>OZ002730.1:45634818-45986136 GCA_963924305.1 Polygonum maritimum
CCTCCGCGCCCTTCCATCTTCGTCGACTGCGAGGTGAGTATTTCTCCCATTGTTCTTCATCGTTCTTCATCGTTCTTCGTCGTCGTCGTTCCTGATTCGTAGTATAGGGTTTCGTTTTCAATTGTGGAAAATTGAATTCTGAGATCTAGGGTTTCGTTTTCCTAGATCTAGGTTTCGGTTTTCGTAGATATAGGGTTTCGTGTTGAATGGAAAAATGAATTCGAGATTGAAATCCCTTAAGAGTTATGAACGATTTTACTGAATGCACAGTCAGAGGTAGGAATCCCTTAAGATTGTCGAATTGTCGAATTGCTGAATTGAGAGGAAATTATAATGGGCGTTTTCAAATGCATTGTGCAGAATTCATATGAAACTCGAAAGCTATTCATGAAGAAACCCTTTACACTGTTGATTCAGATGTAGGAATCTCACACAAAGTTACCTTGTGATGTTGTTATGCCGACTTGTTAGACTTATGAACGATTTCACTGAATACTCTGAACTAAAATCTATGAGATATGATATCATGGATCAATTTCTTTTCATTGTACATGTATATCACATCTTAGCTGAGCTATACAACAAAGATTGTTGTGTATTCTCTTACTAATGAGTCGATATTTGACAGTTAAAGTATCAGAGGGCTTGATGGAATGGATCGTTAACAACACCTTCAACACCTTGAAAGGTAGCACCTCATCATTGGCATGATGCAATTGAAGCCGTTTTGTGAGTTTACAGCATGCACTAACCTTGCTCTCTGTGAATTTGCAGAGTACATTTGAGTCCATTCGGGTGTAGATGGCTAGTTCTTTGCCTCACTGAATTTCCTTCTTGTTAAGGTAAGTCATTTCCTTGCCTCACTCAATATCCTTCTTTTTTGAAAACGTGTTTCAATAATAACTAATACAATGTGTTTTTGGAAGGGTTAAGGTCAATGGTTTTGCAAGGTTCTTCGGAGTCCGATGATGACATTCCACGTACACCAGAGAGCGGTGATGTGTCCCCTGATGAGGTTAGTTACAGCTGCGGAATGGATATGTTGTGTTTTTGGTTGGTTCTATTGTTGGTTGTTGGTTTGTTTAGGTTGGGTATTCTTCTAATGTATTGACCTATGTTGGTTGGAATGCAGACTGATGAAGACCTTGTGTACGAGGTCTCCGGGTGTCCTTCTATTAGGAGGCTTCAACGAGTTGCGTTGCGATTCAAGCACCGTGCCATGTACCTCCAGACTGCGTTGGATAGGGAGAGAGCAGTTGTTTCATGGTTGGATGGTGAGATAAAAGAGCTGGAGGAATCACTGGATGCACAGGAGCCTCACATTGTTCAGCTAGCCCTTGAGCGGGACGAAGCAAGGTGGCTGGCCCGACGCTGGAAGCTATGGACCTGCTTCATTGTTCCAATACTATTGGTGTGTTTTCTTCGTGCTTCAGCTGTATAACATGATTTCACCCGTATGTATTATGTAACTGTATGTTAATTCCCATGTTGTCTTGCATCAAATATTAGTTCATGCTACTTGCAATCAACTCTTTGTTAGAATTGTGTGATGAACTTCATTCTACTAATGTGTTATATTTATGCTGATTTTTCTTGTGTCATATAAATATTGATGACAATTACTGCCGACAATGTTATGTTTGCTAGTTGTGTTCAATTTTTTTTCCTTGTGTGATATACAATTTGATGACCCTTTTTTGTCTCTTGAAGTATTTAAATGCATCCTTTTTATGTGTAATTGCCGTTTGAGTTTCAAGACGTATCATTTAATTGGCCTACTGTTTACAAATTTATGGCTGATCTGTCATGGTAAAAAAAGTAGGGGTTTGACCCAAATTTTTTAGAGTTATGTAATGCTGTTTTTTAAGTGCCCCATCTTGATGATGCCACCTTCATATCACTGCATTATATATACACTTGTTCGTGGACGGCAAATGTATTCCAAAACTCTCCAGCCTCACGCCTAACTAGCAGCTTACAAGGTTAAAATATATGTCCTTACTCTTTTCCATTTGGATATTCATGTTGATTTATCTATCATATTATATGTCCTTACCTCTTTTCCATTTGGATATAATTTAGATGCCACCACGCAGTGTGCCATGGAACGTTGAGGATAACAAGGTCCTTTTGCGGGTGTATAGGGATGAGCAAAGGAGGATCTATCCCGACATACACCCACAGTGGTTGGAGGTCGCCAAAGCACATAGGGAGGTGAGTGGGCTTGACTTGCCATACAAGGTCCTTAGGCTTAGGGTCGACTACAACAGGCTGGTGTGGCGTTTGTGGCGTGAATTTCAGCAAGCTGCTGAGCAACTGGGTGGAGCTGTGCCATGGGACCAATCGACGGGTGAAGTCGTGGCTGATCAGGAATGGTGGGACCAAATTCTCCAGGTGCTTTTCATTGCTCATAGTACTTGTATGTAGAATAGATACTCCCTTTCCTGCAGGTTTGGTAAACTAATTTTTGAATGCCGTAGGTTTCCGCCTTGTTGTGGGACCAGATTTATGGAGACGAGGAGGCTGCTGCTGGCCCTAGTATGCCTACCACCTTGGATGAATCCGGCCCATCTGAGAACGATAGTGACTAGATAGGATATGTGTTGAAGTGGGTTGTCTGGTTATGCATGTTCTCTCATTTTCCAGTTTGTTGCAACGTTGATGTGAACTTGTATTTCTGATTTGGTTGTCTGAATTCTCGCTTTCAAGTTTGTGTACTGCATGGGATGGATGGACCTTGTGACTTTAATGGTGTAGTAATGTTAAGTGATGTTGTGTTTGTATTGGCATAAAAATTGTTAGAATTGTATATGTGTATGTGGTTTTCTTTGTCTTAGGTTGCCACCAAACGAGCCAATTTTCAGAGGCGAGGTATCTCAGCATTCCAATGTCAGAGGCAAGTTTTCCCAACCTTCAAATTTTTTAGCTGATTTTGAACTTCAGTTTTTTGATCTATGCAATTGGATGAATTGTAGAGGCAATTGCAGAGTTCCTCGGCTGTGACTCCAGGTAAATGTTACAACACTCCACCAAAATAATGTTTTGCTGTTTTCATGAATATCTTGACCAAAAATTATATCTTCAAACAGCAGCTGCACACTGCCCAACCTAAAGTGTTGTCATCTCCCCTTATGTCTTCAAACAGCCGCATGCATTCTGAAACTGCAGAGGTAACAAAAATTCAAGCTTTATAACTTTGTTAGATTCTTTATTAAATTCAAACTTTATAAATGTAAAGATCCTTTCTATTATCTATACCATCAACTGTACTTGCTTGATGTGCTTTCTGTTTGTGTGAAGTTGGACTCAACCACCGTATTTATGATTGGGAAAACTGTTTTATTTGTTTGATGCATATGTTGACCAAAAAATTAAATGCCCCACTGAGCTGCACACTGCCCTACATAAAGTATTGTCCTATCAATGTCCAGAATTGCAATAAATGAAATGAATAGGGTCAAAGTATTTATATATTAACCATTTTGCTTAATAATACATTTATTATACATGTTGTAGTGACAATGTTCTGATTTTCAGTAGTGAAGTGTCAAAAAAAAATCCAGTTCTGCATAAATGCAGTTCTGAAACAACTCCCAGACGTGTTGCAGTGCTGAATTGGGTCATTCTTTTGATTTTTAAGTTGTGAAGTCTCAACCAACCTTATTGAATGTTGTTTGACAATATTTTTTTGCATTGTTGTTGTAGTTGTAGTGTGCCTATAAATGCCAGTTCACATTAGTGGCCATTCTAAAGTACAAACAACTCCCACACGCCTCTGGTAAGACTTTCCTCCTTGCCCCTTTTTCATCTCATTTTAACCTTTGCATTAAAGCACAAACAACTCAGTGAAGTCTCTTCTCCCTTTCAGTTCATCTCGTCAGAGCTGTCGGTGTAGGAAGGAGGATTCTAGTACGTTGAATTACTGGCTGTTCATGCTAATTTTACTGGCTGTATACTCAAGTATGGTTTTTAATTGCTGGCTTATGATGGTATGTAGATGGCGGGAAGGCCACTTTGGTCATACAATAGTGACGAGAACAAGGCTTTATTGAGGCTGTTCGGAGATATGCAGGAAAGGGTAAGGGCAGCCCCAGGGACGTGGACATCATGGACGGAGCTGGCTGATGTTTTTGAGGCACGAACAACGATCAGGCTGCCACCTCGTGCACTCAAGAACAGGGTCGACTACAACTATCTCGTGTTTCGCAAGTGGAGGGCCTTCAAGCGGCTCGGAGGAGAAGCAGCCTGGGACCCAAGGACAGGGCAAGTGAGTGGTGATCCCGCTTGGTGGGCGTCAATGAGCCAGGTAAAGAACCATTTTATTGTGCATAATGGGGATTTCAGCTCATGTGACCTAACCACTTATGTGTATCCCTTTTCCCACATGCAGCACAGCTCGTTCTACCCCAGATTTGGTCGTCATGGAGTTGATGCTCAGGTCGACGAGTTGTGGGACGAGGTCTTCGGAAGGCAAGAGATGTGGAACCAGGCAGCGGCACTAGCTAATGCTATGGCTGCTGCACATATCAACGAGCCCGCTGTCGCTCCGATGGATGCTCATTATGGCAATGGCAATGGAAATGGATTCTAGTCATGTGGTTTCTTTCAATGTTATGTTCACTTTCAATGTAATGTTCTGATGTTATGCACTGTCTTACCTTGGTTTGGGTAGTTATGTAATGTGTTGACTTTGAAGTTTCTAAGTTTGTGTGAGGGTTGAACTTTGGATGGATTCTGTTTATGCCAGTTAAACACTTGTTATGACTGCAGCTTATGTAATGCAGAGTTTGTATTCTCCTTTTCAATTGCTGTTTATGGAATTTGGGCAATGAATGGTTATCGTGATGTATTTGGAGTCGAACAAGTTTTGCATGCATCTAATTGAATGATTATATATGATCAAGTACGCAGGAGGCAAGGCGCGACTGAGATGTGAGCTGGTTGCAGGAGGTGAAGCGCGCCCTGGGCTATGTGAAGCGCGACCGCGCCTTAAGGCCCCTAGCCCGCGCTTTGCCGACTGAGGAGTATGTCGTGCTTGGGTCTCCAGAGTAGAGTTCGTACAAAAACAATAACGTTGTAATTAACATGGGGGACTTCACATTTTCTTTCCTAACACAAAAGAACAATCCAGAATGCCCCAATTTGTACGGGTTTTACACGCTTACTCAAAAACGGACTTGCATTCTGTAAAAGCATGAAACATCCCTACTATGCAATTTACATATTGCAAGTCTGCCCACATACCCATATTGCAACGCACGTCAAAACCTCCGAGCTCGCCAAATCCGCCTTGCTATCGATTCTCTGAGCTCCCTCATACCGTTAGGCAGGTTGTCGTCCCCTTCTTCTGGCACCCGGGGTGGCGGAAGATCGGGGTCATCGTAATCTTCATCTAAGTAATTATCCTTGATCTTGTGTTTGAGGATATGATTGTGAATTGCGAAGCACGTGATGATGAGATCAATTTGTGTTTGTATAGGGTAGCTTGTCATGTATGTCAACACCCGAAACCTCTTCTTCAAGACCCCAAAACATCTTTCGATACACCCACGGAGAGACGAATGAACTTTGTTGAATGCTTGGGGGGCGTTCCTTGGTACCGCATTCTGAAATTGCGATTTATGGTATTTCACCTTCGAATACGGCACCATGTAACCTTGTCGATCTGGATACCCCTTATCCACCAAGTAGTATCGTCCTGCACAAGCATTCATTAAACACATAATTCAAGATTAACTTGTTTTCATAGAGGTTGTAGGTTCACACCTGCTGGAGGATGTGGAAACATCATGTCAGGCGTGCGTAACGCATGATCAAATACCCGAGCATCGTGTGCACTGCCCTCCCAACCCGCCGACACAAATGTAAAGAACATGTCGAAGTCACAAGCGGCCATGACATTAAAGGTGCACACTTGTTTTCGATTTCGGAACGGTTGTTGCTCCGCCCGAGGTATACAAGCTGCGATATGGGTACCATCGATACACCCTATAGCACCCTAGAGCGGAAAAAATTCACTTCAAATGGAAATCGAAGAACATAATAGACTTACATATTTCAGAGAGGTGTATATATTAAAATGACTTACTTCAAACACTTGGTACCGTTCATCCGTTTGAATTCTTTCGGGGATGGCAGCGAAGGTAGGATCCCGAGGCTTCAGCAACACATTGGCCAAGCCTTCCCTGCCTGATCGTCCACCCACCATCGCATCCAAGACCTCGTGAAGGACTCGACTAATTGTATCGCCGGACCTTTGAAATCTCTCGCACGTCGCTCGGTTCGATGCTCCTTGGGCAATAGTATGGAGAAGAATCCCGACCTTTTCGAGGACGGACATGTTCCTTGACGCTCTTAATCCATGGTGATGCTCTAGCTCATCGCAAAGGCTCATAAGAACATGCCTCTCCATACGAAACGCGTTAATGCATCGCACTTCGGAACCGGAATCGAGCAATTGTCGCATCCATATGATCCCGGTAAATGGGGAGGTGTAGCACGGTGTTTTATGAACAAACCTCAAATGAAATAAGATGAATCATACAACGCAGTCAGGAATGCATACGGAGACCCCTAATGACAAGTATTGTTAACATCAAGAGTAGGAAGAAAATAGCTTGAACCCTAATACCTAAAGTAATGTGCAGCAAGCTTCCGTTTGTGGTTGGTCATGAGCATGCGGTGTACTATGACGAGCTTCACTCGCCTTGTAATCGGTATCCGGGCCATGCCAACCTATCCCTAAACACCAAACAACCACAATATCAAACCAAGCATGAAGCAACGAGGCCCTTGTTGCCTCATGGCTCAAGCAACAAACCAAAGAGGCATCAAACAAGGTAAACATCAAACCAGGCATCAACCAAGCATCAAACAACCACAGAGGCATCAAACCAAACCAAATTCAAGGGCACACCGAAAACATCCCGCACATGAGCAGGGGGTGTACACCGCAAACACAAACATGCATTATAAAGGGCCCAGCGCATGAGCTGAGAAAACCAGCACGTCAGCTGGGAAATATGTCTAATTGTCAGGACAACAACATCTACTCCATGTCTCCATAACGTTTGGTTCGACATACACTAAATTGTTTCCGAAACCACAATCCTTAAAGAAAACATAATGAAGGAAGTTTTTCAAAGCAACAGGGAAAGACATGGTTAACCATGTTTTTTGTACTTGTACTCCAGCTAGATTTGTTTCTGTTCGTCGGTTTTCAGTGTCATGAAAAGGCGTCGGCTGGCGTCGTTGTTCATCTCATCCACAGCATACGTCCACAAACCTTCAGCGACCTTCATTACCCCCTTCTCCACAAACCGGTTGATCACGTCAATGGCATCCCCAAGCTCGTACTCAACCTTCTTCTTCGATGAAGACCCTGAGCCCTCAACCGGTTCTGGAACCGCTAACAAACTCAGAAACTTGTCATTTGAAGAATCAATGGAGGCCATTGTCTGATTGTATAGCGCAGCAGCAGAATTTGGGTTCTTCTTTCGCTTAGGTGGTGGCTGCGTGCTACCGGATGGGGGTGACAGAAACTTGACCGAAGGAGAGTCGTCCTCACATGGCGAAGGATTTTCATTGCCAGCAAACTCGTCGTGCTCTAACTCATCCTCGGTTGCAATATAGAAGTCAGGGTTGTCTTGGTCCGCGTCGTGTGGCCCCTCAGCTCGTGCCGGTTGCTGCTTTTCCTTGTTGGCTGATCGAGCATATTGTCCCGTTGCACATATTCCGTTGAACACAAAATCCATTAGCTCACTCAACTCTGGATCAACCGGCTTCTTTTTAAATCGCTTGTACCTATCCCCCTCCTACATCACAAAAAATAACCATGATCATAATGGGTTATGCATAGACATGATATAAGGACAGCAACATAGAAAAAAAGTTAACTTACCGCGAGTTTCATATCCCACCACTCAGGTGTAACTTTAACCGTCTGTGTCGCCTCGTCCCAACCAGCCCCGGTCTCGTTAAACCGTAAATCAGTCCACGCCCTCCAAATCGACTTCATATAATCGAACTTGTTCTTAGCATCCTTTCCACTTACAGTCCTCGTACCCCGTTTCGAGAATTTTTCAGCAATTTCAGGCCAACTGAAATGTGTATCCACACCATTTTGCTTGTGATATTCCAGGCAAATCACAAGCAACATCTTTTGTTCCTTCAAGCTCCATTGAACACCTTTTTCCTTTGGTTGTTGCGACATTTTCCTAGAGTTCTTATCATAGTCGTGAGCAATGCAGTAATCATGTTGTAAAATTGTTTGAACGTTGCTCTAACAGAAAAATGATGTGCCCAAACATACTAAACTAGCATTAATCATTTCAAAATTCAGATTCACATTGACAATGTAAAATCCCCATATAACCTTGCCCATATTCGAAATGTCCAAATGCAGATTCACATTCAAAATCCAGAATCAGATTCACGTTGCTCTAACAGAAAAATTAAGTCAGCAGGATATAATCTCAAGCAAAATTAGGCATTTGAACTTTTGTAGAGCTGGCTTTACAATATCAAATTTCCGTAGAAAAACATGAGCAACAGCAGAATCATAGAAATACAATCAATGAACCTAAAAGATGCAATCTTCTGAAATATAGCACGGGCATTGAAACTTTCACAATACATCACTACACTGGACCATGAAAGTCACTATACATGTTGGTAACCACTTTATAATTACTAGTCCAACAATTCTTCTCAAAGTTATCTTATCTACATCATTACATATTGATGCTCATGATAAATGCTTCAACAAAGGGCACCTAATATCAGGAAATCACAACCAAGTTCCACAGAAGCTTCATAGGAATCTCGATAGATATAATATATCCCAGTAGTACAAGATTCAAGAGCTGTAGGAAACATTAAAAAAAAACTTTATAGAAACACAACTAGAGTGGCTTATTTGCAGAATTATCAACTATCTTCCCTCAAAACAATGATTAAATAAACAAGCAACTGAAACCCTTCTAAAGTTCTGCAAGATATTCACTTCCTACATAGTTTCACTGTAAGGTCCTTTTTCCCTTCACATCACAAGCATGTTCTTTCCAACAATAATGTTGTAGAATAAACGAAAGATCAAACTGCTAGTAAGGCACAACAAGAATCAGTTTATCAAGGCAATCCATTCTAACCAAACACAACAACAACAAGTTGTGAAGGAAAATGTGCTGGCATCTGAGTCTAGGTTGAGCAAGGAACTTATTTCATTTACATTAAGGTACGATAACACTTTCAAACCGAAAGAGAGATGGAACCTGTCAACGACGTAAGATTGACAAACAGACCACGAACACCTTATGCCTGAACCTCCGACGCACCCTCAATTGAACCTCCGCAGCTGTCCTTACGCCAGGAACCCTCGCACCCGCCGCCGAACCCACGCCGAACTCCTGAAGCCACGGACCCTCGCACCCTCCGCCGAACCCGCGCACCCTCCGCCGAACCTCCGCCGAATGCCGAACGCCTACGAACGATGGCTCCGTCGCACCCTCAACACCTGCGAACACAGATCTAGGGTTCAAACCAGCCACCAGCCATAGACATCGACCCAAACACAGATCTAGGGTTCAAACTCACCAAAATCGCCCGAGACTCACCATTCCCCCAAAGCAGCCATGGACAACTCTAGGGTTCACTCAATGTCGTGAATTGCCCCCGGTTGTGTATAGTATGTGTAGCACGTGAGTGGCACATGATGCCACTTGAAGGGTGGTAATTGTGTACACTTTCAAGCCCTTTTTGGTCTTTTTAACTACATATATAAGCCCTCTATGGTAATTTTACAAACCAATTTATTTTCCTCAGCTCGTCTCACCGAACACCTGTTATGTACGTCAGCTAGTGAATTCAGTTTCGGCTTCTGTTAAGCTTCAGCTATTTTTTTCAGTTTCAGCTAATTTTTTCAGTCAGGAAAAAGCTTCAGCTAGACTACCCGAACGGAGCCTAAACGTTCAAACTAGCAGCCAGCTTTTTTTTATAATTCTGAAAACGACGTCGTTAGTTTTAGGGGTTTCTTTCTTCTACCTATCCTCTTCTTCTCAGGCAGTCAAGCCCGATGCCGACGGCCGTTCCTCCTGCTCCGGCCCTTGCGTTCACGTCTCCTCCTGCCCCATCCCGCCCCGGCCCCGGCGCCCAATCCCGCACCGTTCCCGCCCCGCTCTCGTCGCTCCGGCCGCTTGCTCCTTGGTATTTTGCACTGGCGGTCCGGCTCGATAGGGGGGCGACCGCCCCCCTCCGCCCCCCTAGATCCGCCGCTGGCTAGAATTTAAAAATTTAAGTTCAAATGTCAAACCGAACACACCCTTATTTTATTAAATCACGGTAATTGCAATAGTTACACACAAACGAACATGAAAATCACACGACGTTTTACACTAGTGTATTTTTATTTTTACCACATGATGTGTCACGAATCACAACACATACATCACAATTCTTCACACACTCTTAATCAACGAAACAGTGATGTTGGTGAGGAAGTTCCTTTCTTTAGCCATGCAATCAGCAAGAGCCAAGCCGTACCTAGTAAAGACTTGATCCATCAAGTCTTGGCCAAAGTGGTTAGATAGCATTGACTCAGCCACCGCTCTCATACACTTCACCAGCCCCACATGTGCAGCCGTTGACTCGCCACCTGCACAGCCCGCGACCTCCCAATCAACCTCCGACACATGTAGGCACTTAAGTTCAAATGACCCTTCCTTGTTTACTTCCATCTTGATCTCCGTTGGGGATGGCGTGTACTTTGGAATGTTAAACGTATCCAACATTTCTTCATCAATAATTCCCTACAAGTATATAATTATTGGAGCAATTTATCAATCATACAACATTGATTCAATATAGTACAAAAAAAATAAAGAGGTTATGTACGTGGTGTCCAAACATACCTCGGTGACCATTTGATGGAGTACGGAAGCAAGGACCTCCCAGATGTAGCCACTCCCTTTGATGGAAGGGTCATCGCTCCGACCAAGAAGGGTGAACACCATGCACCCGCCTTTAACCAGCTCCTCCGCGCGAAAGTTCAAGAATGTCGAAAAGTCGGTTTGGAATTGCTTGTAGTATGCCTTCGTAACACTTTCCGGGCTCTCGCTCGACAAGTATATGTTGCTTTTGTTGCTTCTTCCTAGCCCCTCCGGTACCTATATTTACATGTATTCATATGATAGACAAGACTTTACGTCTATATGCTTGTATGAGTCTAGCACATATATAATTAGCTTAATAAGTGAAGTATCATTTTCGACCAAAAAATAAGTGAAGTATCATTTTAAATTGAATTAACAATAATAAAAGTAAATTAAAGGCTTAAGCACTCGACGAGTTTGTCCGTGCATCATAAAAGTATTTTAAAGGCGTGCAAGTGAGTCTGTCCATGCATATTAATCGATTGTATATTGAGCACAAATTTTTTGTCTCTTCTTTATTGATAACTTATGATTGAGACAATGTTGATATCCTGTTTCGCAGTAAAAAAAATCCAAGCCACTAGACAATTTGGATATGTTAATCAATATGTCATGCAAAATTGAATATGAGACTCAATTAATAACTACTAGTCCACCGTTACGTTACCTTGGAGAGAAAATGAAGACTATAAGAAGAGTGAACAAAATGGAGGCTTTGAGGCTGAAAGAGCCGATCATAGAAGGAGCCCGGGACGCCATGGAAGAAGCATTGGTCAAGCCCTTCCCCTATCTCTTGCTTCAATTGATTCTTGAACTCGGGCAAAGCTCGAAAAACAGTATTAAAGTCGTTTCCTGGAAGGTCATTCAAGAACACCTCGATGCTTAGAGGCTCTTGCTCGGCCTTGCAAAGTTCGCTTCGAAGCTTGGAGATAGCGGTGATGAGTTCGCCGATTGCCAAGAAAGTGTTGGGTCCGGAGGAGCATCCCAAGTCCGCAATGGCAAGGCGGCTCGTTGATGGCAAGAGCTTGTACATTGTGTCAATGGCTTCCTCTTTTATGTGCCTTGTCATAGTTATCACCTTTTTCTGCAACGATTATCACAAATTGTCACGATTTTTTTAACTTATGTCCTAACCAGGAATGGAAATGGATTGAGTTATGGATGGATGAGCCATTTCCATCACCCGCTCGTTTCATGAAAAAAAATACTCAACACAATCCATCCGTCACCCCTAAAATCCATCACACACATCCACCCCATCCATCGTTCGTTGGGTAATCGGGTTGGTCAGGTATTTACGAAACCTATCAAGATGCTAAGCTACCTTTATAATTTCACATGATTATCATGCATCAACCATATAAAAACTTAATAATTATAAGGTTAAACACATATCAACAAAACTAATAGTGTAGTACAAAAGAAAGTGCAATATATAATCCCAATTGCAAGATTAAAAAAGTAGAAATTGAAATGCATTCTCAAATTCAAAATAAATATGCATTAGGATTAAATGGGTAGGATGGGATGAACGGGTCATGGATCGGGTGACGGATCGGATGGCTCTTTACCCCTCCCGATACATCCGCACAACCCACACATCCGCATTTCATCCACCTTTTTTCGGGGTTTCGTCCATATATTCGGGTCGGGCGATCGGGTAAATCGGACACCCATGGATAATTTCCATCTCTAGTCCTAACGTACATATGTTTTATTGAAAACTACATCATCCCGGCCTTTAACGGCTTGTTTGTTTAGCTTTTAAAAACATGGGAATTTAAAAATCCCAAGAATTGACTATAAATTGTGTTTGGTTAGAACGGTTTCACATAAAAATTCCAAGATTTTAAATTCTTAGAAAATACACTTCTTCCAAAATAGAGGAATTGCAATTAATTACCATGGGAGAAGTTGGTAAGTTGTACTTTCCCTATATATTTAAAATACATTTTTATTTTTAAATTGCAAATTTCTTTTTTGTCCTTAATTTATATTATTTTTTATTGGATAAAGGTTGTTATTGTAATTTCAAACAAATTTCATGATTTTCCCTCCCCACCAAACAAATTGCAGGAATTCAATTACTAGGTATTTAAGTATAAGTGTATAATCAAACACTTTTTGTCAAGTCATGTGAAATTCAACATATGAAAATTTACTTCATGTGATTTAACTTTAATTCCTATATTTAATCAAACAAGCACTAAAATTAAAATTTGTTAAATATTAAAATCTAATAAATTGGAGAATCTTAACCTATGTCTAATGAGCCTATTAACATAAATACATACGTATAAACTGTTTTATTAATTGTTGTATGCATATTAATTGTAGAAGATTGATTACCGGAAGTAGGGAATTCTGAGCATAGCTTGCATCCCCTTCACCTTCTCTCATATGCAAAACTTGAAATACCTTCATTTTCCTTAAACCTATTGAGATCGAGTTGTCTGTGATTTGTGTGATGTGTACTTAAGATGCAAATGCAAGACGAAGATGGGTTCGAGGTTCCCGGAACCCTCACTATATATAGGGATTTCTGAAAGTTAATTAGTACTACAATGTTTAGAGTTTTAAGCATGTGCGCTTGTAGTATACTAATATTGTAAGCTAATTAATTAAGGTCAATTTTTATTTGGCACGTAACAAATAATTAATCCCATAAGGTTATCAACTTTGATTGGAAATATTAATAATATATTAGCAGTAATCAGACAGCTTTTTTTGTCAGCTTCTATTAAAAAAAACACTTAGATAAATGGAGGTGGTGAGTGGTGACGACACTGACGATCGAGCTTGGTCTTAATTAATCACGTACCATATATTTTAGACTTAACCACCCTTTCTTTCATATTTATACCAAAAAAACCCCTCTCAATTATCTTAGGCTCGTTACAAGCAACAATCCATTTTCTTAATCTTTACAAAAAATCACCCTTAATAGTCAATACGGAGTTGTATATCTTACTTTTCGTTAATCGCCCCTTCAATATTTGTGCCTATTTTTTAGAATACACATAATAAAAATCTGTTTTCCCACGATAACGATGTTTTGTTCAAATGAACAACAACTTTTGGTTTTCCCATTACATTACATTACAATTATTTCTAAAACGTGTAGCACAATACATGTTTTATTTGCCAGGGAATGTATCATTTATCACGATACTAACTTTGATTTTGGGAAATTAGTCTTGTACTATAATGGAAATGGACATGAAAACCAGATAAAATTTTAAAAAATGATAAAAACGAAAGTATAATTTATCAAAAGTATCATTTATTAAAATTTTATTCTCTTAATGGGGAAAAAAGAATTTAAGTTTGGAGGGTTAGTCAATTGAAAAGTAAGTATTTTTTATAAAAATGTATATAAGAGGTGATTGAATGTAAAATTTCTACTATAAATGATCATTTAAGATAAAAAAATAAAGTTAAGGTGGATCACAAGTGAAAATACCCTAATACTTAATTACTAGAAAACATTGCCCCGTCCGATGGACGGGGGAAAGCATGTTTGGAAAATATTATAAGTTCTTAATAATGTCATGGTATATTATAAATCATCGAAATTCTTAATAATGTCATGATATATTTTTATTTAACGGCGGTGTATTAGTATTACATGTTAATTTTTTTGCTTTTTTTTGTGTTATTTATGTTCTTTTTGCTTTAGTGTCCATTTAAATACTCTATCAATCTATTTTATATTTTGTTGTCCAACTAAACTGCCGGTGGGAAGCTAAAAGATCACTCATTCATCTCAAAGGCTGGAATTAAATTAGGGAGACTTGGTTTTAGATTTCATGTAAAGGTAAGGAAGAAAGTAAATAAGGGGGGCTAATTGAAAGCATCTCCATGTATTTGACCCCCTTTGGGGACAATTTTAAGAGTAGTATAGATACAAAGTGCAGAGGACTGTTGGACCCAAATTTAATCCGGGGGAGGCAGCCAATTACCATGAGAGGCCCATCACTCAACTAGACCCAGATACTTAAGATCTATTCTGTTGGCTAACAGATAGAGCAAATCTAGGATTCGCCAGATATGAGAGAGAATTTCTGAAGATATGTTAGATATGATAGAGAATATACGAAGATTCGTTAGTTAAAATAGAATTATATCGTGTATAAGATAGAATATCTACTTATTGTCTACCTATGTAAACCCTTGAAAGAAGGGGAAGGAGATCAGATCCCAGATTGTAACCCCTCGCCAGAGGGAGACATACATTGTAAACCCTAGAACGGAATATATCACGTTTATACGCATTCATACACTTAATAGGAGCAATACAAGCACATTCAATTTCGTTTTTTTGATTTAATTCGATCAAAGCCCAATTTAGGCTAGGTTTTGCCTCGGTAAAATCTAGCTCAAACAAGGACCAGAGGTTAAACCACAAAGTAACATGTTCATAAACTCATAGGGAGTATCTTGCCGGTTTTGTACGGACGTAATTCTTTAGCATATTTTCCGATCAAAATAACATGCATGGTTGTTGGGAAGCGTTCACACTTGGCTTAAACGAATTGCGATTTATCTTTCAAATAACGGAATAGGGTACAACTTCCTATATACAGAATTCAAATGGCCGAAATGTATCTACGGGCCCTCAAACTTGTACATTTTTGTCACTCAAGCCCTTATACTTTAAAGTGTTTAATTAGGCATCTGAACTTAGCATTTTTTTGTTCAAATACACCTTTTATGCTGACGTGACCACACGGCAGTATAGTGCTACTGAAACCCGTTCGCATTTAATATTAAAATTTTATTTTTTAATTAATTTAATAATAAAATATAGCATAATTTTGAAAATAAATTTTATTCATCTTTAATTAAAAAAGAATATTTTAATTCAATAACAACATTTAATACTAAAATATTATTTTTAATTTAATGTAATAATAAAATATAGTATAGTTTTGAAAATAAATTTTATCCATTCTTTAGTTATACTAAATCGGTCAACCCAACAGATTTCGAGTTTCCACCCATTCGGATTCGAGTCAAAACGGATTTGGTTCATTTTGGGTTTTGGGTTTAAATTTTCGGGTTTCAACCCTAAAATTTTCGCTTGGTTCGGATTGGTTAGCAAATTCGATCAAATTTTGGCAGTTGTACTAATCAATCATGTAATAGGAACTCTAGCTCGTTCTGTAAAACTAATTGGATCTGAAATGAATCGATCTGTTATTGCGTATTTGGTAGAACGACCTCGATAAAAAATTATATTAAGTATAATTACCATAAAATTATTTTAAAAAATCATAAAATATTTTAAAAAATAATCGTACAATAATTTTTTTAAAAAATTCATAAAATATTTTTAAAAAAATCTTTTTTTTTAAATTAAAATATTTTAAAATCATTCCACGTCAACGCTGACATGGCATCTATGTGGCGCTGACGTGGAGCGCGAGTGTATTTCACACATAAGTGTTTCATGTGGCGAGGGCTTGATTGATCAAAAAATGCTAAGTTCAGGTGCCTAATTGAACATTTCATAGTACAGGTGTGTAACACCCCCTTTTTCTATAGGGATATTACCGCCAGTGACCTCGGGTTGAAACTCCCAAAGTCACCCTAGGCTTTATAGTTATCACATGAGTCGACAATAGTTTATGCGGAATTAAAATACAACTTTATAATAAACAAAACCAAAGTCTTGAAGGTCACAACGTAATTATTTAAATCTTGTATTGGTCCCCACACCTCGGGAATCTCAATACGAAATTAAGTTTAAAAGAGTCTAAAAATGGAAAGAGAGGAATGGCTCGGCTTCTAGGCACCTTTAATCTCGAATAACGACTCCTTCACCTGATGCGCCGCAACGGAAAGACGGTTGACACTAGCCGACCATGCAAAGGAAAAAGGGTGGTCGGGTTAGTCTTGCGAAAGACTAAGCAAATGGGATTTTCAAAAATGGTTCGGGTTGGTGAGAGGAAGTAAAGACGGATATCGAAACCGAATGAAAACCGGACGATAGCCTAACCCTCTACTACTTCCCACGAGAAAACGAGCATGACTTTTAAGATAGACTAAAGAATTAGAATAATACTTTACGAAAGTGGAATACTTTGACAAAAGAATGGAGAATTTGTTGGGAACGTAATCTTGCACTTAGCGTCATTCTTTGTGATTAAACTCTCGTTGATAACCTATGCCTCTACCAACCTCATCCTACTCGTAAGTGCCGACGGGGAAGTGGTCACGAAGACGCTTAAGTACCAAGCCCATCTTGCCATTTTATAGGCGTTTTAACAAGTCGAGTAGACGTTCAGATTGGAGCTAGACATAGAACTATCCGAGAGCGAGGACGGTATTCCATTTTGTACTAACCATCCTATAGGGTACATTAAGGTGTGCATAAGCACTTATCTTGGTTCCTTTTAAATCCACACGAAAATTACACTTACTTAACAAGTACGTTTTACACGAGAGAATAGGAATACGGGCGCCTACGTCCCATGGCACTTGGAAGTGCGAACACCACTCAACGGTTGAGTGATATGGGTCATGACCGAGGGCTAGGTAAAAAGTACGACAAGCCAATTACAAACAAGTACATAACTTTTAAACTACGCTAGATTCATGATAATCACACATAGGTCACACACATCGAGACCTAAGTCCATAACTAGCGCAAATTAGAACAACCTATATATAATGGTCGATAAATCTATAACAATAGAAATATCCTAGGTTGATTTTATTCACACATTTAGTTCCCAACAACTCATGAAAATACGTTTCAAAGCAAATCATGGAAGTACGAAATCATGACGAAAAGAACCAAACCACTTGCCTTGAAATCGAACTTGAGAAATAACTTGACGGAAAGGTTAACGGCGAAGACTTAGATCTTCGATAACGAACGAACTGGAAAGACAAGATAAATCAAAATAAATTATTACAATTTATTTTGAAGGAGAATGTTAGAGTTTATATCCTGCACTTGGTTGACATATCTCTCCCATGTGGGAAGTTATGCCAAAGGTCATGGGTTTGAGTGCACTTTTTTTGTAACACACCCCTCCCACTAGGATAAGGGCTGTCAGGTCGGCAGCCCAATACACTCCAACCTGATACCCAAAGCGCGAAGCTAAATGGGCAGGGTGTTGCCAAGGGTCCTCGAACCCATGACCTTTGGCATAACTTCCCACATGGGAGAGATATGTCAACCAAGTGCAGGATATAAACTCTAACATTCTCCTTCAAAATAAATTGTAATAATTTATTTTGATTTATCTTGTCTTTCCAGTTCGTTCGTTATCGAAGATCTAAGTCTTCGCCGTTAACCTTTCCGTCAAGTTATTTCTCAAGTTCGATTTCAAGGCAAGTGGTTTGGTTCTTTTCGTCATGATTTCGTACTTGCATGATTTCAAGGCAAGTGGCAATTTATGCTTGGTTTCAGCTGTGTGTATCTTGCCATTTGAAATGAAGTAGAAAGCTGCAAGGTTTCTTCTTTACCTTTTAAGTGTATTAGGCTGTTTTGCTGGAAGTTAACAGCTGTGTTTGTCTGTTTTAGATGTATATGTACAGGGCTTATGACAAGGCAACCATTCAGTCTAATGGTAGAGAAGCCATAAGCTATCCTGTGCCTAGCAACTATGAGATGAAGATGCCTATGGAGGTCAATGGAGGTACCATTCGTTTCTTATAAGAGAACATGCATATCCAGTATTGTTAGTGTGAGGTCAATGGAGGCAGCCAGATTGTGCACATATGTTGTTCAATGAAGGAGCTGTGAAAAAGATGGACTTTATCAAGAGTGAGTCAGCTGCCAACAAAAATGTGAGCGAAATTGACATTATTTTCCTAGCCAAAACACATATATTATGATGTTGGAAGCATATGCACAAGTTTGTTCATGTAACGGGTGAAATTGACATCTTTTTTATGTCACAACCCAGCTGTTCGATTTTATGACACACATAGTCAGATGTACACACTTCTTCTTCTTCTAAGATCTTCTAAGCTTTTTTCCCCTTCAAATCGTGCAACAAATTTTCAAGTTTAAGACCATAATTATAGTTCAAGTGCTTCAATCTCGAAAAGAGTTATCTAATACTGATAGGTCTATTAAGTTTTAATGCATTTTTTTGCGACATGTTTAAGTCAATCCAATGGAATATTTACGGCTCCACAAGTCTTTCAAACATTCTATCATGAGACTAATTAACATTATTTTTATTGAGAATTATATCACGTGAGAATAGCCTTCCTGATCATGTGTTCGATGTACTGATGTCAGAGATGGAAACCGCTAAGATATTGAGGAAGGCTCTGAATGACCGTTATGCGAAAGTCTCAACAAATCAAGATCAGCTTCTTGGAGCGCGAGCTTGAGCTGTTTGAGATGAGTAAGGGCGAGTCCATCAAGGAGATGTTCAGCCGATTCATTACGATTGTAGGGAAGCTCGCGTCACTTGGTGAACAGGTAATTATGCCGGCCCAGGTTCTGAAGATCATGAGGAGCCTCCCATTTAAGGATGAGTACATGGTATTCATTATAAATACTGAATTTCAAATGACTGGACCAAAATGTCGTTGAATGAATTGTTTGCTAAGCTTTTGGCTTTTGAAGAGCGACATGGCTTGATGAAGAGTCGTCGTAAGAGATTTTGCCTTTTTGTTGGTTTGCATGAGCAGAGTTGGTAGCTAGATATAAATACAATGCTTAATTAGTTATATTCTATGAATTTATTTGTGCTTATCTTCCTATAATCTATGTTAGAAATACATTTTTTTTGATCTGATACGTTAGAAATACATGGTTAATACGTTTCGTATTTAATCATGATAATATAAAATTTGTCATGTCAGCCAATGACAGTTTGCATTATTAAAATGTATTTTTTCGTAAATTAAAAGATTTTATTGTACTACCAATTATCATAATCATAACTGTATACTGAAGCGAAGGTTAAAAATAATAGTTCGATTGTACTATTTATCATGGAAAATTGAGGGGTACTGGTGTAGCAATCAAACGGATAAATGAAAGATGCTTTGCTGGAAAGCCATCATAGTAAGAGAAAATTATTTGTCTTTTTAATCTCATGCTATATTGTATTTGGTAATGATTGTTGTATTTTTATAAATGACTTTAGTATTTTGGTTTAGAGAAATGATTTTTGGAATGAGACAAGTAACCTTGCTGATTTACACCATCGGAATGTCATAGCTTTTATGGGGTTATTATTAATGGTCAGAGTTTTGCGTGCATTTTGTTTTGAGTTACACTACAGAAGGCATACAACTAATGTTCGAGTTGATTTTTAAAAGGTAGTGTGTGGATTAGAAATGAACCAAGGTGGATATGTTTGAATATGTATACGTGTACATGCTGTTGTCATTGAACAAATGAAAGAAAAGAAAGGAAGTTTTACTCTTTCCAATGACTCTCTGCCACAATATGGTGTTTAATTTGTATTGATGGATGCATATGTTTGAGTGAAACTGAGGTGATGGGTAAAGAGATAAAGTTAATATCATATGTTTGAGTGTAATTAAGCTAAAAAATGGGGGGCACTTTTTATTTAATAAAGAAGTAAAGTAAGATATCTTTTATAAGTATTTCGGGTTGATATCTAGAATTTTTACTTTCTCATTTGGCCATAGGGATTAGGGAGAAACTAAAATGAATCATTTATTTAAAATCACAAAACTTCTTATAATTTAATACATAATTGATTTATATTTTTTATTAAGAAAATTCTTAGAGGAAAGTTTTTATAAAGATTAAGTAAGATTAAGTAAGAAAATCTTTATCAAAACTTCGTATTGTGAGTGTCTTATTTATCGCCCCCGGGACGACAATAGTAAAACCCTATTTAAAATGTACTTCTATTTTACATGCTGATCTAGACCCGTGCGATGACGACAATAGTAAAACCCTATTTAAAATACATTTTTATTATACATATTGAACTAGACCCGCGCATCGCGCGGGGTTCAACTTCTAGTATATTATATAACTTAGGTGGTGCCCTCATTAAATGCTTCATTTAGTGTTGGTTGCAATCCTACCTATATAATCATCATTATGAAAATTAAAAGACGGAATTGGGCTAATGGGCTATTTTTGGGGGAATTATTGGGCAAAATAGGCTACAAGGAGAATATTTAGCAATGTAGTCTTTTTTCCAATTTTGCTTTTTTTTTTAAATTTACATAATGACGTCATTATGTGCCATTAGAGGTGTCAAACAGGTCGGGTCGGGTGGATTCGGATTCGGTCTTTTCGGGTTCGGGTTGAGTACAAGTTCGGGTCAATCGGGTTACAGGTTAAGCCGGGTCGGGTCTTGACAGGTTATCGGGCGGGTTCTGGTCAAGCTAATAGGTCAAGAATTTGAATTTTTAATGATTATTAAAATAATATTATGATTAAATAATAATACTTAATAATAAAATATCATTTTTAATAGATTTTTATAATAATATTTAATTTATAATAGGTTTTATGATAAAATATTTATAATATAATATATTTATTCTACATATATATAATATATCGGGTCGGTTGGGTCGGTCTCGGGTTTCAACCCAATCGGGTTCGGGTTAATCGGGTTCGGTTTTTTTCTTTGCTTGCTACTATTCGGGTCGGGTCTCAACCCAAAAATTTTCGATCGGCTCGGGTCGGGTCAGGTTTTGACAGCTCTATGTGCCATTGATGACATCAACACCCCTTATCACCATCGACCGTTGACTGTCGTTGACCGGTCACCGCTCATCTTGTCATCACATCTTTTTTTCATCAATTAAATCATCTTCATACTCTATCTTGTCATCACATATTTTTTTCATTACTCAATATGAGGTAAATCTTGTCATCAGTTAAATTATTGCCTAATTTAATCAATACCACCCTACCCAATATCACCCAAACCGTCTTTAAACTTGTCATCACATATACACTTGCGTCCACGTACAAAAACTCTATCATTCACGTACAAAACTTGTCATCACATATACACTTGCGTTCACGTTGTCAAGAACTGCTAGCCCGCCTTGGCGATTAAAGCCAGATTCAGATCGGCGAACCGTCGAAGGCCCACACCACCACAATCTTTAGGAAGGCATAACTCATCCCAGCTAATCAAATGGATTCTCCCAAAGTAAAATCAAACATTGTTGGAATAGTGATAGGAATATCACTGGAACAACGTTTTGTCCTTGGAGATTATGTTATGACAAAATGATGGAAACATCATAAGGAATAACATCATCTTCAATTTTGATGATTGACAAACTCTCTTGAGCTAAATTGTTTAAAAAGTATTTCAGGAACTGTGATAGGAAGGATACCCATTCGTGGAAGGATACCCATTCTAGGAACAGTACGGAGTTAATGCGTGACAGCTAAGAGGAAAGCGCGTGACAGCTGCAAAAAGCAGGATGACGTAAGCTGGTTGACGTTCCTATCCATGACGTCACTTTCCCGTTCCATGTCAGCAATCCGGAAAGGATTTCTCCCAAAGCGCCAAAATGAATTTGAAAAGAGGACACGTGGCAGCAATCTAATGGTGTGATTAAAGTGACTGCCATTTCCCCTAAAAGGAGGGCTACTTTGGTAAAAAAGGAAAAATAGATCTCCCTTGAGATCTATAAATAGTGAGCTGCATTCTACTGTTCATTTTTACCACCTTCAAACACACAAAAACTCTCAAAACTCAGAAGAAGAGAAGGAAGAAGAAGGTGATCGACGACCAAGGAAGTTCGGTGATCGGAACTGTTGAGAATAGTTCTAGGGATCGTCTGGAGAGGTTTGTCTTTGCTGAGTATTATTGAGGAGAGTTGGTACATGTTCTAGGGAAGAGAGGCAAGACAATAGTTCTAGGATTAGTGAATCGCTAGGAACTGATTGTGCTTGGCTGTATCTTGACGAATTGTACAACTACTATCAATAATATAAAGGGAAAGACATTCAAAAATCCTCCAAGGGAGCTAGAGGTTTACTCGATCGGATTAGTTGATCCGGTAGAGGTTCCTCTATAAGTAAACGTGTCCTTAATTGTTCCATGCTTATTTTGACGTTTACTGTTCCTGTTTAGCTGCCTGCATACTTTGTCTTTCCGCTGCCCAAGGAACTGTTCCTTAACTGTTCCTTGTCTGATCTAACGTTTGTTGATCCTAAGAAACATTCAAACTTACATGAAACTGAACACTACATAAAATATAGGAGAACCACAGATCACGCGAGATCGATACAAATATGTACCTATATATACCTGAGCTAGCCACATTGGTAAGAAAAATATTATATCTACAAAGTAAAATTTTTTTTACAAAGATTTAACTATAATAATTTATAAAATATTATAGATATTTATGTATATGATTTACAGTCTAAATTATCAAAATAAATATATAAGATTTCAATTAATAAATTCTATCACATAAGGTAAAATCTTTTACATCATTTGAAATTTAAATACCTTAATTTAAAAGATCATGTTTGATTAATATAGATATAGATTATTAGATAGAAAATTCTATACATACAGATATAGTCCAGATTATTTGTTTAAAAAATCTGAATAATATTTCAAAATATATTATATTTGTTAAAATAAGTTCAGGATTATCTATAGAAACTTTCCGATTTTATCATGATTTTTTATTTAAATGGAAAGATCATGTTTTATTAAGTTAGAAAGAAAATCTTATAGATATAGATATAGTATGTATTTTCTATTTAAAACAAATCCAAATTATATTTAGAAATTATAAAAAATCTGAATTATATTTCAAACATATATTATATTTGTTAAAAAATAATTTCAAAATTATATTTAGAAATTACTTTCGATTTTTATCTTGATTTTTTATTTGAGTGAAAAGATCATATTTTATGAAATACTAATATTAATTAGAAGATTGCAGGTTATCATATAAAGGAGAGTCCAATGGATTATTTTATTATAGAAATGACACATTACAATTGTTTTTTTTGAAGACGTTAGCTCCACTTAATTTTATAGTCGTATAGATAGCGCGCGTTTTCATCAACGAAATATTACGTACAAATTCAAAACATAATGTTCAAATCTAAGATACATTTATTTATTTTTATCACATGTACATGTTGCATCATAATATGTAGAAATTCAATACATAATGTTCAAATCTAAGATACATTTATTTATTTTTATCACAAGTACATGTTGCATGATAATTTATAATGTTGAAATTCAAATCAACTTAACCAATTAATTCACACTATTGAAACCTTTCCACATGCAATCAATCCTTCAAACGATCGATTTTGGTCAATGAAACAGTGACGTTTGTGAGGAAGTTCCTTTCTTTAGCCATGCAATCAGCAAGAGCGAAGCCGTACCGAGTAAAGACTTGATCCATCAAGTCTTGGCCAAAGTGGTCAGAGAGCATCGACTCAGCCACCGCTCTCATACACTTCACCAACCCCACGTGCGCAGACATTGTCGACTCGTTCCCTGCATAGCCCGCAACCTCCCAGTCAACCTCTGACACTTGCAAGCACTTGAGCTCAAATGACACTTCCTTGTTTACTTCCATCTTGATCTCCGTTGGCGATGGCATGTATACTGGAATGTTAAACGTATCCAACATTTCTTCGTCGATAATCCCCTACATGAATGATTCGCCAATTATGTATAAGTGTGAATTGATTTAACTGTAAATGAGCGTTAACATGAGTATGATAACGATGCACAAATAGCTAAAATAAATGAACGCATTTAGGAAAACGAGGCATATAAAGATACATATATACATATTTAAAAAACGTATTTTTGAAAGAAGATATATGTGTACTATGTTTATATGTATATAAAATGTATATTTTTTTAATAAGGTAAGAGTTTGGAATTTCAAATAAATTTAAACCTCGATGACCATTTGATGGAGTACGGAAGCAAGGGTCTCCCAAATGTAGCCGCTCCCTTTGATAGAAGGGTCGTCACTCCTACCAAGAAGGGTGAAAACCATGCACCCTCCTTTAACCAATTCCTCAGAGCGATGCCTTAAGAATGTCGAAAAGTCAGTTTGAAACTGCTCATAGTACGCCTTCATAACACTTTCCGGGCTCTTACTTGACAAGTATACGTTGCTTTTGTTGCTTCTTCCTAACCCTTTCGGGACCTTCGTATATAGGAGTATGTAGGACAGTAGGAGTATTATGTTAGCCCTTTTAGCCCTCGTAAAAAAAGTCCAAGGAATTCACACCGTAGATTTAAAAACTAAAACTTTAATAGGAAATACATAACCTCATCATAAAAAAAAATTAAATCACTAAATAAATAAAAACAACAAAACTTTCTAAAATAGGATATTTATCCTATCCCTCAAGGACAAAAGTTAAAAAATTATACAAAATCACCCTTAAATTATTACACTTTTTAGAAAACCATCCATAAAAAACTTAATATTCAGTAAATCACCCGTATAAAAGACGACCTTTCATTTAACCACCCACATCCTAACCCCGTTAACTCCTTGTTGATTATATAAAAAAAGAGACGTTTATGTCCTTATCCTTCTAGGACTGTACGTCTGTAACACCATTGCTCCTTGTATATTTCGTTCAGTTTAACTAAATTAATCAATTTTATATGTACTAATTAAAATAATGAATTTGTTAAATTTGAAAATAGTACTAATTGACTAATGGGAAAATGCAGTTGCACGCCCCATATAATATTTGTAATATCACTAGTTGAAACAAGATTGGAAATAACATATTAGAAAATGTAATTAAGTGTAAGAGCCTACCTAAAAATTAAGAAAATAAATATAACTAGAGTTGATTTCAAGTTTATGAAAAAAAATCACTTATTTTTTCCAAAAAAGAAAGAAGGTTTAGGAAATAAATCTCCTTTTTTAGTTAGTTAACCGGGAGTTAACGGAGTTAAAATGTGGGTGGTTAAGTGGAAGATTTTCTTTTAAATGGGTAGTTTATTAAAATTTAGTTTTTTATGGGTGATTTTCTGAAAATTTTGATAATTTAAGGATGGTTTTGTGTAATTTACCCTAAAATATCCTTAGAAAGTGGTTAGTATCTTCCTATAACATCTTTAGAAGTGTGTGATCAATGCTAAAATAGGCAAGTGTGTGGTACCTGAGAGAGGAAATGAAGACTATAAGATGAGTGAACAAAATGGACACTTTGAGGATGAAAGAGACGATCATAGAACGAACCCGGGACGCCATAGAAAAAGCATCGGTCAAATCCCTCCCTTATCTCTTGCTTGAGTTGTTTCTTGAATCTAGGCAAAGCCCTGAAAACGCTGTTGAAGTCGTTTCCCGGAAGGTCGTTCAAGAACACCTCGATGCTTACGGGCTCTTGCTCTGTGTCATCGCGAAGTTTGTAGATACAAGTGATGAGTTGGCCGATCGCGAGGAAAGTGTTGGGTCCAGAGGAGCAACCCAAGTCTGCAATGGCGAGGTACCTTGTGTCTGGGAAGAACTCGTGCATTGTTTTGATGGCCTCTTCTTTTATGGGCTTTGTCATGCTTATTACCTTTTTCTGTTTATCACAAATCATAATGAAACTTGATTGCGATACTAGAATAATGTACGGACGTCATAGCTTGACCCGATTCAAATAATTGAATTTGCAAATTTTAAGTTTTCGTACAAAGTTATTTAATATGCTATGACAAGAACGAAAAATAAGAAGTGCACAACTATTTTTTTTGGTCGAAGGAGAGACGGGTCTACCCTTTAATTAATGAAAAAAAGAGCTAAGTAGTCAGTAAACGGGGATATATAGCTCAGCCCCCTAAAAGTGGCCAAATATTTACATGGTTTGCTAAAAGTATGCTAATTACTTATTTAGGAATCCACAGGCATAGAAATATAGTTTTATTTTTTTTGGTTGAAAGAAATATAGTTTTATTAGGAAGACTTGATTTCAAATTGTAAGTATGAGATTTAAAAAACTATAGTATAGACTTCATAAACCCTTCTTTAGAGTATTAATTGTAGGACGTAGGTAAAAATATATCACGATAAACCCAGTAAATTTGAACCTAATATATATGAAGGGAATAGATCCCATCCCCGATCTACAAAATGATGACCAATATGTGAAACGACTTTTGACTGTTTATGAGAGTCGAGCTGGTGATCCTTGAATTCTATCTCTAGAAGCTTAGCCGTTTGACTAGATGCCTGAAGGTAGTGACTGTAGTCAATTAAGTGTAAGTTTAATTACATGCATGTATAGTACGTACGTGGAAAAGTGATTACCATAATTAGGGAGTTTTGGCCATAGCTTGCTTCTCCTTCACCTCCATTCATATGCAGAACTTCGTATACCTTCATTTTCCTTGATTTCTTTTCGTAGAAAACTGATTTGATTTGTGTAGGGAGAATATAATGTGAGTACGATATATAGTGGATTTTGGGAAGTTCTATAATGTAGGTGCATTTACACGTGTCAGTATGACAACCATTCGAATTCAACTCTCCATACAAGTTCTTGTTTTTCTTCTCAATGAAAAAATCTTCCTGTTTGTGAACCATCTCTTCGGAAAAGAATGCTGCATGTGGTACTCCATTTAGCCAACATTTGAACCAATAAAATCTATCAAACGTGGTGTAATCAGTTATTGCAATTATCCCTTCAACGTACGTGCATTAATAGTCTGATATTAATTAACTTCAATGGATGCAGTTGCCAAAACTGTCACGTTCTCATTCTTGTAATGAGTTACAGTACTCTATTCGACACTGGCGGAATGGATAACGTGTTCTATTAGAGAACTTAGGTTGATAACAAAGTGAAATTTGTGGTTTTTGGGCCTTGGCATAAAAGATTTGAAAGCTTGGAATAGAGCCGTTTTTGCCGAGCTGATCTATTGAAGGGTTTTAGATGCGTATAAGCGGAATTTTAGAAACAATTTCTTGCACCTAAACATGGATCTAAAGCATTCTTGACCAGAGACAAAATTAGGGTTAGTAGAATACCTCTTGATGCGTGATTAGGGTTCTTCCTTCGAGAGATAAAGCCTCAATTGTGACTTCTCTAATCAGTCCACACGAGCACGGGATCTGGATCTCCTTCGCTTTCGATTGCTAGATCGAAGTGCCAAAGACTAGAAGAAAAGAGGAGAAGAGAGCTTTTTCTGTTTTACGTAAAAGTTATGAAACCCTTGCTCTCTTCTTTCCTGTCAAGGCCTTATATATTTATTTCTCCAAATAAATATATCATTTTCTTATTGGGCTGACTTTCAGCCCGCTGATCCAGCCCGTCAACTCAATGTGTGTGACCTCATAGGACCCGTTTATAGTAGATATGGATTAAACTATTTAATCCATTAATCGTAGTTGGTTTCTAGCAAAACACTACGACTCCTAAAATAACCGGATTGAATCTCTCTATCAACTGTCCTATTCCATGTTCAGTAATTGCAACTTTTATTAAAGGACACAATTCCTTCAATCTCCCACTTGTCCTTGAAAACAAGTGTGCAATTTTAAGATACCTTTGTCTCTTAATGTCTTATTTGATGATATGCTGACATTCATATCTCCCATCAAATATGTTTCTTGAATACCTGAGTTCGAACTATCAAATAACGAATGATTACAATTAATCCATTCGAGTATGGCCATGCATTTTCTAGTTCTAGCTCTTCAAGTGGCCTAGACACCTTTCCTTTTCCATGCATCAATGTATACATGAATAAGGAGGACAATTCCAATCTTGTATGACTATGGCTCCCACTCAACTTTTGGCAATCCCAATAATTGCTTTTATAACCCCCTTTTACGGAGAGCGTTTAACAATATTAAAGACATACCAATCATCAACTAGGAAACATAACATACTCATGTTTAAGGAATCCACCAATCATGGTCAACATAAAACTCCACAATCCCTTTTGGAGAGTCTTAAGGTTGGTCTGTCCGATATGTATCATCCATACATATCTATGTAATTGACTGGACATCTCTATGTCCCCATAGCACATGAAACCCTAAGCTATCAGTCAATGTACAATATAGTTATAAATGAAATCATCTATGTCCTATTTAATGATTCAAACTATGGACGTGCAATAATTCATAACTGTAGTCACTTAATGGGGTTTCATTCACCAAAACACTTAAGGTGAGCCCATTTACGAACTCTGAATTATTCGGACATATTATTCAATATTAACTAATATAATATATAAATAAGAATGAAATATCATATATTATCAAAAAATCAAACATAACAAGTGTCCAACACTAAGCAGAAATAATGTAATATAAGGCAATCTCACAACCATTCACCAATGTGTTTGAGATCCTTGGCCTTAGTATGACTATCATGCTTAGCCCTAGGCATAGGCGTAGTAAAAAAATCTGCAATATTGTCTTTTGTATGTACCTTACATATCTTGATGTTACCTTCAACAACTATTTGTTGAGTAAGATGATATTTCCTCATAACATGTCTAGATTTGAAACTTAAATTTTGCATATTGAACTTATCAAGAATCTTATCCATATAAGATCCTGACATAGTACTAGCAATCTCTTAGATCTATCCTTATAGATTTTTATTTCAAGTATGTACTCTGCCTTTCACAAGTCTTTCAGTGAAAAACATTTCTTTAGCCATTCATTAACGGACTCTAGCATTGGAATGTCATTCCCAATAAGTAGTATGTCATCCACATACAAGACTAGGAGAACCACCTTACTCCCACTAAACTTCTTGTATACACAAGGATCTTCTTCATATAATGAAATCAAACTCTTTGATCTTTTCATCAAAACGAAGATTCCAACTCCTAGATGCTTGCTTAAGCCCATAAATAGATCTCTTAAGCTTACATACCTTCCCAGCATGATCAGGATCCTCAAAACCCTCTGGTTGTGTCATATACACATCCTTTTCCAAAATACCATTCAGAAAAGCGGTTTTAACATCCATTTGCCAAATCTCATAATCATAATAAGCGGCAATAGCTAGGATTATCCTTATGGATCTAATCATGACAACTGGCGAAATGTTTCATCATAGTCAATACCATGAATCTGTTTAATACCTTTAGCAACTAATCTTCCTTTGTATACAAATACATTTCCATTTTGTCAGTCTTGAGTTTGAAACCCATTTGCATCCTATGGGTTTTACCCCATCTGACAAATCTGTCAAGTCCCAGACTTGATTTTCAAACATGGAATCCATTTCAGATTTCATGGCCTCAAGTCATTTCTTGGAGTCTGGACCCGTCGTTGCTTGTTTATAGGTAGCAGGCTCACCATGTTCTAACATTAGAACATCAAGGCCTTCGGTCAAGATGAAATCATCATATCGTCTTGGTTGAAACCTTTGCCTGTTTGATCTACGTAGGAGTTCAACTGGTTCAACAACTGAGATTTCAGCATGTTCCACAACTATTTGTGGATCTGAGATTTCAGCATGTTCCACAACTATTTGTGGATCTGCTTCTTGAGGAATTTGTTCAGGTTCTTGGATAACATCAGATCCTTGGCCTTTAAACAAATCCATCTCATCCTCGACATCAACTATGTCATCTTGTTGTTGTGTTTGTTGCTTTTCATCAAGAACCGGTTCAAGATGAATATTTCTCCCACTTGACTTTTGGAAATAAACTCTCTTTCCAAAAAGACACTATCCCTTGCAACAAACACCTTTTGTGCAGTGGAATTGTAGAAATAATATCCAAAACTACCTTTAGGATATCCTATAAAATAGCATTTTTCTGATTTAGGTGCAAGCTTATCAGTTTGTAAACGCTTTACATAAGCTTCACATCGCCATATTTTCAGAAAAGACAACTTTGGAACTTTTCCAGTCCATATCTCATATGGGGTCTTGTCTACAGTCCTTGACGGAGTCCTGTTTAGTGTAAGTACAACATTCGTGAGTGCATATCCCCAGAAGAATACCGGAAGGTCAGCAAAACTCATCATAGATCGAACCATGTCCAACAAGGTCCTGTTTCTCCTTTCAAACACACCATTCAATTGTGGTGTTCCTGGAGTAGACAATTGTGTTACAATCCCACAATTTTCAAATGATGATCAAATTCATGGCTTAAGTATTCATCACTACGATCAGATCGAAGTGCTTTTATCCTTTTGCCAGTTTGAGTCTCTACTTCATTTTGGAATTCCTTGAACTTTTCAAAGGCTTCAGATTTATGTGACATAAGATAGATATACCCATATCTGCTCATGTCATCAGTAAATGTAATGAAATATCTATAGCCACCTCTAGCTTCTGTACTCATAGGCCCGCATACATCAGTATGTATTATAGCCAAAAGTTCATTAGCCCTTTCATTTGTTCCTTTGAAAGGTGACCTTGTCATCTTGCCCATCAAGCATGATTCACATAAATCAATAGATTCACAATCCATATCTTTTAGAATTCCATCTTTATGGAGCTTCTTCATGTGATTCAAGCTAATGTGATCTAAACGACAATGCTATAGATAGGACTCACTCAAACAATTTGATTTTTGCCTTTTAGGATTAATGTTATACGATTCTGATTTGAGATCCAATACAAATAGTTCATTAACCATTGGAATACAAGCACAGAAGATTCCATTTCTTAAAATAGATATACTTCCATTCTTGATATCAATCTCAAATCCCGTAGAATGTAAACTTGAAACTGAAACAAGGTTTTAGTAATAGTAGGAACAAAATAACAATTATTTGGTTCTAAAACTAAACCAGAAGGTAGAAAATAGACTAAAATCTCCTACGGTAAACGCAACAACCCTTGCTCCATTTCCAATGCGTAGGTCTATTTCTCCTTTCTCCAATTGCCTCCTACTTCTTAGGCCATCCACATTCGAAATAATGTGAGAACCACATCCGGTATCTAATACCCAAGTAGTAGCATTGGTTGTTAAAATTTCAACAACATTAATACCTGAACTAGAACTCACATTCTGTTCTTCTTGTCCTCCAAGTGCTTGGGACAATTCCTCTTCTAGGGTTTTTTATCCTTGTAGTAGAAGCAATCATGGTCAGCAGCCACCTTTGGCTTTTCACCTTCCTTGGGTTTTGCAACTTGTTTGCCTTTCCCTTGGATATGATTCTTCTGTTGTCTTTTCCTCAACATTTGAGGCATCAGTCAGAACAAGAATTAGGATTGCTGAGACATTCTCACGTCCTTTGGGTTTGAGAACTATTCTCGAATCCTGATCACAATCAGGAAAATTTGCTACATTGAGCTTGTTTCTCTCAACAATTGAGCACAAAGTGAATTTCAAATTATCGCTAGACATGCTTTCTACAAAAGGAAATAACGAAACAAAAGTTCATGTTTGACATGCAAATACTTAATAATAAACATGCTTTAAAACAAGTAAATGCACATTTTATTCAAATAAACAATTTATGCTCCCAGTGAATAAAATGATTCCAAGATCCTATTCCAGACAAGACTCAACGTACTTTTGCACTGCCCTAAATCTTGTGTGTTCAAGGTAAGCAACAATTGCTAATTATAACTCCTTATAATTCTTGGTTAGTGGTCCACATCCAATGTAAGATCCACTACCATGTCTCAAGATCCAAAACTTTGCCTTTTGGTCTCTTGTTGGGTACAACCATATCAAAGTTTATGAACCCCCGTATAGATCCACCCTCACTAGTTTAATGTTTAAGAAGGACACCCTCGCTTTTGCGAAGCCCATCCAACCAAAACCAAAAAACGTCATGGGTTATGATATGGAAAGACATTGCCCCAATATTCTTTTGGGAACTTAAGCATACAATGGTTATTTATTACTAGTGACAAAAACATAATAAATAACTTATGCAAAACTTAAATAATTCATCTCATGAAATTATATTATGAACCATTCATATGTAAGAATTAAAATCATATTATAAAACATTCATATATGCAAGAATTAAAATCATATTATAAAACAAGCATATAACTTTTAGACAATCCATCTCATGGAAAATCTAACATGAAAATCTTGATTCAAAAGAAATTAATATATAATATTAATCAAAATTAATCATCAATGTGCACTTAATTGGACAAAACTGTATGATCAAGATATAATATCAAATATTTTATCTTATTTTAGTGGGATTTCCTAACTCCTTAGGAAATTATTACATTAGATAATATCACTATATCATCTAATTAAACTGATAAGATCATATCTTAACATATATTATGAAATCTTAATTTCTTAGATCGGATCATGACTTAGTCAATAACCAAATTAACACGAGACAAAAGACAAATTACCAATTAATTTATCCAATTGTATACATGACATTTAGAGAATTAGTAGATCACAAAATCAAATTTCATGATCATAAATATATAATAAAACAACACAATTGTATATATTATATAAGGTATTCTCGTTAATTCCACGTACAAACTCATGTCAATTCTACCTAGGACGGTACGAAAACCATGTCATGTGTACAACATATACAAATTATAATGTTAACAACGCGTACAAACCACAACTCCAATTGTGTAATGTATTGTACCTTTTAATTGAAACTAACTTTCAATTCCATTAGGGTTGATCCCGTCACGTACAGCACAATAGGACTTTTTTTTTCAGTAAAAATTCCTTTTAATTGAAACTTAATTTCAATTCGGCCATATCCGATAAAGTCACCGAACATAAACAGTACAAATTCAAATTTAACTATGAAATCTTATTTCACGTGTACAATACGTAGACAATATACAAATTATATTTCCGATCGTGCACAGTACGTCAGTACGCAACAATGCCTTTGAATTGAAACCAATTTCAATTAACATGCCCATGTACACTGTTCAACTATTAAACTATGTTCACATTGGGAAATCACGTTACGTGTACGGTGTACTACGGCGCAAGTTATCAAATTCGTAAGTGTACAGCACAATTCCAAAGTAGTACTGTAGTTCCTTTTAATTGAAACATAATTTCAATTTCACTACGTATATTCGATCAAGTCACGGCCGGTACGCGTTCAATCTTGAACTGAAATCCAATTTCAATCCCTGATCGATCTCCATATAATCCGTATCTATTCAATTTAATCATACAAAATAATTTGACTGAATCATATCCAGTCCAGTCCAATTAATTGAAATCCTAATTTCAATCAAGCACAAAAATTTGTATGTCAATTTCATCGATTTGAATCAAAATTTGCATCAAGAACAAAAACCTAAATCTTTGATCCAATCAAGATATGCTTAAGGCTCTGATACCACTGAAGGGTTTTAGATGCGTATAAGCGGAATTTCAGAAACAATTTCTTGCACCTAAACATGGATCTAAAGCATTCTTGATCAGAGACAAAATTAGGGTTAGTAGAATACCTCTTGATGCGTGATTAGGGTTCTTCCTTCGAGAGATAAAGCCTCAATTGTGACTTCTCTAATCAGTCCACACGAGCACGGGATCTGGATCTCCTTCGCTTTCGATTGCTAGATCGAAGTGCCAAAGACTAGAAGAAAAGAGGAGAAGAGAGCTTTTTCTGTTTTACGTAAAAGTTATGAAACCCTTGCTCTCTTTTTTCCTGTCAAGGCCTTATATATTTATTTCTCCAAATAAATATATCCTTTTCTTATTGGGCTGACTTTCAGCCCGCTGATCCAGCCCGTCAACTCAATGTGTGTGACCTCATAGGACCCGTTTATAATAGATATGGATTAAACTATTTAATCCATTAATCGTAGTTGGTTTCTAGCAAAACACTACGACTCCTAAAATAACCGGATTGAATCTCTCTATCAACTATCCTATTCCATGTTCGGTAATTGCAACTTTTATTAAAGGACACAATTCCTTCATCTATGACATAGTGGAAGGTGCTGAAGCGGACTCCATTTGGCATAAATGGGTAGAGAAGAAGTACACTAGAAATGCTGATTTTTGGAATATCGCCTGCAAAAGTTCAGCAAGTGCCTCTTGGAAAGCGGTTTTGAAGGTGAGAGATGTTTTGGTTGCGTCCCATGAGGCCGGTAATCTGCCAGCGGTTCTAGTGGCCAGGGGAGGTAAACTGGATGTAGCCACTTTGTATGATTGCATAAGAAACAGAGCTGAAGTGGTCAGTTGGAAGGAGGCAGTTTGGAATCGCTTAAACACTCCTAGGGTCGCCTTCAACGTCTGGAAGGTTTGTAGTGGTGGCTCCATGACGAAAGCCCGTCTGTTTGCTCATGGGGTGATCGCCGATGACCTCTGCAGGTTGTGTAATAATGGGAAGCAGGAGACGGAAACGCACCTGTGGTTCGAATGTGTGTACTCTTGTAGGGTGTTGCGCGATGTTCTTGACTGGGCGCACCTTGCTAGAAGATCAAAGAACGTTGATGATTGGATTATGCAAGCTGGTAGCTTTAGGGGTAAAAACAGTTTGAGATTCAAGCTGTGGAATCTTTGTCATAGTGCAGTTGTGTACTACGTGTGGAATGCCAGAAATAGACTTGAGTTTAGCAATGAATTAGTGGAGGTGGAATTATGTAGTAGAATTTGCATTTCTTTTGTCAGGAATAGCCTAAGAGCTCGCTCGAAGGCAAAGTCGAGAATCGATAGACGAGTCGTAGCGAAGCTAGGTCTAGGAGATGATGTAATCAACTAGCCTTGTGCTAGCAATTTTGTCCGTGACACGACCTTGTGAATAAAATAACCCTTTTATTCAAAAAAAAAAGAAATTTGTGGTTTCTGATCTAGTTTTGGCATTAGATTTAGGACTTGCGCTCTTTTTCTTTTAACAAAAGGCTCTTACTTTTGCTAAATGTATCTTACTTTGTAAGTCTGGAGAGGAATACAGTTTTTTTTTTTTGGTCCTCATGGCTGAGCCACCGCCTAGTTCGGCACCATTGGGCTACTAGCCCATGCGCCTACATCTGGACCGGGGGTTAGAGCGGAGTTAAGGCTTAACTCCCTCCCAACGACGTTGTGGGGAATCGAACCTTGCACCTTGTGCAAGGGTCGTCCTACCAAGCGTAGCTCCGCAACCACTACGCCAACGCACCGTTGGTCTGGAGAGGAATACAGTGACCCAACATTTAAGTTTGTGAGCATTCATTTTATTTAAATTTGGATAAAGATTGAAAGTAAGGCTTGGATCACTAACTTATCCACAAAAAGTAATCCAAAATCATTTAAGTACACGGGGATTTAAATGTGAGATAAGATCTTGGTATAAAATAGATTAAGGTTTGAAGTCAGATATTTTTTAATTTTCATGATTAAGGGGCTAATTAGAGATAGATTGGCTAGACATCATTTAAACTTACATGAAATGTTGTTTTTTTTATTGTTTTGGAGTTCATTTCAAATCTCAATGTTTGTTCGCTCAAATTATAGCAATTAGTTTTACAAATTGAATGTACAGTTGGTCTTTCTTGGTCTCCCAAATATGATTGTGCGTGTTCTGCACATTGTATCATGTTTAAATAAGTAAACTTTACCTTTTTATATCTTAGTTTTTTTTTCCGTATTATATCCTAATTACGATATCTACTATCTACTACTCCCTCTGTTTCACAATAAGTGTCGTTTTAGCTCTTAACACAATTTTTAAGAAAAGCAATCATTCACTTTAAAACTTACAACTTTTTCTTAATTTTACCACTCATTACATTTTTTTGGCCAATGAATGAACAACTTTAGTCAACAAATACACATTCCAATAAAAAATATCATTATGAACCCCTAATAAATCACTTTGAAAACCTAAAACGACACATATTATGAAACAAATTTTAAGTGCTAAAATGACACTTATTGTGAAACGGAGGGAGTATAATATACTCCCTCCGTCCCTAAATATAAGTCCCATTTGGGGCTTGGGCACAAATTTTAAGAAAAAGTGGAAAAATAGGTAATTTATAGTGTTTAGTAAGGATAATATGGTAAAAGGAGATGAGAGATAGATGAAAAAGGTGTAATTTAAATGATTTGGTGAGGATAAAATGGTAAAAGGAGATGAGAGAGAGTTAGAAAAGGTGTAATTTGAATGATTGAGTGAGGGTAATATAGTAAAAGTAGAGGAGAGGGGGTTAGAAAAGGTGTAATTTGAGTTGTTTGATGAGGGTAATATGGTAAATTTAATAGTCCAAAAGTGGAAAGTTTAGCAAATGGGACTTATATTTTGGGACACCCAAAATGAAAAATGGGACTTATATTTAGGGACAGAGGGAGTAGTATAAAGCGGAACCTATATCTTTGTTGAAAATTGCGTCACCTCATCAATGATAAAAATTGCGTCACCTCGTCAATTATTAACAAAATAAAATTACTACCAAAATTTAATAGAATTGTGTACTATAATTAGATCACATATCAAAATGGAAAATTATGTTAGCTTGAATCTTTATGCATATTTTTCCGTATCAAAGATCAACCGTCTCATATAATTTATATCTTTTAGATCTTATCCAATAAAGATCGCATAAAAGATCTTCCAGAAAATTATCTTTTGCACAAATATCATATAATTTATATCTTTCAATGTACACATTAGAAATATGAGAATGAAAAATTATCTTTTACACACATCTCATATATTTTATATCTTTTAGTTATTAAAACAATCTTCATGTAATTTATATGAGCATAGAAAAAATGGTCATTACATGGTACGGATCTTCAACTAGTTACTTTATGATTATGAAAATTTATTTGTTTATAAGAAAGTTGGACAACGATGGATATATTTTTACATCTTCAGCTGTCTGAAAATACTTTGGGAGTTGAAGACTATAGCTTAGTGAATATATTGCTAGATATATAGGGCGTAAATGTTATGCTTTGTGATAAACAGTGGCGGAAGCACGTGGTGCCCAGTGGGGGCTACAACCCCCACTGGGATTTTATAGTTTTTTAAAAAATTATTAATATACTAATATATTATTGCCTTCGTTTTAAAATAATTGTTCAAATAGCATTTGTACATGTATTAAGTATATTGCCTATATTATTATAGAGCTAATTATTAGTGTAAAGAAACATAAAAAAATGTATATGATTATGATATAGTTAATTATTAGAGGTATAAATAGACATTGACAAGAAAAGGTGGTTATATAAACAACTATTTCGAAATGGATGGAGTATTAAAAAGCACATATATAAACAGAAACAATCATACACTACAATTGAAATGAATTTAGGCCGTAAAAAAAAGACGGTGAAACATATGTTTAGTGGAAAATATTAATTATTAGCTAATTTAAAAAAAAGATGGATTTTTGTGTATGATTATAGAAGAAAATGTATACAAAAGGGCTCAATTAGTTTTCGCTCAGGGTCTCTAATTTGTTAGGACTGGTATTGTTTGCCTTAGATCTGCCCGTCTCCGTCTGCCAGCCGCTTCACTTCCACATTTCCGCCCGCTTCCACGATGACGATTCCATCCGCCCGTCCAAACACGGGCCACTTGTGCTGTATCCAAAATTTATTGGTTTGAACGTTTAAACTTGTCAATTGGATCATAATGTTTCTTGAATTTCACTTTGAGTTTGATGAAAACTTAATTTTGTTTCATTTTCTTTACTTAGATTAGGACTAATTTTATACTTATAGATTAAACATTTCGGGTTTATCTCAAGTTCTAACGATTATACTTAAATTACGCTATTTAGCCCCCTCTAGGTTCAAATCCTGGTTCCGCCACTGTGCATGATGCAGAGCTTTCAAAAATTCAATTCGATCCGAAAAATTAATCGGAATTGATCGAGAATTTGAGGGTTAAAACTTAACTTGAAAATCAGCGGATAAAGGGAAAAAACGAATTTGATTGGGTTGAAACCTGAACCTAACTCGTACTTGTTGAGATGGCCGATTGGTTATACTTATACATGTAGCTAGAATAAGTATTATTTATTTTCAATATTATAATATATTTTTTATGAAAAACTTTAAAAATAATATTTAATTATAAAATATTAAATAATGTTATAATTAAATAATCATCTAAAAGTCAATATACTTGATCCGTTAGACTGATCCAAAACGCCATATAACATGTCCTGATCCGACCCAACTTGACCACCAACACGGCTGATTGATGCGAACTCGTACTCAACCCCGAATCCGACCCGTTTGAGACTTGTACATCCGTCCATATGCAATTTGAATTGTTTGGCAGATATACATACGTTCATATGCAAATTGAATTGTTTGGAGAAAATTGGACTAATAATCTTGTGGTTACCGTTGGTTAGGTACGTGTGAACGATCTCAATATTCGTACGTTATTTTGTTTTATTCCTCTTGGCTGGGATTTCAGTTATAAGTCATGATGACTAGGGTCGGATTTTTTTTATTTTTTTATTTTTGAAAAGGTGATGATTAGGGGACTCACCCTTAAGGGGGGCGTCCTAGTGTCACACTCCGCGTTCCTCCCGCAAAATTAGACACGGGCCAAGTCACCTAGGCGCGGAGCTTAGGTGATTCTAGAGGCTTCCGGGGCTTTCGGGACTAATCCGGGCCGCTCCGGAGCCTCCTAGGGGCCGGCGCGCCTCAAGCGGGGCGAGGCATGCCAAGGCGGGCCGCTTCTAGAGTCGTCCAGAGGGGCCGCGCCCATGAGGAACGAGACGCGCCCAAGCGGGAGGCTTCCAGAGGCGCCCAGCGAATTCTGGGCACAAGCGCGCGCGGGGGCTCCTTCCGGAGAATTCCGGAGGGGCCGCGCCCCATCTAGAGGGCGCGGGCAAGCGCACTCCATGGGACATTCCGGAGAGTTCTAGCGCGGGCTAGAAGGCGCTAGAGGGGCAAGGGCCGGCGCGCCACTGGGGCATTCCGGAATTCTCTAGCGGGGGCTAGAGATTATCTTAGGGGCTTATCTTTTAGGGAGAGCTCTAGATTAATCTAGGCTCGGGTGTGTCTAGATTCTTCCGTTGTAAGAGGGGGCCTCAAGTATAAATAGGCCTCACCCCCTCATTTGGAAGGGCATCCCACAATCCACACTTAGCCACCAAGTACACACTTGTAAAGCACATTTGTAAACTTCTCTTGTGTAATACAAAGTCCTCTTTCCCACATTAACCATCTAAACCCATCGGGACAAGGCCTGACTTAGCACATCGAAGGTGTTCGACTAGCTAAGGGCCGCACGAGTTAGAGAGCGAGTCTCAACCCGTGTCAAGTGGTATCAGAGCAAAACAATCCAAGGGGAATTCAATGTCTAGCCACGACGGAGGAGCCTTAGAGGCAGGGGACCCTAGCACCGCATCCCAGTGGGGAGGCAAGAAGACTAGGGGCGCCTCGAAGGACCGGATGACTAGCATTGAGGATCGACTCGAGCGAGTGGAGCTGTCGATGGGCGAGGTGCGCGACTCCATCGAGGACGCAACCAAGGTCGGGGAAGACCTTGAATCCTCCATGGAAGAGCTCAAGGGGGAGCTGCTGCGCACGCTAAACGAAGCCAACGACAAGCTGACCAAGGAGAATGCCGTCCTTCGGGAAGCCATGGGGGCGTTGCGCGACGAGGTTAGCCAACTCAAGAGGGAGCTTGAGGCATGCCGGGCAGCCATGGGGGCGGGCATGATAGCTACAACCCAAGCGCACAAGGTAGAAATCCCGAAGCCGAAGCCGTTCAAGGGGGAACGATCGGCAAAGGACGTAGAAAACTTTCTCTACGGCATGGAGCAATACTTTGATGGTGTGGGCATTAAGGAGGACGAGCGCAAGGTAAGTACCGCGAAACTTTATCTTGAGGACACGGCTTTATTATGGTGGAGGCGCCGCACATGTGAGAAGACCGGAGGGTCGCAAATCAAGACTTGGGCCGAGTTCGAGGCGGAGTTCAAGAAGCAATTCTATCCCGTCTACGCGAACGACGAGGTCCGAGCCAAGATACGCCGACTCACACAGCGGGCAACCGTGCGCGAATACGTGAAGGAATTCTCCGAGCTCATGCTTCAAGTATCGGACTTGGCCGAGACCGAGGCGTTCTTCCAATTTATGGACGGTCTCAAACCGTGGGCCAAGCAAGAGCTTCAAAGGCGCAACGTGCAGACGTTGAATGAAGCAATGAGCGCGGCCGAGTCGCTCGTCGAGTTCAAGAGCCAACGCGACTCCTCCCGTAAAAAGGGTAAAAGTGGGGGAGAAGGAGACGAGAGCGACTCCAGCAGCGATGACGAGCGCACGTCAAAGCCGAGAGGAAAGTCCTCAGGAGATCGGGACGATGAGTCGGAGGACGACGATGGGCGCCGTTCCCGACCAAGATGGAGGTCCGGAGGGGACCTAGACAAGGGCAAGCGCAAGGAGAGGAAGCCCCTGGCTTGCTTCCTTTGTGATGGGGATCACCTTGTGCGGGAATGCCCACAAAGGAGCAAACTCAACGCAATCGTGTCCTCGAGGGACGAGGAGGCCGAGCGAGGGACGCACCATCGGCTAGGGGCGATAACGTTGAGCTACAACAAGGAGCGCGACGAGGGGTCGCCAAGGCCACAGGAACGATCAACCCAAGGTCCAGAGAACGCCGGGATCCGCGAAGCGGCACAGTCTCCAGGGGAAGAGAGACGTGGGGTGCTCAGCTTAGGTGCGATACGGTTAGGGGAGCGGCCAAGGGAGGAAGGTCCAACGTCCGAGGCACGGGGCCACGACAAGAGGACTTCCAGGATCGACAAGGGGTCGAGACGCCATGAGAAGACAACGACCAAGGGGAGCGATGGTTTGCCTCGAGGGGAGGCGCGACAACCATCCAAAAAAGTCGAAGTCAGAGATGGCGCAAAAGGGGACAAGTCCGAGGGGGACGAAATCAAGGAGACAACGGCGTTGCACGGGGCAACAAACGCGGGACCACAAGGCAACCAAGGGACTCCAAGGCCAGCCGAGGCACTCTGGCCAATCAGCATTCGGGTCGAGGCATCCGAGAGGAACGCGACGAGGGCGTCGCTAGATCCAGTGGGGGGAGGGTGTCACGCTCCGCGTTCCTCCCGCAAAATTAGACACGGGCCAAGTCACCTAGGCGCGGAGCTTAGGTGATTCTAGAGGCTTCCGGGGCCTTCGGGACTAATCCGGGCCGCTCCGGAGCCTCCTAGGGGCCGGCGCGCCTCAAGCGGGGCGAGGCGTGCCAAGGCGGGCCGCTTCTAGAGTCGTCCAGAGGGGCCGCGCCCATGAGGAACGAGACGCGCCCAAGCGGGACGCTTCCGGAGGCTTCCAGAGGCGCCCAGCGAATTCTGGGCACGGGTGCGCGCGGGGGCTCCTTCCGGAGAATTCCGGAGGGGCCGCGCCCCATCTAGAGGGCGCTAGAGAGGGCGCGGGCAAGCGCACTCCATGGGACATTCCGGAGAGTTCTAGCGCGGGCTAGAAGGCGCTAGAGGGGCAAGGGCCGGCGCCCCACTGGGGCATTCCGGAATTCTCTAGCGGGGGCTAGAGATTATCTTAGGGGCTTATCTTTTAGGGAGAGCTCTAGATTAATCTAAGCTCGGGTGTGTCTAGATTCTTCCGTTGTAAGAGGGGGCCTCAAGTATATATAGGCCTCAGCCCCTCATTTGGGCGGGCATCCCACAATCCACACTTAGCCACCAAATACACACTTGTAAAGCACATTTGTAAACTTCTCTTGTGTAATACAAAGTCCTCTTTCCCACATTAACCATCTAAACCCATCGGGACAAGGCCTGACTTAGCACATCGAAGGTGTTCGACTAGCTAAGGGCCGCACGAGTTAGAGAGCGAGTCTCAACCCGTGACACTAGAACATCCTTTCGGATGAGAACACTAAGTTCTGGTAATGTTGAAATTAGACCTGATCAAACACGGGTCCGGGTCGGGTCCGGGCCGGGTTTGACTCATTTTCCCGGCCCATTTTAAAGGCCGGGTCGGGTTTGGGCTACCCACCGGGCCTAATATTTTTGCCCAAACCCGCCCACAGGGCTGGGCCGGGTTGCCTGCCGGGCCGCCCATTTTTATTTTAAGCTAAAAAAAAACTGCAATTTTTTAACATGAAATTTCTAAATCTAAGCAATATTAACTTGAAACTAAGCAAACTAATGTTCATCCATAAGTTTAACCAAAAATCCGTGATCTCAAAAAAAAGCTTAACCAAGAATCCAACACACATTCATCCATAATGCAAAATTACAAAATAAAAGTATGAATTCCTTAACCCTTATTATATAAAAAACTACATCAAATGCAATGCAATAATTCTTCATTCGGTTTGCTGCATCTTTTCGGCGTAAGAAATGAGTGAAACTGCGCATAAAAGAAGAAGTAAAAAGATAAGTAAGGTTTTGTAACTTTTGATATATAATAATAATAATATTTCATTTAGTAATTTAATTAATATATTATAAAAATATCCGGGCCGGGCCGGGTAATGGGCCGGGCTTTAAAGCCCATCGGGCTTTATACTATTGCCCAAACCCGGCCCTTCAAAATATCCGGGCCGGGTCGGCCCGACCCACTGGGCTATAAACATTGTCCATATCCGCCCATTTTCATGGGCGGGCTGGGCGGGCGGGTGGGCCGACCCGTGTTTGATCAGGTCTAGTTGAAATGGTAGTGCTTGAGAGACTATGGCCCATTTTTGCAATCAGGTCGGCCACAGTATTACAATATTTACACACATGAGAAATCTTAACAGATTCGAAGTTTAGAAGGGAGACCATGATATCTGATATCAACATTTCTATTTTCCAAGGACATCGCCCTTTATTTTGGACAGCACGGATCACTGTTAGGTTGTCACCTTCGATCTCAATCTTTTTTATTCCGAGTTGTATGGCTCTCCTTAGTCCGTCTTGTATTGCTAGCGCTTCAACTTTTAAAGCTGATACCTTTTGATATTTGGTTGTTGGACTAACGTCGGAATTTGATTGTTCAAGCAATATATATAGCAAACGCATAATTTGAATAATGCTATATAGCATTATTCACTCAATTGAACAAATAGTTTTCATGTAGGAATTTAATTGGGATCATTTGTCAAATATTTTTTTTTGATAGAAGAGTTACTAGTTTAAACAAGCTAAAATTAGGCTATTTTTTGATCAAAAGAAATTTAGGGTGAGGGGATGGTGCCCCAGTCCAAGGCCAACCAAAATTGAGAATACTATACAGAATTGCAGATTGTGCTTCCTGATACAAATACATCAAATCACTCCTGGTTGAATAAATTATACTCCGTAGTTCTCTACAATTAGAAATAGCACAACACACTATCAATAGCCGATAATCGAAAAATTAAGGGTCTTAGACTAGTGTGGAGCCTTATTTTTTGAGAGTAACGGGTTTGCAATATTTTGCCTAAATATTTACATTCTCCCAACTTATCTTTGGCTAAACTCCCTCTTGCGAACATCATTGAAATCGACCCTTCAATACTAGTAGGGCGTCGGCCCTTCTCCAACTTTGTCGGCTAGTAATTGTTTCATTCCTAATCTTGTCCCACCTCTTATCTCCATAAATCCATCGGAGCATCCTTGTCTCTCGTTTCTACCACCAACAATTTTCGGATGTCCAACCTTGTATTTTCGCAAAGTGTTGTATGTATACTAGTAAATAAATGATACTTGAACTTAATGAATATATAATATAGACTAACACTTAAAACATGTTTTTTTTTTACTATGGATCAACAAAAAACATCTGTTGATTCATGTGGAGACGATGTGTACATCTGGACCCGCCTAAATCTCGTTTTGATAAGCAAGACTGAGTGGACTACGTCTATGACTATGAAATGACACGTATTGTTTTTTTATTTATAGGTTAAAAATTCATATGAATATAACAATTTTTAAGGTTGATATTATTGCGTTAAAGAATTATATTTTGTATAAATTTTAGTCATATTTGCCCTAAAAATATCTGTCTCTTTGACGAGAATTCATATCGTTCTATAAAAGTTGATTGCATCCCACATGTTTATAAATCTTCCAAATTATCATATTTTCATTCCAAGCATGCAAAATGAACACCTATCTTCTTTTTCTCACATAGACTGCATTAACAGAATTGCTATCTTTACCAATGGGAAAAAAAACTCAAGAGAAAGGGTAGGTTTTAGTAAAAGTAAGACAAAGAGGACCAACTGCACGAAAATCCTACAATAACAGGGGATAAAGTGCAAAAAACATCAAATGTAATCCCACATCGGAAGAAATGCAAAGGGCGGGGTGTACGAGCGATCAAGAGGGCTCGCGCAGCCCCTGCTCTATTCAGTTTATGAACCATTTTTATTTGGGCTCACATGTGTTGGGCCTGAGTAGGCCCAACCTTATTTCCTCTATTGTCAACTACTAATTTATGCACTTAACCTCCCATGAAATACAATATGAGGAGAACCACCGATCACACGAAATATTATGTAGAAATTCAAAACACAATGTTGAGAACGTAGATACCTTTATCTATTATTATCACATGTTGCATCATAATTTATAATGTTGAAATTCAAAACAACTTGACCAATTACTTCGCACTATTGAAACATTTCAACATGCAGTTAGTCCTTTAGACGATCTTGGTCAATGAAACAGTGATGTTGGTGAGGAAGGTCCTCTCTTTGGCCATGAATCAACAAGGGCCAAACCGTACCTAGTGAAGACTTGATCCATCAAGTCTTGGCCAAAGTGGTCAGAGAGCATGGACTCTGCCACTGCTCTCATGCACTTAACCACCCCCATGTGTGCAGGCATTGACGGCTCGTTGCCTGCATAGCCCGCGACCTCCCAATCGACCTCTGACATATGTAGGCACTTGAGTTCAAATGACCCTTCCTTGTTTACTTCCATCTTGATCTCTGTTGGCGATGGCGTGTATGCTGGAATGTTAAATGTATCTAACGTTTCTTCTTTGATAATCCCCTACATGTGTGATTCGTCGATTATGTATAAGTGTGAATTGCTTTAACTGTAAATGAGCGCTAACATGAGTATGATAACGATGCACAAATAGCTAAAATAAATGAATGCGTCGAGGAGAAAGAGGCATATAAAGATACTTACATATGCCTATATGCATATACATTGTACGTTTTTTTGACAAGGTGAGAGTTCAAAATTTCAAATAAATTCAAACCTCGATGACCATTTGATGGAGTACGGAAGCAAGGGGCTCCCAGATGTAGCCGCTCCCTTTGATAGAAGGGTCGTCGCTCCGGCCAAGAAGGGTGAAAACCATGCACCCTCCTTTAAGCAACTCCTCAGAGCGATAGCTTAAGAATGTCGAAAAGTCGGTTTGAAACTGCTCATTGTATATGCCCTCGTAACACTTTCCGGGCTCTTACTTGACAAGTACATATTGCTTTTGTTGCTTCTGCCTAACCTATTTGGGACCTACATAGATACATAGTTATAATATTGTTTTGAGGTTTTTGTCGAAAACCACCCATAAGATAGGTCATATTGCGCTTAATCACCCGTATATTCAATAATTATTTTATACCACCCATATAAAAGGTTCCATTAACAAATCACCACCCGTAGACATTTGCCGTTAAAATTCCGTCCGAACGCGTGGCCACGTGGCACATATTTACTTTCCCATTTTTTTATACCATTTTAACAACTCAAAAATATACAAAAACCCCGATTTAGTTGATTTCCACCCAAACACAATATTTTCCCTAATTTCAAAAACCCGATGAGTCTGAGTGAGCGATGGCGATGTAGAAGAATGGCGATTGAGCTTTGAATCCTAGAACAACAACAACGAAGAAGGCAATTGAGCTTGGGCGAGCATCAACCTGGGCGACGAATCAAAGAACGGGTTGGGCGAGCATCGACCTGGGCATATTAATGGATCCAATTCCAGCCGCCTCCAATCGACCTGCCCGGTTCTCGCTCCTCTGCCGCCTCCAATCGACCTCGAAGGACCCTTGCTCAGCCCCTCCATCCCTCCGCGACTTCGGTAAGCCCTTCTCACTCCTTCGACGTCTCCCTCTCCTCCCTCCGCCCTCAAGTCCCTCTCCACCTTCACCGACCTCCGCCTTTTCGGTTGCCCCGTCCCCGCCATCTGCCTTCCCCCTAAGCCGACCTTTTCCTTCGCTCCTTCTCCCTTCACTCTCCATTTCCCCTTTCAATTTGAGCAGTCGAAAACCCTAAATTGTGTTGATCAATTCTCACCCCTCTCCTCTGTGAAATTCGTTTAATGGAATGTGAGAATTGGAAGAGTGAAATGGGGATGGGGCCAGCTTTACAATTGAAAATAAAAGAAATTATCAAAATAATGAACCCACGCGCGCTTTAACGATCAGCTAACGGGGAAAGTCCGAGAGGTGGTCATTTTTTGAATGAATTGATTAAATGGGTGGTTTACGGTAAATAGTTATTAGACGGTTGGTTAAGCGCAATATGACCTATCTTACGGGTGGTTTTCGACAAAAACCTCTATTGTTTTTTTATTTATAGTTATAAATTGTTAACACACACTAATTTAGCCTTGATTTAGGTAGAGTAGGCTCCTCATCATCATGACCTTATAATTGACCTTGTAATGGCCCATTCTGCCACAAGAGTAGCATTTGACTTTACTTATGTCAAACTTTATCTTAGGCTTTTGATCACCCTTGCTCTTGGCGTCTCCTTCCTTTCCTTTTAAAGAGGATTCCCCAAAAAAACCTTCTTTTCCTTTTCTCTTTTGTCTGGCTTTCCATTCAGCATGTGTCAATAAGGCAGACTCTGGGAGATTCCCACCAAGATTTTGTAATTTTTCTTCATGAGCCTTTAAACTGCCAATAGTTTCATCCATGGTCTTAGTCTTAAGATCACAAAATTCCTCAATTGTAGATGTGAGTTGTATAAATCTAGAAGAGGTTGCTCTCAGCAATTTCTTCACCACATGCTCTTCTTGGATTTGACTGCCCAGTCTTCTCATTTTATTTACCAAAACAATTATTTTCCCTGTATACTCGTCCACAGATTCATTTTCCTTCATCTTCAAACCCTCAAATTCCCTTAGGAGAGTTTGGATCCTCACCTCCTTTATGCGGTGTGCACCCTCATTCATGTTTTTCAACATGGACCACGCTTTTTTGCAGTTCTCTTGGCACCGAGTTGTAACAGGACATCTGCACTAATGGCTTGATAAATTGCTGCCAAGGCCATTTTGTCACTTTTGTTATCAATTTGGCATGTGCCCTCTACTGCATCAAATATGCCTTGGGTTGTCATGAAGACTTCCATTTTGATTGCCCATGCTGCATAATTTGTTTTTGTTAAAATAGGATATTGAATTGAGAAAATCTTATCTCCCTGTGTTTTTGGTATGACAGGCGATGTATTCAAGTTTGTGAGTGCTTGCATATTGCTATTGATGAGGCCTTCTAAGGATTGATCTGTGTCTGTCATTGTTCTTTACAATTTCTAAGTTCTTTTTCGTGCCAAATCTTGTGTGGCTCTGATACCAATTGTAGGTTTACACACTTGTAAACTTGATGATCGTGTGATTGAAGAAACACACAAGTTCTTGTAATTGTTTTGTAACCAATTTATTGATTGTAAATCAATCAGTCTTTTGTCAATTTACAAATGGTCTGGATACAGATTCTAGTGACTTATCGTCACTTATATACTACTGTCTAATACAATCAACATAACTGTCTATTGACAGTTTATTAACTAACTAGCTAGCTTCTTATGACAGTTACTCAACTACCAAGCTAGCATGCAATGGGGCCAGTTTATACACAACTGACTTAACTGACTAACTTTTCTTATAATTCTAATTTGAACAGAAAGTAAACTACCTAATACAAAAGTTAATACACACGGCAGAGTTCATGATCATGGCATCAACCATGCTTATAACTAACATGACATAGCCAATTCACAGCTCAACGGAAACTTCTCTAGCAATAGGCCACAGGTTCCAATGCAGGAGGTGACCTCGTATTTATCTGCAAGCATGAGCACATCCAGCAATGCAGTGGACGATTCCTCATTATGATCTTGATCGGTTCCATCCCCTATAAATAAGAATTTGTCAAAATAGCAACAAAAAACCATTTGATGGACAAAATAGCCCCACCAATAACCCCATACGCTCTAAAAGTATATGAAAAAACTAGAAGCAGTTATATGCATAGGACAAAGCTCTTGTGCTATGCTCACTAAGTTTGTGTTTCTTGTAAAAGTTATGCATCTAACCACATATCTTCAGTATCATAATTGCATTGCAATTTGACCACATTTATATCTTTATTTTGAAAGAAGCTTGTAAACAGCAAGCTACCACCATATGCAAAGGTTCAGAATACTTTTTTTTTTTTTTTGAGCAAAACCAGACTTTCATTCAAGAGGAAATGTCATACATTAGCAAAGATTCAAAACCAGGAGGGCAAACATCAGTAAAATAGGAAACGACAGAGTGAGAGGGCCGAATGGAAGCAAGCAGATGTGCCGGCCTGTTACCATCCCGTTTCACATGGTTCCACCCACAGACTTGAAGCCCCGACGCCGCAGTTCGAATGTCTCGGAGCACAACACCCAAATCTCCTTTCCACGACCGATCTGTCTTGAGCTTCATCACCAGAGCACTGCAATCTGACTCAACAACAACGTGAGAGAGATCAGCTTCCCTACATTGTCGAAGAGCCCAGTCCACAGCCACCGGCTCAGCCACTTCGGGGTCCCAGCACAAGCCAAGTGACGCGAAACCCACCAGAAGCGTGTTCCCATCCCCATCACGAACCAGGAAACCAGCCCCGACCTCCCCGCTGCTGCTCAAGCTAGCATCGCAATTCACCTTCAATAAACCATTCTCCGGTTTCCTCCATAAAGGTCCACGCTCACCAGATGTCGAAGCAGAGCTATGCACCACAGCCTCTGGAGATCTGAGCAGGTTGCGAATACTAGCAATAATCTGCCCCACATCATCATGGCAGCCCTCAAACAGAATTCTGTTCCGATTCGCCCAGACTTTCCAGCATATAATCATCCAGAGCTCAACATCAGGACCCGGGTAAGACCCCAAGACCCTTTCAAAGAAGTCAAGTACGGAACAGGAATCCCAACCAACATCAAACAGCGGGAAAGCATTCCAGATTTTCTGAGCCTCCAAGCATGAGAAGAGAGCATGTAAGGCCGTCTCTCGCTGCCCACACAGCCCGCACGAATCATCTGGGGTGATATGGCGTCTCTTTAGACTCACCTTAACAGGGAGAGCCTCCTTACACGCACGCCACACCAGGTTCTTCGCCTTTGGGATAACATCCACCTTCCATAACTTCTTCCAAATAGCACAAGGAGGCCCCTGGCCCGAGCTGCTCCCTTGACAAGAATCAAGCTCTTCATTCAGCAGCATATGATAAGCACTACGAGTAGAGGAGAACCCATCCTTAGTCCAAAACCACATCAGCTCATCCCTTACATCAGATCGTGTCAACCTAATATGCAGAATCGCCTCTACATCAACCGGCAAAAACAAGCTCTCGAGGCGACCCACATCCCAAGCACCACGCTCCCAGTCGATCAAATCCACAAACAAAAATGCAGCATAATATGAATGCGGATATATGAGACTGATCATCAATATAAGAAGAGCGAAGTGAACGAACCATTTAAAACTCGATCCGAATATCGGCTGCAGAGTGTAAAAAGCCAAGAACTGTCGCACAAAATAGACTGAAGCAGACATCCTGACATATTTGCAACATCTAGTTAGCTGATTTAGCTCAGAAAGAAAGCAATCAAGACCACAAAAGAAAAATGCAATTCATAGGAAGGCAAATAGAAGACGACACCATGAAATGAAGAATAAAACGGAACCAAGCGGCTAGTTATGCATATTCATGGCATGGTAAACTAAATATTGACCTAAATTCCCATTCTCAAATTTCCGTATGGTCCTAGTTCTTAATTTCTTATAGGATGTCTCTGAAGACATCCCTTGGACTAAACATGTGAATGTGTTCACCCAACAATTGCAATATTTCATTCTTGAAAGATTCCTTCAAACTCGGAAGTTTCATATATATAGCACAATTTAACATCCTTCAAGGTCATCAAGGCACAAAAATTAGGGCAAAACATGACAAGTTCTAAACTTTCATTCTTACTCATGAAACCCAGTAGCCAAAACAGCTTCAAATTACATAACAATCCAAAAAATTGATCAAACAAACCCCATGTGGGGGTAGTCCGAATACCTTCTCCACAGGTCCGATTTCTTGATTTGGCATGTGGAGGATCGGGTAGCTAGCATTCTGTCAGAAAACTTAGCATCATTGAACCCGACACTCGAATCCGATCCGATCCGATCCGATCGATTCCGAGGATTTCTCGATTTGGCACACTAGCAGATGTGCCAGCCTGCATTTCCACCGCCGATTCGGACACTGTTTACTACAGGCCGAAAGAGGAAAAATGTACTACAGGTGATTCGGAAACTGTTTACTACAGGTCTTAAACTAACTAGTTGTACCATGTCACGACTCATGTTTTTGTAATTTTTTGAATATATCATAAATAGAATCGTAGTGTGATAACGTATAATAAAAAATTTGACATAATTTAAATTCATCGAATATTAGAAGTCTTTAATTGTTATATAATCGATTAAGAATATATTGTTGGGCAAATCATGCACTTATATTTTATAGTCAATAATATACATTATTTTGCAAATTATATTTACTTATATTTTAGTATGCTAATCACCAACTTGATATAATCAAATTAAACATGTAGTTGTATTATTCATAATATTTAATGAATAATTTGTGGCCTCTGTATGCGTGAATAAACCAAAAAATATCTTATTAATATATAATATATTTTCAACAATCAATATACTCGATCAATTATAGAAATATCTAAATTAAAATTTGAAAAGTTAATTCTTATCTAATGCGACAACAATATAAAATATATTTTATATTAAAAAAACTTAAAAACCACGTTGGACGATCAAGATAAATAGATAATATTTTTATCTAATCTTAAAAACCACCTTTCAAGATAAAAGTATATTGTTTACATTAAAATATAAAATATATTTTACAACAATTATTTCTTATCTAATGTTGGACCATGAAGTCATAGAAATTAAATATTATTGTTTACGTAATGTATTGTACGTGATACTTGTTTTTTGAGTCCTATTGTACATTTGTACGTGATACTATAACGTAGAAGAAAATCAATTAATGATATATGTGAACGCATATTGAGTATCTTTTATGGAAGAAAATTGAAGATAAAGTTATTTAAGGAATATAAAATTAAAGATAGATAGTATGGCTTTTAAAGATAAAGTTGAAAATTAGATAATTAAGGAAAATAAAAAGATATAGGGTTGTTATTATCTATTTGAGTTGGAAAAAAATAATTAAAATCAAGCGGGGCCAGAATTAACGTGGAGTCTCGAAATTCTCCGGCTTTAATATATAGTATAGATAGATTTGTATCAATCAATCCATAACGTTTAATTTGGAAAATGAAACAAATTAGAAAGAATTGCCAAAAAATTGAAACAAATCACAAAAATGATTTTTTTTAGATATAACTTAAGATGAATGGAACTTAAAAGTATTAAAAGCAAAACGATAAATGTAGGGAAAGGACTATAGTAGTAGCGTTGGAGTGTAAACACGTTAGAATATTCATTTGCAATTTTTTTGTTTCCAAATGGGAAAGATTACACACTATGTTAAAATCCCTAACTAAACACCGAATATTTTGTTGTATCCAAGTTGGAAAGATTTTGCAAGGAGAAATCAAAAATTCCGTACAATTTGGATACAAAAAAAAATCCCAAGAAGAAACTATTTTTGCACAAAATCTGGAATTTTTGTATCATGGTGGATGATGATGCATTGATCCACAATGAAGTTTTTATAGAGCTGAACACAAATCTTCAATGGGCGGTCGAAGCCGGGAGAAACAGTGCCGCCATGTACGCTATCCCACTCACTATTGTTTTCGTGTTGGCTCGAAGTGGTTGTTAAATTGCCGACTCCTCGACTCTGACGACGAAGACGGTAGGAAAGCAGGAAGTGAGCATGGTGGCCGGAATACGATATTGTATTGGTCATGGTGTAATAGGATAAGGTGGCGGTCATTGGGATACAACAATTATAAAGAGGAAGAGGAATATTATCGATTTTTTAATTAAATGAATTATGTAAATGACATGTGTAAATGACATGGACAAATATATATGACGTGGATTAATCTATAAGATGTGGCTTAATTAAATAATAAACATTATGTGACGTGGATCAACGATGTACTGACATGTGTAAAAATCCGATGTGGCGTAACGTGGGAACGACATGTGTCTTAATCCTAGGTGGCGCAATGAGGAGGCTTTAATTCTTAGTGGTTTTAAATGTATATAATAGATTAATTAGGGGGTTTGCTCTTAATAAAGAGGGTGTTTTTTTGGTATAAATATGAAAGAAAGGGTGGTTAAGTCTAAAATATATGGTGATTAATTAAGAACAAACCTCCTAATCTATATTGTGTATAGTATAAAGCGGAGACAAAATCTTCACAAAAAATTGCGCCACGTGTCATATCTTTAATATAATAATCAACCGGGCCCTTGCATATATAAAAAAACACTAATCACAATAGAAAGATAAATATATATGATTTGATAAAAATAATCAGCTGGGTCATCCTCTATGGAGTATAAATTAGTTAGTTAGAATCTCATATAATCTTATCCCGTAAAAATTGTCGAAAATTATGAATTATTCCGAAAATTATGAATTATCCCTTACCCAGAATTAGTTGTAATCTTCAGATAAATATTATTATTTAATAAAACGTGATATTTATCATAAAGTAATTTTTGAACAAATCCAACTTTTTTTATTTTATGAGTTGATATACTATTGATAAAAAATACTAATCATAATACGAAGATACATATATATGATCCTATATTTTTAACATGATCATTGACGTTACATATCTTCTTTTTTTGAGCAAATTGACGTTACATATCTAATTAAATTGATTTTATAATCGCATTATTCGTACATAATACGGGGGTCAGTGTCGTCACCGCTCACCACCTCCATTTATCTAAGTGTTTTTTTTAATAGAAGCTGACAAAAAAAGCTGTCTTGATTACTGCTAATATATTGCTCCATTATTATTTCCAATCAAAGTTGATACCGTACCTTAGGGGATTGATTATTTGTTACGTGCCAAGTAAAAATTGACCTTAATTAGCTCACAATATTATACTACAAGCGCACATGCTTATAACTTTAAACATTAATTCCATCTAGGGGGGTTCGCCGGGGTGACCCGATGTCGCCGTATCTCTTTGTGCTCTGTATTGAGCGTTTGAGTCAGCTTATCAATCAAGCCGTCACGCTAAGGCGTTGGAAACCTATTCAGCTGGCTAGGGGAGGGTCGTTGCTCTCACATATCCTCTTCGCCGATGACATTATCTTGTTTGCGGAAGCCTCAATCGATCAGGTTCGTGTGATTAGGGATGTGCTTGATGTGTTCTGCGCAGCCTCTGGACAACGCGTGAACCCGTCAAAATCCCGCATTTATGTGTCGGAGAATGTCGGAACGGATTTGAGTGAAGCGCTCGCTGTCGAGAGTGGGTTTCAGCTCACTTTGGACCTAGGGAAGTATCTAGGGATCCCGATTATTCATGATCAGGTTAAGACGGCTAGCTTTGAGCCCTTGCTTGAGCGCTTTTCTGCCAAACTTGGAGGATGGCAAGGACGCTTCTTGAGCTTGGCAGGTCGGGTGACTTTGGCAAAATCTGTGCTGTCGTCCTTCCCGGTTTACTCGATGGCTACCGTCATTCTCCCCAATGAAGTGTGTAGCAAGATTGATAGCATGATAGCCCGCTTTATTTGGGGCGGTACAGAGTCTCAACAGCGAATTCATCTTGTCGGGTGGGACGATCTCTGTTTGCCGAAAGAGTTTGGGGGTTTTGGCTTGAGACGAATGAAAGATCTGAATCTTGCTTTGATAGCAAAGGTGGGTTGGCGTTTCCTAACTGAAAAGAACAAACTCTGGACCGAGGTTGTTCGATCGAAGTACGTCCGACCTATGGGGGGCGAGCGGGCGACCACGTCGCATATTTGGAGGGGCATCAAGAAGGGCACTCAGCAGGTCGTGGCCATGGGGTCTCGGTGGTGCGTTAACGGGGGTCTTCAAACTCGATTTTGGTTGGACTGCTGGCTCTTTGATCAAACTTTGCTGCAAGTTGCTATCCAGCCCGTTCCGCCTGAGCTGCACCGTTGTTCCGTCCGTGAGTTTTGGTTGCCGGAGGGGGGGTGGAATTGGTCGGCATTCACTCCATTCCTGCCGGCGAATGTCTTGTTGAAAATTGCCTCGGTGCGCCTAGACGAAAACCCGAGCACTGATGACATCTTGAGCTGGAGTGGCACCTCGTCGGGGCAGTTTTCGGTGCAGTCTGCGTATTACCATGTTATTTCGGGCCGGATTCCTTGCACGGTGGACAGGCCTATTTATACCAATATTTGGAAGATTCAAGCGCCTGAGAGAAACCGCCTTTTCCTCCTCCTGGCTACCAAAGGTGTAATTTTGACGAATCAAGAGCGGGTGCGGCGTCATATCGCCGGTAGTGCCCTTTGCTCGTTGTGCACTGCTGAGGAGGAGTCGTTGATTCACCTCTTGCGGGATTGTGACATTACAACCCGCTTATGGGATGATCTTCACCCTCCTCTTGCAAGGGAAGTCTTTTTCGATTCCGACTTTTCCCTTTGGATTCGTATCAATATTACTTGCCGTCTTCGAGTCCATGGCGATCTCGTTTGGGCGGATGTGTTTACTATTGCTTTGTGGTGGATTTGGAAGTGGCGTAACTTGTTTACCTTCCAGCAGGAAATGTTTCAAGGAAATCCAGCCTCTTTCATTATCAATTATGCCCAAGAGTTCAAGAAGGCGAGGCAGCTGGTGGGGGAAGCTCGTCCTCCAAGGACAGCCGGAGTGGTTGAAGTTGTTTGGCAGCGTCCCCGACAGGGATGGGTCAAACTTAATACGGACGGATCGGTTCGCGATGGCAGCTTGGCCGCTTCAGCGGGTGTTATTAGAGATCCCGATGATAGGTGGTTGGCGGGGTTTGTTCACAACATCGGTATTTGCACTGTCCCTATGGCGGAGCTTTGGGGTGTTGCTCAGGGATTGCAACTTGCTTGGAGCAAGGGCTACAGGAGGGTATCTTTGGAAGTGGACTCGCAACTCGTGGTTCTCCTTCTGGGGCGACCTATAGATGGTAGTCATCCTTTGGCTAGCTTGGTATCTAGGTGTCAAAGCTTGATTCGTAGGAGCTGGGATGTCCAGTTTCGTCATGCGTTTAGAGAAGCTAATAGGGTAGCGGATTTTCTTGCTTTGTTCGCTTTTTCGTTTCCTTTAGGTTTTCTTGTTTTGTGTGACCCTCCTGAGGGTTTGAACGCTTTCTTGCTGGATGATGTTAGGGGTAGGGCTATCCCCCGCTTGAATACTACTTAGCCCATTTTGCACTATTAATAAAACGCCCCTTGCGGGCACGGAGACTACCGCCTCTCCTTCTACCAAAAAAAAAAAAACTTTAAACATTAATTAACTTTCAGAAATCCCTATATATAGTGAGGGTTCCGGGAACCTCGTACCCATCTTCGTCTTGCATTTGCATCTTAAGTACACATCACACAATCACAGACAACTCAATAGGTTTAAGGAAAATGAAGGTATTTCAAGTTTTGCATATGAGTGAAGGTGAAGGGGATGCAAGCTATGCTGAGAATTCCCTACTTCCGGTAATCAATCTTTTACAATTAATATGCAAGCAACAATTAATAAAACAGTTTATACGTATGTATTTATGTTAATAGGCTCATTAGACATAGGTTAAGATTCTGCAATTTATTAGATTTTACAATATTTAACAAATTTTAATTTTAGTGCTCGTTTGATTAAGTATAGGAATTAAAATTCACGGGAAGTTAAAGCACATGAAGTAAATTCTTATATATTGAATTTCACATCATTTGACAAAAAAGTGTTTGGGTATACTTAATTACCTAGTAACTGAATTCTTGTCATTTGTTTGGTGGAAAGTGAAAAATCATGGACATTTGTTTGAAATTACAATAACAACCTTTATCCAATAAAAAATTAATATACATTAAGGACAAAAAAGAAATTTGTAATTTAAAAATAAAAATATATTTTAAATATATAGGGAAAGTACAACTTACCAACTCCTTCCATGGTAATTGCGAGTCCTCTATTTTGGAAGAAGTGTAATTCCTAAGAATTTAAAATCTTGGGATTTTTTTTTGAAACCATTCTAACCAAACACAATTTATAGTCAATTCTTGGGATCTTTAAATTCCCATGTTTTTAAAAGCTAAACAAACAAGCCCTTGAGGGCCGGGATGATCCAGTTTTCAATAAAACATATGTACGTTAGGACTAGAGATGGAAATCATCCATGGGTGTCCGATTTACCCAATCGCCCGACCCGAATATATGGACGAAACCTCGAAAAAAGGTGGATGAAATGCGGGTGTGTGGGTTGTGCGGATGTATCGGGAGGGGTGGAGAGCCATCCGATCCGTCACCCGATCCATGACCCGTTCATCCATCCTACACATTTAACCCGAATGCATATTTCTTTTGAATTTGAGGATGCATTCTAATTTCTACGTTTTTAATCTTGCAATTGGGATCATATATTGCACTTTCTTTTGTACTAGACTATTAGTTTTGTTGATTTGTGTTTAACCTTATAATTATTAAGCTTTTATATGGTTTATGTATGATAATCATGTGAAATTATAAAGGTAGCTTAGCATCTTGATAGGTTTCGTGAATACCTGACCAACCCGATTACCCAATGAACGATAGATGGGGTAGATGTGGGTGATGGATTTTAGGGGTGGCGGATGGATTGTGTGGAGTATTTTTTTTCATGAATCGAGCGGGTGATGGAAATGACTCATCCATCCATAACTCAGTCCATTTCCATTCCCGGTTAGGACATAACACACATAAGTTAAAAAAATCGTGACAATTCGTGATAATCAAAGTTGCGGAAAAAGGTGATAACTATGACAAGGCACATAAAAGAGGAAGCCATTGACACAATGTACAAGCTCTTGCCATCAACGAGTCGCCTTGCCATTGCAGACTTGGGATGCTCCTCCGGACCCAACACTTTCTTGGCAATCGGAGAACTCATCACCGCTATCTCCAAGCTTCGAAGCGAACTTTGCAAGGCCGAGCAAGAGCCTCTAAGCATCGAGGTGTTCTTGAATGACCTTCCAGGAAACGACTTTAATACCGTTTTTCGAGCTTTGCCCGAGTTCAAGAATCAATTGAAGCAAGAGATAGGGGAAGGGCTTGACCAATGCTTCTTCCATGGCGTCCCGGGCTCCTTCTATGATCGGCTCTTTCAGCCTCAAAGCCTCCATTTTGTTCACTCTTCTTATAGTCTTCATTTTCTCTCCAAGGTAACGTAACGGTGGACCAGTAGTTATTAATTGAGTCTCATATTCAATTTTGCATGACATATTGATTGACGTATCCAAATTGTCTAGTGGTTTGGATTTTTTTACTGCGAAAAATGATATCAACATTGTCTCAATCATAAGTTATCAATAAAGAAGAGACAAAAAATTTATGCTCAATATACGATCGATTAATATATGCATGGACAGACTCACGTTCACGCCTTTAAAATACTTGTATAATGCACGGACAAACTCCTCGAGTGTTTAAGCCTTTAATTTACTTTTATTATTGTTAATTCACTTTAAAATGATACTTCACTTATTGAGCTAATTATATATGTGCTACACTCATACAAGCATATACACGTAAAGTCTTGTCTATCATATGTATACATGTAATGTAAATATAGGTACCGGAGGGGCTAGGAAGAAGCAACAAAAGTAACATACTTGTCGAGCGAGAGCCCGGAAAGTTGTATGATCGATACCACATAACCTCGTTCTTTTCGTGCTATATTGGTTCAATGTTGTATGATCGATGAATTTCTCACATAATCACCTATCTATGTATGCAGGGAATTATCGACGAAGAAATGTTGGATACATTTAACATTCCAAAGTACACGCCATCCCCAACGGAGATCAAGATGGAAGTAAACAAGGAAGGGTCATTTGAACTCAAATGTCTACATGCGTCAGAGGTTGATTGGGAGGTCGCGGGCTATGCAGGTGGTGAGTCAACGGCTGCGCACGAAAGTCTTGGGGCTGCTGAAGTGTATGAGAGCGGTGGCGGAGTCGATGCTCTCTAACCACTTTGGTCAAGACTTAATGGATCAAGTCTTTACTAGGTACGGCTTGGCTCTTGCTGATTGCATGGCTAAAGAGAGGAACTTCGTCACCAACATCACTGTTTCGTTGATTAAAAGTGTGTGAAGAATTGTGATGTATGTATTGTGATTTGTGACACATCACGTGATAACTTTTGCAACTTTTGATTTTCATGTTCGTATAAATTGTAGCTTGATTTTCATGTTCGTATGTGTAACTGTTGCAACTACCGTGATTTAATAAAATAAGAGTGTGTTTAGTTTGGCATTTAAACTTATTTTTAAAATTAATTCGTAGCTAAAGTTTATTTGAATTACAAAGTTTTGTTTGCTTTAATCCATGTATACATATAAAAGTCTTAAGGATTAGAGTCACCACGTTGCGTCACGTCAAATTTTTCTACATGTTATCCAAAGGATGTGCCACATAGGATTTTGCCACGTGTCAAGCTATCGTTGCACCAGGTCACAATTTTTTTAACTTTTTTTATTATTTTGTATTAATCCACCTCATATTCATTATCCATGTCATATATGAAAAATTCCGTATAGGCTTTTTTTTAAGATGCACCATATCTCAAAATGAGATTTTCTTTAATCATAAATAGACATAATTAAACTTTATTTGGGTAAATCTATTTATTTTGAGTAATCATATCTCACATAATAATAATTAAGTATTTTATTGATTTTATTCAAAATAGAACTTTAACCAACTCTTATGTTGTAAAATTTTTACAATTATAAATTTCTATCAAATATTGTATGTTCAACGAATTTTAAAATTGAATTTTACACAATTAAAAAAACTTGAAGTTGACTAAAAATCGTTTCGTAAAATGATATAATCAAGATTATATACATTTGAAATTTTTTGGTTTGACTAACGTATTATTTGTAATTGTAACCAACTTTCAAAATTTTGAAAAATTAATTATACAATTTCACTAAAAATTACTACTCCCTCCGTCCCTAAAAGATCGTCCAAAAGGACGGTTTTTACGGTTTTTAAGAAAATGTGTAAAGTATGTGAAAAGTTGGTGGGAAAAAAGTGAAAAAGTGATAAAGTTGATTGGAATATTGGATATGGGGGTAGTATATGAGATTAGATAGGGGTAGTTTTGTATTTTTGTAGAGAAAAAGTGAGAAAGTTGGTGAGAAAGTTGGATAATTAAGTAATATAAGAGATTAAATGAGGGTAAAAGGGGAAGAAATTAGTGATATAAATGGAAAGTTGTTAAAGATGGACAAACAAAAGGGACGCCTGAAATGGAATACTGGACAATCTTTTAGGGACGGAGGGAGTACTATATATTTGTTGGTTTTCTCCTTATGTTTCTTTCTCCTTCAAGATTCATAATTGTCCACATATTTTATTTTCTGCATAGGTGACATAATATCTGCCCAAATTCTAAAAAGCGCCCTTGATCAGTTTGGAGACATTTCTGGCCTCCGCGTGAGTAACACCAAATCAAATGTCTACTTTGGCGGAGTCAACTCTGCTGATCAGATTGCCATGTCCAACATCTTCAATTTCCCAATTGATCAACTCCCTTTCAAATATCTTGGCTTGTCTATGGGGTCCAAACGCTTGAACACTTCTGATTACAACCCTCTCATCTCTCGTCTTCCCGCTAGAATCCAATCTTGGACAGCTAAAACCCTCACCTATGCTGGTCGTTTACAACTCATCAACTCCATACTCTTTAGTATGCAGTCCTTCTGATGTAGTGTGTTTATGTTGCCCGCTGCAGTTCTTGGGAAAATCAAAGCTATCATTCGAAACTTCCTTTGGTCTGGGCGAGAAAATGGTAAGAAAAATCTTGTTGCCTGGGACCTTGTCACTAAACCAAAAGATGAAGGTGGTCTAGGCATCAAGGAATTTCTGTCCTGGAATAAGGCTTGCAATGCTCACTCCATTTTTGAGATCGGCACGGGTAAATTGAGTCTTTGGCTCTCATGGATCCAAGCCTATAACCTGCGCAATAGATTAATCTGGGTTGCTGAGGCTAGAGCTGGTGACAGCTGGTGTTGGAAATCCCTCCTCAAAATCAAAAACGAGTTGCTCACTAAAGATGTTCCAGGTAACCTGATTGCTACCATGACTTCTTCTGTTGGGATTTTTTCCACCAAAAATGTCTATAACATGCTCAGAGAACCAGCTACTATCATCTCTTGGAGCAAGTGCATTTGGGGAGCTCTTCACATTCCCAGATGCAGCTTCATTACTTGGACTACTATTCATAATCGTCTTCCAACCCTCTCGAGGCTCGCTCGTTGGGGCCTTGTCACTAACCCTATTTGCGTCTTATACAACTCTGAAAATGAAAGTGAGGATCACCTTCGAATCGCTTGCTCCTTCACCAAATCTGTCTTGGACATTGTCTTCCATCGGTTCGGCATCTCCGCAAGGTTCCGCTGCCTTCATGATTGGCTTAGTTGGCTCAACAATGCTCAGAGCAAGAACTCTTTTGTTTACAAGTTCAGAAGTAGCTACCTTACCGCCTTTGTTAATTTACCATACCCGGAGAGTAAGAAACAAAATTCTGTACCAGCAAATCGCCACTACTTCTGCTGATTGTGCAAGGGAAATCATCAACACTATGAAGATCAACGCCCATGCGAATTGGACTAGGAGCAATCGTGATCTCACCTCTTGGAGAATTAGCCTAGGCATTTAATTTTGCCTCTGTTGCTTTTTGAAACTCTTGCCCGACATCTTTTGTTTGTTTGCTTGTGGTTGTAATCTCGAGCTTTTGACCCCCTTGAGATTCCTTTTGTAAATTCCTATCTCATTCAATATAATTCGTAAAATTTTCCAAAAAAAAAAAAGAATTCTTTGCACTCAGTGTTGCCAAATCTGATTCTAATTAAAGCTATATATAACGACCACTAACAAGGTTCATTATTGACCTAAACTGAATCAAATACATGATCAAAAAGCAACCATGGTAACTGCCAAATAGAAGACACTACCTCCCACTCTCCTAGATGCCGAGACAACTCAACCTAAACTTTATGAATAAATCAAGGACAACAACAACAATATTTATCCAGGGAAATCCCGCACAAGCAGAATCTGGGGGATCAGGATGGGGGTATCTCAGACCTAGATGAAATACGTCCAATAAAACCCAAAAGGATGAACTAAACTGCCTAAAAACACAAACTAAAGAAAGAGAAATAAAAGGTAAACAAAGGGAGAAATAAAAATCAAACTCCAACTGGTAAAAACTCCACCAAAAGCTCCAAAGGATAGACCCGCTCCACCACCCAGCTGGCTAACAGTCTACCACTCTGATCCTCTCCCTCCAACTCTCTCTACTCTGAGCCAAATCCTCTGAGATCCCTAACAAGGCGACATCCTGCTTGATGCTATCCAACCAACGCTTCTTCGGACGACCTCTACTCCTCCTGAAAGCTCCCAAATCTAGACGCTCGCATCTCCTCACTGTGGCATCTGGGCTCCGCCTCTGAATATGGCCAAACCAACGCAGTCTCGTTTCTTTAAGCTTGTCTCCTATGTTAGCCACCCCGAGCTTACCTCTGATCTCTTCGTTTCGAATCTTGTCCGTCCTCGTGTGCCCACACATCCATCTGAGCATCCTCATCTCTGTGACTGCGAGCTTCTGTTCTTGCGCCTTCGTCGTCGGCCAACATTCTGCCCCATACAGGATCCCCGATCTTATAACGGATCTGTCGAATTTTCCCTTGAACTTAAGCGGAACCTTCTTGTCGCACAGAACCCCTGAAGCCGCCCTCCACTTCTGCCAACCTCTTTGAATACGGGACCTAACATCCTCCTCAATGCATTCATCACTTTGCAAAACCGATCCCAGATATCTGAAACAGTCCTTCTTCGCAATCACTTCACCTCCCAACTGCACCTCACTACCGAGCTCCTCTACCTGACCGAAAACGAACTCCATGTATTCTGTCGTGGTCCAACTCAACCTAAAACCATTTCGCTCCAATCTCTCCCTCCACACTTCCAACTTTCTATTTACCTCCTCCCTAGAATCTTCCACCAAAACGATGTCGTCTGCAAACAACATGCACCCTGGCACCTCGCCCTGGATGTCTTTTGTCAGCTCGTCCAACACTAGCGTAAACAAAAGGGGCTCAAAGATGAACCTTGATAAAGACCCATCCCTACTACAAATTAATCTGTATCCCCTCCTGGCGTGCTAACAATGAATAAATCAATGACATGGTCTCAATTTCTGAGTATCTCTTTGTAAACGTGACTGCAGGTTGACAGAACACCATTAAAATCCGCATAGTGATCAGTATACACATACATAATCCCAAGAGTGAAAAGGCCACATTGTCAATGACATGATTACACTGACAATAACAACATGAATACACAACCCAATTTTTTTGTTAAAATGCAGTACAAGACAAATGCTAGCTTAGACCCACTTCACAAACTACATGCATTGTCATTCTGCGCAGGCAATGAGTGCATTCTTCAGGTGTGAAAACAAACCACAAATGAGAAAATTAACCGAACTATTAAAATATTGGTCAAGGAGCATCAAGAAATAAATTGTTAGGATTAATTCATAATCCAAATTCATTTTTACAAATGGGCTAGAGGAAATATAGGCCCAAAATTACGGATGGCCTAATCTCAAATTAAAGGCGGAAGGCTCAACACATTTCCAGAAATGTGTAGACGTAGAAAACTCTAGATTAGTATGAGACTAGTATAAATTCCCGTGCCTTGAAGGCACAATTTGAAAACTTACATTAATTTTATATAACGTTATTCAAAATAATAGTTTCATATAAAATCTTGTATTATTTTATATAATTTGCTTCTCTTAAGATTCATTTTAATGATACATTATTTATGTTAATACATTCTTTTAATCGAACAAAGGTTTGTAGTACTATAATTTTGTCATATAAGGACTAAATATTTATTTTTAAAAATAAGTTTCTTTATTTTATAATTAATATTTTTATTTTATAGTTATTTCGGGAAAAAATACAACAAAATCATATGTATACATATAATTTGTTTATATGTAGAATCTACAATAAAAAAAATTAACCAAACAAAAAGTCAATCAACTGTTAACAAATCAAATTGATTTGATAAAATAGTTATGTGGTTGGATTTGTTGGAAATTAAGATTTTTTATTAAAATAATCTTATTATGGCTAATAAAAGGCATTGAATTGAAATTGATATATTTATCAAGGTACGATTTTATTAAACAAATTATGATTGAATTGAAATTAAAATTAGTAGATAAGAAGAATTCTAGAAACATTATGTATAAAATTTGAAGTTTAATTATTTTAGAAAAAAATAAAATGGAAATTAGTAGATAAGAAGATTTCTAGAAATATTATGTATAAATTTTAAAGTTTATATTTTTAATTTGGAAAACAAATAAAATGGAAATTAATAGATAAGAAATTTTCTGATGTGGGATCATCAATGAAATTTTAACCAATTAAATTTTTTTATGAAAGATGGGTTGTGCAATCCAATGAAGAGTTGACACATGTCGTGATAATTATTATTTCAGCAATATATTAGTTGTGCAATCTAATATTTTTCTAATGTAGTGATTAATATCATAATCATCAATTAAAATGCTCTCTTCAAGATATCAAAATAATATGCCGTTATTGATACCCAACATTGATATTTGTGGGTATGAGTTATTGATTACTATGCACCATATATAAATCTCTTGAAGTAGAATGAAAATAATTATCATTAACATATAACATACGTACTAGTCCTAATATTATCATCTACGTACCACTCCTAATATTATTCTATGCATAGATTTTGATAGATTTTTTTAAAGAAAATGATTAAAATGGAAATTAATAGATAAGAAGAAGTCTAATTTGGGGTTTTTCAACCAATTAAATAAATTGAATTGTTTTAATAAAGATAGGTGATGCAGTCCAATGTGAATGTGACACGTGTCGGGCTAAATATTATTTATAGCCTCCGTTTTAGTATATAGTTATGATTAATTAGCATGTAGAAGGGTCTAGATTTTGCGTGCATAATTATCTTCCTAGAAGGAAGTGAGAGTCGGTGATCACTTAAGCCTAATAGGCACCGACCTACACTTTGTATAAATAGGAGATGATCTAGGCTAATTAGGCATTGATCAAAAAGAGTTCGATCAAGTGTGTTGTTTGTGTGAGAGGTAGAGTGAAGTGTCCCACAAAATAAATTGTCTCGAGTCACCCGTATAAACTAGTCTTGTACATTTCCACTATATAATACAAAGTCACTTTTGTAATATCGTGTCTTTGTCTCGATCGGGTTTAGGTGGGTGTACAAGTGTCATCGGAGGGGTATAACATTAATCAACCTTAATTATTATTAGTATGGGATCCAGTTGTTCAACTTAATGCCACCAACCCTCTAACCCCTATCTTCTGCTCCACAGTTCTCTCTTGGTTAAGATAGGGCCTAGGCTGGAAAATTGTCCTTTAACTTCCACCGCAAAAACATCCAACTAGGGTGTGTCCTGGTGTGATGTTCCCTTTCTTGTATTGAGTACGAAAACATCAGCTGGTTCGAACAACTCTTACCAGTCTTCTAATTCTTCATGAGGCTTAAAGCAGTTAGGCTGGTTTCAACCACCTGCTCAAGTGTATTTTCATAAACTTATTACTTGTGAAACTACAACCCAAAATATAAAAACTACAAATTATCACATTGTTCCTGATCAGGCTAGGGATGCTCTTAACCGTGCGCAAATGACTAATGTTTTAGTCTTGGATCCTTCAATTATAATGCCCTAGCTAAATCAAACATTTGGCTGGAAAAAAGCAAAATCAAATATAGTAAAATACAGGCTGAATTTCAATGGCAATATTAGACTGAAAAGAGAATAACATCAATGTACTACAACAAGTATTCATAAGGTGTCAAAATAAACCAACATAGCATTAGAGCAATACATCCAAAAGTTAATTATCCTGACTCCCCTAGTGAGAGTATAAGACTAGTAGTGCCCTTCTTCAGCAGCTTGACTACACATTCAATCAAAACCCTATAGTAGACCTGTCCAAATGCGGGCTTGGGCCGGGCTAAAACATATTTTTTTTTCCCGCATGTGCGGGCCGGGCCAGGCCCGGCCCGTAAATATGGGCTGAAAATGCTGCCCAAGCTCGCCCGTCATTGCGGGCCGGGCTAGCCCATGGATAACCCGGCCCGCAAAAAATCTAACAGATCGAAAGAGAGATCATGCATGGCGACCGACGCGGCTTATCGGCATGACAGAAAGGGAGATCGGGAAGAGACTAGAGAGAGATGGGGAGGGGAAATGAGTGAGAGATGCATGATGACGGGAAAGGCTGGAATGAGCGATGCAAATCTATAAGACTTAAACAAATGAAAGGATAGGGTTTGGAATTTTTTGAGGACATCGGTATAAAGAAGTACTTATTAATAGATTCTTTTTATAAAATACTAAGGGCCGGGCCGGGCCTAGCGGCCCGGATGGGCTAAACAGTTAGTGCATATCCGGCCCGGATTAAATATGGACGGGCCGGGCCTGGCCCCTAGGGCCTGAACTCTTGTCCAAGCCCGTCCATATTTGCGGGCGGGTCGGGCGGGCCGGACGGGCTGACCCGCGTTTGGACAGGTCTACCCTATATATAGTGTGATGACATGAACAAGAGAGACCCAAGAAAATTAATCAACACTGACATACACCTAATGGTGCGAAATCAAGCTCTCCATGTATGGAAATGCGCAACCCTCTATGAAACTCTTCTTATTCTTATCAAGCACGATCTTCTCGTGTTGAGTTTCAAGGTTGTGACATACCACCACATCCTTCCACTCCAGCAGCATCTCATCATTCTTCTTAATGCATAAAAATATGAGGTCAGAAGCCTCATGTTGTGTAACAAAGGAGTACCGTCAAATCCAACTCCACGACTTGGTTGTCGGGTTTTAGATGCGTATAAGCGGAATTTCAGAAACAATTTCTTGCACCTAAACATGGATCTAAAGCATTCTTGATCAGAGACAAAATTAGGGTTAGTAGAATACCTCTTTATGCGTGATTAGGGTTCTTCCTTCGAGAGATAAAGCCTCAATTGTGACTTCTCTAATCAGTCCACACGAGCACGGGATCTGGATCTCCTTCGCTTTCGATTGCTAGATCGAAGTGCCAAAGACTAGAAGAAAAGAGGAGAAGATAGCTTTTTTTGTTTTACGTAAAAGTTATGAAACCCTTGCTCTCTTCTTTCCTGTAAAGGCCTTATATATTTATTTCTCCAAATAAATATATCCTTTTCTTATTGGGCTGACTTTCAGCCCGCTGATCCAGCTCGTCAACTCAATGTGTGTGACCTCATAGGACCCAATTATAATAGCTATGCATTAAACTATTTAATCCATTAATCGTAGTTGGTTTCTAGCAAAACACTACGACTCCTAAAATAACCGGATTGAATCTCTCTATCAACTGTCCTATTCCATGTTCGGTAATTGCAACTTTTATTAAAGGACACAATTCCTTCAATCTCCCACTTGTCCTTGAAAACAAGTGTGCAATTTTAAGATACCTTTGTCTCTTAATGTCTTATTTGATGATATGCTGACATTCATATCTCCCATCAAATATGTTTCTTGAATACCTGAGTTCGAACTATCAAATAACGAATGATTACAATTAATCCATTCGAGCATGGCCATGCATTTTCTAGTTCTAGCTCTTCAAGTGGCCTAGACACCTTTCCTTTTCCATGCATCAATGTATACATGAATAAGGAGGACAATTCCAATCTTGTATGACTATGACTCCCACTCAACTTTTGGCAATCCCAATAATTGCTTTTATAACCCCCTTTTACGGAGAGCATTTAACAATATCAAAGACATACCAATCATCAACTAGGAAACATAACATACTCATGTTTAAGGAATCCACCAATCATGGTCAACTTAAAACTCCACAATCCCTTTTGGAGAGTCTTAAGGTTGGTCTGTCCGATATGTATCATCCATACATATCTATGTAATTGACTGGACATCTCTATGTCCCCATAGCACATGAAACCCTGAGCTATCAGTCAATGTACAATATAGTTATAAATGAAATCATCTATGTCCTATTTAATGATTCAAACTATGGACGTGGAATAATTCATAACTGTAGTCACTTAATGGGGTTTCATTCACCAAAACACTTAAGGTGAGCCCATTTACGAACTATGAATTATTCGGACATATTATTCAATATTAATCAGTATAATATATAAATAAGAATGAAATATCATATATTATCAGAAAGTCAAACATAACAAGTGTCCAACACTAAGCAGAAATAATGTAATATAAGGCAATCTCACAACCATTCACCAATGTGTTTGAGATCCTTAGCCTTAGTGTGACTATCACGCTTAGCCCTAGGCATAGGCTTAGTCAAAGAATCTGCAATATTGTCTTTTGTATGCACCTTACACATCTTGATGTTACCTTCAACAACTATTTGTTGAGTAAGATGATACTTCCTCATAACATGTCTAGATTTGAAACTTGAATTTTGTATATTGAACTTATCAAGAATTTTATCCATATAAGATCCTGACATAGTACTAGCAATCTCTCAGATCTATCCTTATAGATTTTTATTTCAAGTATGTACCCTGCCTCTCCCAAGTCTTTCAGTGAGAAACATTTCTTCAGTCATTCCTTAACGGACTCTAGCATTGGAATGTCATTCTCAATAAGCAGTATGTCATCCACATACAAGACTAAGAGAGCCACCTTACTCCCACTAAACTTCTTATATACACAAGGATCTTCTTCACATATGATGCAATCAAACTCTTTGATCTTTTCATCAAAACGAAGATTCCAACTCCTAGATGCTTGCTTAAGCCCATAGATAGATCTCTTAAGCTTACATACCTTCCCAGCATGATAAGGATCCTCAAAACCCTCTGGTTGTGTCATATACACATCCTTTTCCAAAATACCATTCAGAAAAGCGGTTTTAACATCCATTTGTCAAATCTCATAATCATAATAAGCGGCAATAGCTAGGATTATCCTTATGGATCTAATCATAACAATTGGCGAAATGTTTCATCATAGTCAATACCATGAATCTGTTTAATACCTTTAGCAACTAATCTTGCTTTGTATACAGATACATTTCCATTTTGTCAGTCTTAAGTTTGAAACCCATTTGCATCCTATGGGTTTTACCCCATCTGGCAAATCTGTCAAGTCCCAGAGTTGATTTTCAAACATGGAATCCATTTCAGATTTCATGGCCTCAAGCCATTTCTTGGAGTCTAGACCCGTCGTTGCTTGTTTATAGGTAGCAGGCTCACCATGTTCTAACATTAGAACATCAAGGCCTTCGGTCAAGATGAAATCATCATATCGTCTTGGTCGAAACCTTTGCCTGTTTGATCTACGTAGGAGTTCAACTGGTTCAACAACTGAGATTTCAGCATGTTCCACAACTATTTGTGGATCTGAGATTTCAACATGTTCCACAACTATTTGTGGATCTGCTTCTTGAGGAATTTGTTCAGGTTCTTGGATAACATCAGATCTTTGGCCTTTAAACAAATCCATCTCATCCTCGACATCAACTATGTCATCTTGTTGTTGTGTTTGTTGCTTTTCATCAAGAACCGGTTCAAGATGAATATTTCTCCCACTTGACTTTTTGGAAATAAACTCTCTTTCCAAAAAGACACTATCCCTTGCAACAAACACCTTTTGTGCAGTGGAATTGTAGAAATAATATCCAAAACTACCTTTAGGATATCCTATAAAATAGCATTTTTCTGATTTAGGTGCAAGCTTATCAGTTTGTAAACGCTTTACATAAGCTTCACATCGCCATATTTTCAGAAAAGACAACTTTGGAACTTTTCCAGTCCATATCTCATATGGGGTCTTGTCTACAGTCCTTGACGGAGTCCTGTTTAGTGTAAGTACAACAGTCGTGAGTGCATATCCCCAGAAGAATACCGGAAGGTCAGCAAAACTCATCATAGATCGAACCATGTCCAACAAGGTCCTGTTTCTCCTTTCAAACACACCATTCAATTGTGGTGTTCCTGGAGTAGACAATTGTGTTACAATCCCACAATTTTCAAATGATGATCAAATTCATGGCTTAAGTATTCACCACTACGATCAGATCGAAGTGCTTTTATCCTTTTGCCAGTTTGAGTCTCTACTTCATTTTGGAATTCCTTGAACTTTTCAAAGGCTTCAGATTTATGTGACATAAGATAGATATACCCATATCTGCTCATGTCATCAGTAAATGTAATGAAATATCTATAGCCACCTCTAGCTTCTGTACTCATAGGCCCGCATACATCAGTATGTATTATAGCCAAAAGTTCATTAGCCCTTTCATTTGTTCCTTTGAAAGGTGACCTTGTCATCTTGCCCATCAAGCATGATTCACATAAATCAATAGATTCACAATCCATATCTTTTAGAATTCCATCTTTATGGAGCTTCTTCATGTGATTCAAGCTAATGTGATCTAAACGACAATGCCATAGATAGGACTCACTCAAACAATTTGATTTTTGCCTTTTAGTATTAATGTTATACGATTCTGATTTGAGATCCAATACAAATAGTTCATTAACCATTGAAATACAAGCATAGAAGATTCCATTTCTTAAAATAGATATACTTCCATTCTTAATATTAAACTCAAATCCTTCAGAATGCGAAATTGAAACTGAAACAAGGTTTTTAGTAATAGTAGGAACAAAATAACAATTATTTAGTTCTAAAACTAAACCAGAAGGTAGAAATAGACTAAAATCTCCTACGGTAAGCGCAGCAACCCTTGCTCCATTTCCAACGCGTAGGTCTATTTCTCCTTTCTCCAACTACCTCCTACTTCTTAGTCCATCCACATTCGAAATAATGTGAGAACCACATCCGGTATCTAATACCCAAGTAGTAGCATTGGTTGTTAAAATTTCAACAACATTAATACTTGAACTAGAACTCACAGTTCTATTCTTCTTGTCCTACAAGTGCTTGGGACAATTCCTCTTCTAGGGTTCTTTATCCTTGTAGTAGAAGTAATCATGGTCAGCAGCCACCTTTGGCTTTTCACCTTCCTTGGGTTTTGCAACTTGTTTGCCTTTCCCTTGGATATGATTCTTCTGTTGTCTTTTCCTCAACATTTGAGGCATCAGTCAGAACAAGAATTAAGATTGCTGAGACATTCTCACATCCTTTGGGTTTGAGAACTATTCTCGAATTCTGATCACAATCAGGAAAATTTGCTACATTGAGCTTGTTTCTCTCAACAATTGAGCACATAGTGAATTTCAAATTATCGCTAGACATGCTTTCTACAAAAGGAAATAACAAAACAAAAGTTCATGTTTGACATGCAAATACTTAATATTAAATAAGCTTTAAAATAAGTAAATGCACATTTTATTCAAATAAACAATTTTTGTTCCCGGTGAATAAAATGATTCCAAGATCCTATTCCAGACAAGACTCAACGTACTTTTGCACTGCCCTAAGTCTTGTGTGTTCAAGGTAAGCAACAATTGCTAATTATAACTCCTTATAACTCTTGGTTAGTGGTCCACATCCAATGTAAGATCCACTACCATGTCTCAAGATCCAAAACTTTGCCTTTTGGTCTCTTGTTGGGTACAACCATATCAAAGTTTATGAACCCCCGTATAGATCCACCCTCACTAGTTTAATGTTTAAGAAGGACACCCTCGCTTTAGCGAAGCCCATCCAACCAAAACCAATAAACGTCATGGGTTATGATATGGAAAGACATTGTCCCAATATTCTTTTGGGAACTTAAGCATGCAATGGTTATTTATTACTAGTGACAAAAACATAACAAATAACTTATGCAAAACTTAAACAATTCATCTCATGAAAATCATATTATGAACCATTCATATGCAAGAATTAAAATCATATTATAAAACAAGCATGTAACTATTACAGAATTCATCTCATGAAAAACTAATATGAAAATCTTGATTCAAAAGAAATTAATATATAATATTAATCAAAATTAATCATCACTGTGCATTTAATTGGACAAAATTGTATGATCAAGATATAATATCTAATATTTTATCTTATCTTAGTGGGATTTCCTAACTCCTTAGGAAACTATTATATTAGATAATATCACTATATCATCTAATAAAACCGATAAGATCTTATCTTAACATGTATTATGGAAATTTTACTTTTCCTTATATTGGATCATGACCTAGTCTAGATCCAAGCTAACATGAGACAAAAGATAAAATTAACAATAATTTATCTAATTGTACACATAATATTTAGACAACAGTATCACAAAATCCAATTTTATGATCATAATATATAATAAAACAACATAATTGTACATATTATATATATATATATGTTCTTGTTAACCCCGCGTACAGTGCACGTTACGAAGTCTATGTCACGCGTGCAACATATACAAATTATATGTTAACTACGTGTGCAGATCCACAATCCAATTGTATACCGTGCCTCTTAATTGAAACCAAATTTCAATTCCATCATGATGTATTCTTACGTACAATAGTATACACTATACCAGAATCGATGTACGTATATATTGAAATCCAACTTCAATTTCTGCCGGAAGTCCGTGTTCGTGTACATTGAAATCCAATTTCAATTTCTTACGCACATAATCAATGTTTACATACAGACAATTGTATACACTATACAAAAGTAATGCTCATACTGTTATGATCACGTGTATGTATGACACAACTCTAGGCACAACACAAAAAGTAATTTTAAATACGTGTGAAACCCAATTTCACGTATACACAATTCGTCTAAAAGGTGTTCTGTACAATTCATTCAAAACTACAATGTAACCAACACCCAAAGCTTACTGTACAAGGTAATTGAAATCCAATTTCAATTTACCGATCTTCTGTGTACGTAGAAACCAAATCCGATTTCAATTCCCCAATAACTTTTAAACAATTTCAAAAGCTTACACGTACACGTGTACAGTTGAAACGATTTCAATTGTGTGCGTAGTAATACCAATCATCTCGATCACGTTACTGTACGAAAAATCAAATTCTTCGTACTCGATACGCATTCAACCTTATAATGGAAATCCAATTTCAATTTCAATTGAATTATCGATTCGACTTAATTATATCCGTCCAATTAATTAAAATCTCTATTTTAATCAAGCACAAAAGTTATATATCAATTTGATCGATTTGAATCAAAATTTACATCAAGAACAAAAACCTAAATCTTTGATCCAATCAAGAGATGCTTAAGGCTCTGATACCACTGTCGGGTTTTAGATGCGTATAAGCGGAATTTCAGAAACAATTTCTTGCACCTAAACATGGATCTAAAGCATTCTTGATCAGAGACAAAATTAGGGTTAGTAGAATACCTCTTGATGCGTGATTAGGGTTCTTCCTTCGAGAGATAAAGCCTCAATTGTGACTTCTCTAATCAGTCCACACGAGCACGAGATCTGGATCTCCTTCGCTTTCGATTGTTAGATCGAAGTGCCAAAGACTAGAAGAAAAGAGGAGAAGAGAGCTTTTTTTGTTTTACGTAAAAGTTATGAAACCCTTGCTCTCTTCTTTCCTGTAAAGGCCTTATATATTTATTTCTCCAAATAAATATATCCTTTTCTTATTGGGCTGACTTTCAGCCCGCTGATCCAGCTCGTCAACTCAATGTGTGTGACCTCATAGGACCCAATTATAATAGCTATGAATTAAACTATTTAATCCATTAATCGTAGTTGGTTTCTAGCAAAACACTACGACTCCTAAAATAACCGGATTGAATTTCTCTATCAACTGTCCTATTCCATGTTCGGTAATTGCAACTTTTATTAAAGGACACAATTCCTTCATTGGTATCATCTCCTAGCCTCTGCAACACCCACACAAATCCGTCTGGTCCGGTCAAACGAACCACTGCTAGTGTACGCCCCTATCAACCGTTGTAAGTGTACCGGGATCAGGTCCAGCACTTGCAGACAATGCAAAGAAAGAAAACACCTCACTCCTCAAATCAAATGAGATCAATTTCATAGAATGGGACATCCCATCTATCGCCAGGGTATATATAACACCATTCAAGGGGACGGGTCTCTTGTAGGGGTGGCAAATTCTGACCCGATCCGAATTAACTGATCGAATTAACTGTTTCGAGAACTGACCGAGACCCGATATTTATTTTTATCAAGTAAAATCCGAAACCGACTCAATCCGACCGAATTTGACCCAAAGATATAAGCAACCCGATTAAGAATGACCCGAACCCGATTACATCCGAAAATCTCAATCCGGTTTCAAACCGAAACCTGAATAACCCGACCCGAAAATACCCGACCGAGTTATATCCGAAACCCGAAACAATCCGAACCCGATTATACCTGGCATCCGAAACAACCCAAACCCGATTGTACCCGATAATTATATATGATATCCGAAACAATCCGAACTTAGTATGATATTCTATATAATAGAATATAAAACATAATATATTATTAGTATAAAGTGTAATACAAAATTGCAAATGTAAGAGATTGTATAATCATGTATTTCTGAGCTCTGATCTTTTTTTATGTTACTTTAAAATTATTGATCTTAATTTGACAAATATTTATAATTTAATAATTCTATTTATTACTACAGATATATTCGTTTGACAAGATATAAGATCGATCTTATTTATCGGTATAGGAATATGATCATGATAATGAATATGATTTTGAGAATGTATAAGATCTCGTAGATGTTAATATCGTTATATTGGTATATGCTTATGTGGTACACTTGAAATATAGAAAAAATGCATTATTTAAAATATAGTTAAATCAAAATTAGATTGATTCACTATTCAAACTATCAAAACCTAACTATACAAACACAATTCTACTGAGACCCAATTAAATCAAAAACTGATTTAACAAAAATTGAATCAGCCAAAACCGATTCAACCGAAACCGATTCAACCGAAAACCGCTTCAACCGAAATCCGATTCAATCGAAAATTGAAAAAACCGACTCAACCCAAAACCGACTCAACCGAAACCCGAATCAAATTAACCGGTCATAACCCGCTAACCCGAGTTATCCGACAATTTGAATATTTGTCCCAATCTGATCCGACCCGAATGCAACTGGTTATCCGTTTATATCCGATACTGTTCACATCCGAATAACCCGAAACCGAACGATCTGACCGAAACCCGACCGATTATCCGAATTACTACCCCTAGTCTCTTGCCATATTCAAAGAACAATTGATTGCCTTGAAATTCGACGGACTTCCATGAATTAGGCCCTTGTGTCAATTGAAACAGAGCAGAATCGTAGGAGGGATTTGACCGGAAGCCATGAGAGGATTTCCGGCCAGAGCTCATCGGGAAGATTGCGTTTTGACCACGATCTGAGAACTCTAGGATGCTTCATGAAGATGGGAGTGGAGTGGTGAAGAAGGCGGAAAATGTGTGACGGGAGAATCCGAGTCTATATTGTATTTATTTGAGTTAGTATTTTGCTCTTGTAAACTTGGTGTAAGACCCAATTTGAAAAACTAACCCAACTTTTAAAATCTTAAACATCAAAGTAACCCCAACTTGGGGGTAATACCCATCTACTATAATACAATATAAACCGGAACCTATGTCTTTGTTAAAAATTGCAGCAAGGCTTCGTGAATTTTATTCACATTAATTAGAAGATATGGGGCAGTCCATGTTCTTGATGCTTCCAATTTTAGTGGGTGTGTCCTTGATCATTGTAGTGTTTTTATTTTTTCTTAACTTTTTCAGTGTTGCAGTTGGACTTGAATTTAGGGCCTATCCGATCCGATTCGATCCAAATTCTCGGATATCCGGGAATAAAATTGTCAAAATTGTGATCTGTATCCGATCCATTTTACCTGGATATCCGAGAAAATATATCCGTTTGGATCGGATATCCAATGTCGAATTTTGCAAATATCCGAACTATCCATTTTGATAAAACAAATTTAAGCCAAAACTAGAAGCGGATCAACGGGAATTCGGTTCGGATTCCAATTAAACTTGTTCTCACTAGTTAAAAAATATAATTTCCTTTTAGAATTTAAATCAGGCCTTTTCTTTTCTAAATTAGTTTTTATTTATATTTTAAACAAAAAATTGTATTTTTTTGGATAAAAAGTTGGTTTAAATGTAGTTTGGTTACGAAAAGGAAAATTTATAAACCACATGGGTACCAAAAGTAAGAGTTTTGTTTTTTGGACATTAAAAAGAATTGTCAAGACTAGAGGGATACCAAGAGGAATTCCCCAATAATAAATTCAGCTAGTTGATACAGGTAGAAACTAGTGAGTAAGCATGATACGAATTTGTTCAAGCACAATTGAAACAAAATAAAGGAACATATACAAAGATCAACTATATTGATTTAGAATTTTTGAGCCATCAAAAAACGCTCTCTAAGAAAAACGCTCTCTAAGAATAACTTCTCTCTGTTTGCTCACCGGCTCCATGGCGGAGCAATCTCTGGCGGTGGGAGGTGCCGAGCACCCTCCACCCCAACCATCCAACCCCCCTGGTATTCCTCTCATCCCTCCCAGGCCCCCAGGCCCGGCCGCACCTCCGGGTGTTCTCCCGCCGCCCCGGACTTGGAAGGATTTGGTTGTAAACGAAGCTGGAAGCAGACGTTCACGGTTAGCGGCTGACTTCCTCGATAACAGGATGAAGGTGAGCTATCCGGGGGGTGAACTCAGCAATCCTGTGATTACGGTTACCCCTGATGCTGTGGAGGTCCTTGCGAAGGTCTGGAAGTCCTCTCTCATCATCAGGACGCTTGGAGGTTTTGTCCCGTTCCATGTGATGGATCGTAAGCTTCGCGAGTTATGGAAGCCGGCAGGAAAGATGCACTTAGCGGACCTTCCGAACGGGTACTACGTGGTTAGATTTGAAGTGGAACAAGACTACATGACGGCTCTTACTGGAGGTCCGTGGACCATCTTCGGCAACTATCTGATCATAAAATCATGGTCGTCGGACTTTGATCTAGAGACGGACGTCATTAACACGACCCCCGCGTGGGTGAGGATAGCGAAGCTTCCACTAATCTGGTATGAGGAGGATTTTCTCTTGAGAACAGGGGCAACCTTTGGCAATCCAATAAAGGTGGACATGCGGACTCTTTTCTCTGACCGTTGTCGTTTCGCGCGTGTTTGCGTGGAGCTCGACCTTACGAAGCCTCTGAAGGGTACGGTTACGATCAATGGGACGAGATATAAGCTTGAGTATGAGGGTCTACACATGATTTGTTTCCATTGTGGGCACTATGGCCATCTGATGAATACTTGCCCGTCCAAACAGCAACAACCGGCCGCTGGTTCCCCCGAAGTCGCGAACAAGGCCACTGATGAACCCTTGGGCCAACAAACGCCGATGGATTGCTCTCAAGCGAGTCAGAATGTGGAGGCAGCCCTTTATGGTCCATGGATGGAGGTGCAAAGAAGGAAGAGGCCGAACAAGCCTAAAGCTAAATCAGGGGAGTCAAGTCCCGGTGCCGAAGTCTCGCAAATCCGCATCAATGGAGGCTCTGGTAGCGGCGGGTCCGGTGGTCAAGCGGTTAGGGCTGCAGCTCCGGCTGCCGTGGATGCCAAGAAGAATGGAACATTCAATGAGTTGAACGTTGACTCGGGGAAAGGGAAAAACATCGGTAAAGGGAAGGAAGTTAAGGGCAACGGCAACACTTCGGGCTCGCGATCCTAGGCTAATAAAGCGGCGGCCAGTTCATCCTCACCGATTCAATTCGTGTCAGAAGCCAGGAAAATCAATCAAAAAATCTCGAAGAAAAACATGTCAAAAAAGAACATTAATAAGAAAGAGGCCGCTCTTCTTAAAGCCAAGTTGGGCTCCGGCCCAGTCAAAAGGCCCAGAGAAGTGGAGGCCCCCTTGACCTTCAACCCTTACTCTGTTCTTGCAAACAGGGGGACCGTCCAGGCCTATGCAGGCCCTTCGACCGAACGCGACCCAAACGAGCAATCGCCGATCGAGGTTGACGGCGGCAGTGAGGATTCCAACCTCCATGATGCCAACGACACAATCGCCGATCTTGGGAATCAAATTCTGGCCGCCGACAACAACAATGGAGGCGGAGAGAATCCGATTGATTATGAGAAGATGGTGGAGGATGGTGGAGAGGAAGTCGAAACCCCCTCATCTTGACTGTATCCTTTGTTTCCGTTCCTCTCTTATCTCAGTTAACTATGAATTGCTTGATTTGGAATTGCAGGGGCGCCGGTAATGCCGGATTCCGAAGGGCGATTAATTTTATGGCTAGACACCACAAAGTGGATGTTCTTGGAATCCTGGAACCTAAAATTTCTGGTGCTAGGGCTGATGAAGTTTGTTCGAAGCTTAAATTCCCGAAGTGCACTCGTATCGAAGCTGTCGGCTTTGCTGGGGGCTTATGGCTGCTCTGGGACGACAAGAACATTGATCTCCATATCATTCGCCTCTTTGATCGTTTTTTGCATGCTAGAATTAATCTCCATGGCAAATCTCTCAATCTCATTATTGTTTATGCCCCCCCGAATGATGCTGATCGTGTCTCGTTTTGGGATGAATTGCAGGTGTTCTCAAGCAATAACCCGGGACCGTGCATCTTCGGAGGCGATTTCAACTGCGTGCTTAACAGTTGGGAGAGCATGGGTACCGCTTCGCTGCTCTCTACAGACTCGGATCTGTTTCAAAGCTGGGTCGATCAAGCTGGGCTCATTGATATGGGGTACTCCGGGAATGACTTTACCTGGTCGTCGGGGAAGACCGCTCATACTTTCAAAGCTCGCAGGCTTGACAGGACTCTTATGAACATCTCAGCCAGAACTGATTGGCCGGATGCGGCTACGCGGCACCTGCCTGCTCTGGGTTCGGATCATTGCCCCATCTTACTCTCTCTTGCGCCGATCAAGGTCTGTAATCGCAAGAGGCGACCCTTTCGTTTCGAAGCTGCCTGGGTGAGTCATAGTGGGTTTAAGGATCTTATTGAGGAGCACTGGGGATCGGCTGATGCTATTACTGTTTCTCTGGACTCCATCAAAGACGTTTTGATTAAATGGAACAAACAGGTTTTCGGAAATATCCACACGAGGAAGCTTGATGTTATCAGCAATATTGATCGTGTCCAATCTGCGGCTGGTTCGGGCGTTAATTCAGCGCTTATTGAGGCTGAGCGAGTCCTTCAAGATGAGCTCCGTGTTATTCTTGAGCAAGAAGAAATGCTGTGGTTCCAGAAATCGAGGGAGAAGTGGCTGAGTTCGGGTGACCGCAACACGGCTTATTTTCACCTATCCACGATCATTAGACGCAGGCGTAACAGGATTGACAACTTACTGCTGGACGATGGCAGAGTTCTTAGAGAGCCTAAAAGTGTGGAGGAGCATGCTATTAGTTTCTTCAAAGACCTTTACAGCGCCCCGATTCTAATGCCTGGCGGCCACTCGCTTCCCGAGGGGAGATACCCTATGATATCTACGGCCTCTTGGAACTCGCTCGTCGATTCCGTTAACGACGGGGAGCTCCGGCTGGCCCTCAACGATATGGGGATTCTTAAAGCGCCAGGGATCGATGGTTTCCAGGCGATCTTTTTCAAGCAGTGCTGGAGCAAAGTGGAGCCATCCGTCAGGGATTTCGTCGGGGAGTTCTTCCAGAATGGTCGCTTTCCGGAGGGGGTCAACGAAACGCTCATTGTGTTGGTTGCGAAGGTTGCCAAACCGGAGAAGATCTCGCAGTTTCGTCCCATAAGCCTTTGCAATGTGGTGTACAAGCTGATCACGAAAATCTTGGTCAACAGACTTCGCCCGCTCCTCAACGATCTTATCGGTCCTATGCAGGGAAGTTTCATCCCGAATAGACTCATCACGGATAACATTGTTCTTGTTCAAGAAGTTGTTCATTCGATGCGACGGAAACAGGGTAAGAAGGGCTGGATGGTGTTGAAGATCGATCTTGAGAAGGCTTATGACCGGCTCAGCTGGGAGTTTATTGTGGACTCCCTTCGCGATGCGGGTTTCCCTTCGAAATGGGTTGAGTGGGTTAAAACCTGCATTAGCACTTCTTCCATGAGACTCCTTTGGAATGGGGAAGTTACCGAAGCTTTCGCACCTACTAGGGGTATCCGCCAAGGCGACCCGCTCTCCCCTTATTTATTCGTTCTCTGTATGGAACGGCTGAGCCACCTTATCTGTGATGCGGTGAATGGCGGTTCTTGGAAGCCGATCAAGGTGACGAGAAAAGGACCTTTGGTTTCTCATGTCCTCTTCGCTGATGACGTTGTGCTTATGGCGGAGGCCTCGGTTTCTCAGATGAGAGTTATTATGGAGATTTTGGACTCTTTTTGTGTGGCGTCAGGTCAGAAATTGAACACTGCCAAGTCCAAGCTTTTTGTGTCCAAGAATGTGAGCCCGGATTTGATTGAGGCCCTCAGTGCGGAGAGTGGTTTTGAGGTTACGACAGATTTGGGTAACTACCTCGGGATGCCGGTTTTGCACAAACCAGTTACTAAAGAAACATTTTCGTACGTTGTGGATAGGGTCAAATCCCGCCTGAGCTCGTGGAAATCCAAGACCTTGAGCCTCGCTGGCAGGATCACGCTTGCGAAATCTGTCCTAACGACGATCCCTATTTACCCGATGGCTACTGTGGTCATGCCGAAGGATACTTGCGATAGGATTGATCAACTTGTTCGGGATTTCATTTGGTGCCAGGATCCTAACAAAAAATCTGTCCATCTTGTCGGCTGGTCGGGGGTTTGCCTGTCCAAGAAAGAAGGAGGTCTCGGTGTTAGGTCCATGCGCGATTTGAACCTTGCTATGATTGGGAAACTCAGTTGGCGTTTTCTCCATGACTCTGAGAGCCTTTGGTGTAAGGTGTTGGCGGCGAAGTACACTAGAGCCTCGGGGAGAAAGGTCAGCAATCCCTCAGCTATTTGGACCGGTTTACAGTCGGGAGTTGAGGATGTTATTCTGAAAGGGTGTGTCTGGAACGTTGGCGATGGGAACAATCTGCGCTTCTGGTTGGACTCTTGGGTAGGCGAGGGTCGTTTGCTCGACTGGGCGTTGGTCACTATCACTTCTAGAGACCGTGAGCTGCTGGTCCGACAGTTTTGGGATGAGGAGTCAGGATGGAAATGGGATTTGTTTGCTAATTTACTTCCTGACGTTATATTGTCCCGGATTGCCTCGATCAAACTCGCGGCGCCGTCGACGTTTTAGAAGAAAATTAAAACATTAATTACAACAGGCTTAGAGTAGCAACAAAAGGGTACACTTCCGCATTGGAAGAAAGGGAAATAAAAAGCCATATTTCTAGAGACCGGGTTTCATCAAACCCAAAGTCCTTTTATTACAATAACAGTAAACCGGGAAGCAAAAGGGACCATCAAACTTGTCAATGGTTTTTTTATTACCCTAAGATGATACCATATTTATGTTGTACGTGCTTAAGCCTTTTGAAACTCTATGAGATAATGTTCGTTAAGCTCACATACAACACGACAACTCGAAAATCCAGCTTGAATAGCCAAAGACTTGTACTCTTCTATGTTCCTTTCTAGTGCTCCAAAATTGGTAAACATGGTGAGATTCAAAACGAAGATGTTTTGTGATACCAAGCTGTCTTCTGGAGTTAATGGAAGAAGCATTTCCACAACTATCACCTTTCCATTCTTTGGAAGAGCTTTCCAACAATTCTTCAAGATTTTCACGCAGTCCTCATCTTTCCAGTTATGCAATATATACTGTAAATATTCCACCAAATTCAAAACGTACGTACAATATAAGTGAAACACAAAATAAGCACATACTTGATTAGCAAATGGATCGGTAGTTGTGTATATATATACACAACTACCGAGGGCCTACCATGAAACCAAGGGTTCAGGTAAAACACCTCTTATAGTGAAACGGGTGAATTAATAGTAGATGTTGGATTACCATGAAACCAAGGGCCTAGATTATGCTGAATTTTTGAAAATAATGGGTGAATTATAGAAAAATCACAATTAGTTGTAAATTCAATTAAGCTTCCATAATAGTAGAGAGGAGTTACGTCCAAATTCAAACTAGATTATTCTCAAAATCAAAGTTCCTAAATTTAAGGGTTGTAATTTTTTTTCGAAATTTAAACAAGATTTTAGAAAAAAATCACACAAATCTCGTATATGCATTCGTCGGTCATTGCAAATTCAATCGTGCTACTTCAATATTCGATAAAATTGATTTAATATTCGACTGTAAAAATATTCGACTATACAGCTTGAATATTCGACTGGATAAATATTCGATGATGCAGCTTAAATATTCTTCTATACTACTTCAATATTCGACTACACAAATGTTTGACGATACAAACTTAATATATTCAACTATACAACTTGAATATTCGACTATACAATATATTCGAATTTGTCATATACATGGTTGAATATCTTCTAAATTTTTTTGAATTATTCAAACATTGTTAGAATTTGTCATAATTTGAATATTCGACCTGAAATGTACAACTTATACTAGATGGATAGCATTCAAGTACATCGACTTTATATTCAGTGGGTAATAAGATATATTCAAAGTTGTTGAATTCAATAATCAGATGGTAAAATTCGAAATATGTACATTGATATTCATAAATAGCATACAACTTATAGTACATGGTAATATTCAAACACATAGAGTTCATATTCAATGGATAATATTGAACATTCGAAGTTGTTGCATTCAATAATCAGACGGTAATATTCGAACTATGTACGAATATATTCAAAACACAATACTTCCAAAATCAGATCCGAAAAAAATCCCCGAAAATTATATATTTGATTTGAAAGAAGTGAGATATGGAGAGAGAGAAAAGATCCCCGAAATCAGATTTGGCATTTTAATTTTTTTATTAACTATTTTGTCTTTACTATAAAATCTAGAGCGTTAGATTAGAATAAATCCAATGGTTGATAAATGTTCACCGGTTACACTCTTATAGGGTGTTTCACAATATCCAAATTCTATATATATAAGCTAAGTGTATAATTAAGCCGGTGATGTTTCATCATAAAAAGATAATCGAAAGAGATATATACTATTTTCTTCCAACGTTAGATGTGAGAGGTAGATACTTTCAACGCTATAGAAGTTCATAATAATCAATAGTAATATAACTGAAATGACTACCTTCATGAAGGTTGCATCTCCAGGTGGAATCTGTTCAAACATAGATCCTCCCACATACTCGACCCCTACTCAAAGCAATGCAAAACAATACATATTACTGTCATTTAGAATCTAGAGTATACTGGTGGTCTACTGTTTACATGTATGTACGTACCACACTAGTCTATTACACGTGTGGGTGGCCCAGATACAAGCCTGGTAGGGTTCCATCCTAAAACCAATTGACAATAGGAGAGTAACCCACCGTCTTATATTCTAGGCAGTTTTGTTGCCCAACTTTAGATGTGGGATAGTTTTGTTTCCCAACACGCCCCCTCAAGTGCAATTGGACCGTCCCAGTTGACACTTGAAGAAACGGGCCCAGACCGCCCGCTCTGATACCATATTAGACGTGTGGGTGACCCAGATACAAGCTCGGTAGGGTTCCATCCTAAAACCAATTGGCAATAGGAGGAGTAACCCACCGTCTTATATACTAGGCAGTTTTGTTGTCCAACTTTAGATGTGGGATAGTTTTGTTTCCCAACAAAGTCTATATAGGGTTACACTAATTAGTATAGTAAAGGTACATGACCTGGGTTTTTTGCAACTGCGTTAGCCACAACATGAGGCAAGTCGAAGTTAATCCCCTTTATGTTGGGATACTTGGCAGTGATGAAGCTGAGAATGGTACCAGTTCCGCCACACACATCGACCAACACATCGATTCCTTCGAACCCTTGATATACATCAAGAATCTTCTCTATAATGGCGGTAGATTGGTTGGACATGGTACTATTGAACACTTTGCCAAACTTCAAGTCCTTTGACGTGTATTCATACACAGACATCCCATGAGCCATCTCGAACGGAGTACCGCCTTGTAGTATAGCATCATTCAAGTGGTACCTTGTACAACAATCATATCCGATCCATAGAAGAATATCAACTACGTACGTAGGTAATTAAACTGGTGACATCTAGTCAAACGATTAAGCCTCAAGATTACGTACTAATATTTTGAGTTTTTTGGTTAACAAAAAGATAAGCATGCATACCAAGCGTCTATGAAGGCCTTATCAAATCGGAGGAGATGAGCATTTGCCATGGAATCTTGAACCTGGTCCTTGAGAAAGTACTTGGTAATGGGTGCCACACCATAGACCCTCTTGAGTATCCCGGCTTCCGATTTTCGGGCCTCGCATTTCAGAATGGAGAAGCTTGCCAAGAGACAAAGAACGTTGTCCAGACAAGCGGGCGCATTGGGGTTCACGCAGCCCGGGATCTTGCGAGCGATCTCATGGGCTGACAGGTGCGACCCACTCGCGCTGGCCTCTGCAACGATCTCCAAAATGTCGAGCTCTATGGCCGTCTTTAGAGCCATTGGCAGATTTGAACTGTTTTTGATGGCTCGGGCAGTTAGCCTGAGGGCTTCTTCCTCTTCAGCCTTGGTGTGAATGCCTCCTACGCTATTGCTCATCTTTTGAAAATTAAGGTGTATTGTTTATAGTTGAGGAACTTGAACTTAGAAGAAGAAACAAAGCGATGAAGTATTTTCTTTACCGATCGTAATCTCAAAATTAGTAAATGATGAATGCTACTCCAGATTGTGATCTGCAATGAATTAAGTACAGCTAGCAGGAGTATGAATTAATTAATACGTAGCCAGAGTGTAGTACATTGGACATGAATGTTAAAGTATTTTCTTTCCAGATTGTGATCTGCTGTATGAATTAATTAATACTTAGCCAGAGTGTAGTACATTGGAGTAAAGTATTTTATTTCCAGATCGTGATCTCAAAATGAGTGTATGATGGATGCTATGTGCAGTGTGCCCAGGGGCGGAGCTGGGGAGGGTTTTGGGGTCCAGTGATCCTTATACCCTCCCCGTTGAAGATATATTTCATATGTTATCCCATGTAAACTACAGAACTTGCCTTGTCTAATTGGTTTAGTGTCCCCTCTAAATATGTGAGGTTGGCTTTTCGAACCTCTCTGGGCTCCTTTTTTTCCCTCTTCCCTGTGCTTTTTTTTTTTTTTCTCTTCCATGCTGATAAAGAAAAATCTATTATTTCTCACTCAAGCAAATTAGACTATTCTGCCTGAATGTCTTATACTTTTTCTATATAGTAAATTCTTCCCTGTTGATTTGATCAAAAAAAATAAATTCTTCCGTGTTGATCATTCACTATATGGTAAATTCTAATTTAATGACTTAAAGTCTATTTTGGGTGGTATGTACAAAGTTTTCTTCTTATTTTCTAGTTTAGTTTATATAAATGTGATTAATTTAGTCACTAGTTTAAAGTATGTATAATTATTTTTTTGGACTACACTTATTGTACTTATGTAATTAAGTTTCATTAATACTTGATATAAGAGATATATAAGATTTGCGAGTGGATTAGGAATTTGAAAATAGTTTTATTTGCTAAATTAGGGGACTCATATAATAATAATAATAATAATAATAATAATAATAATAATAACAGTTTTGTTCCGTAATTGGACAGGGTGACCCCCCACCGAGATTTCTCTGGCTTCGCCACTGATTCCAAATATCTCCTTTATTTCAACCCGAATCCAGATTTTGGTATCAACGCCAATTAAACTAAACATGACACGAAGGCTCTGTTCGACACCAGCGGAATGGGTAACGGGTTCCGTTAACGGGGGCGGAATCCTCCAAAATATAGCACCCTTTGTGCCTCAAAGGGACTTGATTCCGCTAGCGTTTTTCTTCTTCCACGCTCAACTACCTGCCCAACCGAACGGAGCCTAAAAGTTCCGAGCAATGATCAGTATGGATAATTGAAGGTGTCAGAAATGGATTTTCCTAAACGTAACTTATAACAATAATTGATACCAACGAGGAAGGCTATGCATGATATGATAAACTCAACAAGAGTTGTGAAGAAACAAGAGCTTGAGAACTCAATCAGGGAGATATTGATTTCAGTGGTTGATTATTTATGCAACAATTACTATAGGCTAAGTGTTAGATTGTGAGAGGAATAAGCTCCTTTTTTATTGTAAAATTGGAGTATTTTTGGTGTGGTCACCTTCATATTATTGCCTTTTTTGGCTAATAATAATAATAATAACAGTTTTGTTCCGTAATTGGACAGGGTGACCCCCCACCGAGATTTCTCTGGCTCCGCCACTGAGTGTGCCCGATCAAGCCACCGACAACAAGATAGGGCTATGAATTAATTTCACGCACTAAATTAGGAATTATCACGTTAAGGTTGATTCGAAATGATCTCAAGGTCCTACTCAAGATTCTTTTTTTTGTGTACAACAAAGGAAAAATACTATGTCTTCTATTCAGGATAGGACCGGTCTAAATCATCCGTCCGGATGATCTTCAAGAAATCTCTAACTTCTCGTATTCTTTCTTCACTTAATTGAAACGTCGTCCTCAAGAATTCCTCCCAGTATTGCGTTTCGCAGCTTGTCATCACACTGACGAGTAAGAAATGTAGATCCGCATTCCTGGCTGCTAAGTAGTTTGCATCTCTGCTACTTTCCTTATAGCAATGGAAAACACGAACCTTCTCAAAAAGCAAAAGGAGGCTTTTTATGTCACCAATAATTGTCTGGATTTCCCAATGGCATCTCCATGCCCCCGTAATGCTGTTAATCACATATGTTATCACCTTCAACCACTAGCTTTGTTATATTAAGGGACTTGGCCCTCCACACCCCATCCAGAGCCGCCAGAGCTTCAGCCTGGAGGATGGACAGGGCGGCCAACTTCCGTCGATCCAAGGCAAAAATCTTCGAGTTATTATCTCTCAAAATAAATCCCTCATGCGTGGACGAGTTGGATCGCCGAGATCCGTCAAAATTTAGTTTTACTCATCCCTTGTCTGGTTTCTTCCATGTTGGGAGCCTCGGCCTCTGCCGCTTCATTGTTTGCTTGTGCTCTAGCTGCTCCGCCAGTTTCCACTGCGAGTAGATAGTAAGGTCCAAATCCGATGGTTTCTCATCTCTTAGTGCCCTGTCTGCATTGAAAATTCGGTTATTACGGTGCATCCAAATAGTCCACCAAAGAAAAAGTATAAAGGTGTCTCCTTTGTTAGCCTTGACAACCTGCAAAATACTATGGTTCAGATCGCCCTCGTCTTTAATGACAACGTACTTCAGTTCATTGTTCCAAGTGTCGAAGGATTGTAACAGTGAAATCACATTCAAACAATAGGTGTTTAATAGATTCTTCTCGAATATCACAAAGAGAGCACGTACTTGGCACTCTCGCATAATACCTATTCAGTCGTTCCGTTGTTGGAAGGCAGTCCGCACAAGCTTTCCAGACAAAATTCTGCACCTTTGGAGGGGCCTTCAGGTTCCAAATCCATTCCATGTTCTGATCAGGGAGGTTTCTCGTCTCTTCACACAGTTGAACAGCCATCTTGACAGAGAAAGCCTCATCCGAGGATGATGTCCAAATTACTCTATCTTCATGGTCCACAATCGGGATGCGTAATTGCAAAATCCTGTCTACAACATGCTGCGGAAGATGAATTTGTAGTTTCTGAGTGTTCCAAGTTTTCTAACCATGGTCATAGAGTGACGTTGTCTAACCATGGATATGTCCAAAAGTTTATAGTCTTTCCATTTCCAAGTTGCCACCTCACACCCTTCATAAAGATTGCTATGATGCTTAGGAGTCGTCCAAACTGCCAGGAGTGTGTTTTCTTTCCAACTGTCATGATGGATTCTGTTTCTAGATACTTTTTAGTCACTAAACGAACCCAAGGATTACCCGATTTCGTTAAAATTTTCACTAATCTGAACATATGTGAACCTTGAGGATTGTTTCTCCAGACTTGTTTAACGATATTCTGAAAGTCCCTTCGCGATGTCCACATGGTTTCAAATTTAAATGGGCGTGCTTTGGGGACTACCCCAGTGGGGAGTTCGCACGAGATGCGACAATGATCCGATGAGGAGAAGTTGTGGTTTTTAGTGAAGATGGAAGGAAAGCACTGAAGAAGTTGATCACTGACCATTACTTTGTTGAGTTTTTCAAAAGTGTTATTTGTCATTTCTTTGGAACGTCTCCAAGTAAAGCGATTTCCAAAAGTGGAGACATCGTTTAGATTGTAGTCGCTCTTGAAGTTAAGCAGCCTTTCAAATCTAGCTACAGAGGGGACAACCCCCCACTTTTTTCATCCGGACTCTGTATTTCATTGAGATCCCCCATAACTATGTACGGAGTTGTTAAGCTTGCTATGAATGCCTTTAGTTTGGCCCAGAAGGTGTCTTTCTCCTGAACTTTTGGGGGGGCATATGCCAAGATCATAGTTAGCTCATTATGGTTTTCAAGGTTTTTGTAGTTAAAAGCAATGAACCTATCTTCTTTATGAATTGTTGTGATTGATTCATTCAATAGTTGGTGGTTTTTCCAAATGACCAACAAGCCACCTGACATGCCTATAGAGGGGATGAACTCAAAGGAGTCAAAACCAGCTAAGGTCCATTTTTGCATGGGAGGAGTTTGTTGGCATTTGATTTCCACTAAAGCAATTAATTGGAAGTTTTCAGTTTTACATAGAGCGTTAATCTCAGTCCATCGATTTTGTTTTTTCAACCCTCTACAATTTCATAAGCATATCTTCATTTGATAACCTTATATGAATGGGTTTTAGGCCCAAGAATATGTGTTAACACACGATGGCTGGGTCACAACAATTTTTGAGCTTGTTTGTAGATAGTGCCATTTAGATCGGCCGGTGCAAGTGATCTTAATAAAATAACCACCCCTTATACCAGCAAACCAAATCATAGCACTATAGTACGTTAAAATTAATTACAAGTGGTTTCCCACTATTCACGTAGTGGATGATGGCACCCACATGCTGATTTGAATTCAGTAGAATGAAAGTGCTAGCCAACACAAAGCACTTAATGCTAATGTTTTTACTACTTAAATCACACAAAGCATAGTTAGTCTTAAAGTGGTGATCAACCAACATGATTTCACAAACTGAGCGGCACATCACAGCAAACAATTGTATAATCCAGACTTTTATGAAGCAAGCTAGTGCATTTATTGTGAGAACGGAATTGTAACGAGGATGAGCCGAAACTCACTAACGTACGAGCCTCGTCGAGGAAAGAATAATGACGATTTAGGAGTTTCATTATGATCACTAGTATTCTGGTCCGTGCCTACGGCACGGGGTAGTCCTCGTGGTACACGACCGTCATATATCTTGGTGTAAATGTTGAAATACATTTGATAGAGTTACCGCAAATGTGTTTTTGTATATATGCACCTCATGAAAGTTTCATATGTTGTGCATTTTCGTTGTCATGGCGTATTACTGTTAAAGGATCACTATATAAATATAAGCTCATTTTAAAAGTAGAAGTTTCTTGGACTATGTTTGTATCATTGGTCATTTTTCCCAAGAATTGAGATTCACCGAAATGGATGCTTAGCGTATAGATTAGGAACATGTAGTGATAACGACTACGAAAACCTAGACCGATAAATCTTGTTTGGTTTATTCTTGGGTTTAGATAAATTGTGTGTGGTAACATTTGTAGTTTTATATCGAGTAAAAACCCTAAATGTTGTGCGCTCGCTAAATTAATACCTATATAGTATTTTAAAACCCATATGATTCGCACACCATTAATTTACGAAGATTGCATGAAATGGATGCATTAGCTGGGTAACCAATCCAATATAATACAGTGATATTATAGTACCATATATCATTTGGTGCCTGTATTAATACCCATTGTTGACGTTACTATATAAAAATCGATTAAAATTGAAAAATCGATTGCCCTTATCACCTACAACAACCTTATATCAGTTGAAAGCACTATTATTTTTATATATATAAAAACAAGTGACAACCAACAGGAACACAAAAGCAGCATACAATATATGTAGATACATTCACTGTGAGGAAAGAAACTACCATGTAATGACCATCGTTGTATATGACTATATGTATTGCCTTATGAAGGCCTTCATGTTATTGTATATTGTGTAATAGGAGGTTGTTGCAGGGGCTTTTAGCTAAACTTTGAGGTCAAAGTTGGCATTTGTAATAGGAGGTTGTTGCAGGGGCTTTTAGCTCAAGTTGTGTAAATAGCGGGCTAGTTGTGTAATAAACTCTAAAGAGAGTTTGTTACTTCTTAAAGGGGGGATTGTAGCTGGTTGTTGGAATGGCTAATCAATAACAGAATTCTAGCCCTTTCTCTATCTTTTCTCTCTCTTTTTTCCGTTCCCTATCTCTTTCCCTAATCTCAATTCATCACAAGTGGTATCAGAGCATTCGATCTCCGGCCATGGCGGAGGGTACGCGATTGAAGACATTGGAGGAAGGTTTGAGGAAAACTGATTCCCAGATCTCGCGTATGTGTGCTGAAATGGAGAAATCCAGTAAGAGAATGGAGGATCAACAATCAAGATTGGATGAGCAGAATTCCAGATTTCAGGAGTTCTTAAATGCTCAGAAGCTGAATGAGTTGCAAATGAAGAGTATGCAGGCCGTGCTTAACAACATTAGCCGGGAACTCTTGAGGCGATCGGAAGAAGAAGCTCCGGCGGGAAATCAACCAGAGGGGGCTGAAACTATAGCAGCGAACTCCAGTGGAGGGAATTTGGAGGCGAATCTTGGAAATCCGAATTCCAATCGGCCTGGTTTGTCAACGGCGCCATTAGAGAGGGAGCGCAGTCCAATGTTAGAGATGCAGAGGGACTCGGATCGAAGCTCTTCTTTCTCTTTGGGATCTAGAGGTAACAATCGTTTTCCTAAGCTTGAATTTCCGAATTTTGATGGTAATAATCCAAGAAGCTGGGTTCGAAAAGCTGAGAAGTATTTTCACATATTTGGGATTATTGATGCTGAGAAAGTAGAATTGGCTACAATGTATATGTCTGGAAAAGCGGATAATTGGGCTCAGGGATTTCTGTTGCAAAACCAATCTGTTTCTTGGAAGGATTTCAGTGAGGCATTGTGTATTAGGTTTGGGGAAAGGCAAGGTGTAGAAGTCGTTGAGGAATTTAATAAGCTGTTGCAAACTGAGGATGTAGAATCTTATACTGAGAAGTTTGAAGAGTTGAGAGCGAGCATGTTAGCATTCAATCCATCATTATCAGAAGCTTATTTTGTATCGAGTTATGTTAGTGGGCTTAAGGAGGAGATCAAGAACTTAGTTAAGCTCAGTAGACCTAAGACCTTGGCCGATTCTTTTGAACAAGCTCGATTGCAGTATGGTGCTGTGCAAGCTATTGTGAAATTAAGCAGGAATTCAGTGAAACCAAGCTATTTTCCTACTGGTGGCTCTAGATCTTTTTACCAGAACCAAAAGACTGTCTCACAGCCTCAGGAGACTTCATCTTTATTTTCTCCCAAAATTCCTAACCAAAATACAAACCCAAACACTACTTCTTTTAAGCCAAAATACAAACCCAAGCTATTGTGAAATTAAGCAGGAATTCAGTGAACCACAAAGAACCCCGGGTCTGTGTTATAAATGTGGGGATAAATATTTTGCAGGACATAGGTGCAAAATACAGACATTACACAGTCTTGTTTCTTGGGAAACAGATGTTGATCAAGTTGAATTGGAGGATAAGGGTTCTTCTGAACTGGTGCAGGGTGATAGTAGGATTGATGAAGATGCTGAGATCTATGTTCATGCCTTAACAGGAAGCACTCCTTTGAACACAATTAAAATTAGAGCTGAGGTGCAGGGAAAGCCAATAGTGGTTTTGATTGATAGTGGGAGTACACATAGTTTTGTAGATCCTCGGATAGCTAAAGATGTTAAGTGTGATATTCAAGAGGCTGGAGTAATGGCAGTGGCTGTGGCAAATGTAAAATGTTTAGTTACCAGGTGTGTAAAGGTTTGGAATGGAAGATGCAAGGGCACTTGTTTCAGTTTGATATGAGAGCACTGAAACTTGGAGGTTGTGACATGATTCTTGGAGTGGATTGGTTGCGTGAGTATAGTCCACTGTCTTTTGATTTCAAGGAGCTTAAACTGTCTTTTATGAACTGTGGAAATAGGATTGAGTTGGTTGGTTTTAAGGATCAGGCTTCAGTGAGGATGTTGAGTGGCACTAAACTTGGGAAATTGCTTAAGAAGGGCTCTCCCTTATGTGTAACTCAAGTTGCTCATTGTTGTTCTTTGGAGCAACAAACTGAGGAACTTCCTACTGAAATTATGTCACTTTTGGAGGAGTATGGTGATGTATTTCAGGAACCTGTGGGATTGCCTCCAGTGAGAGGACATGAACACTTTATCCAACTCAAGCCAGATGCTCAACCAGTTTGTTCAAAGCCTTATAGATACCCTTACTTCCAAAAGAATGAGATTGAGAAGCAAGTAACTGATATGTTGAAAAATGCTACTATCAGGCCTAGTTGCAGTCATTTTGCTTCCCCTACATTGTTGGTGAAGAAGAAAGATGGAAGCTGGAGGTTCTGTATTGACTATAGGCGACTCAATGATATAACTGTCAAGAACAAATATCCAATTCCACACATTGAGGAGCTGTTGGATGAGCTTTATGGTTCAACAGTTTTCTCTAAGTTGGATTTGAGATCAGGGTATCACCAAGTAAGGATGGCTGAAAATGATATTTGCAAAACAGCTTTCAGAACTCATCATGGTCATTTCGAGTTCACAGTTATGCCTTTTGGATTGACAAATGCTCCAGCTACATTTCAAGCTATGATGAATGCAGTATTTGCTCCATTTTTGAGGAAATTTGTGTTGGTATTCTTTGATGATATACTGGTTTACAGTTCCAGCTTAAAGGAACATGTACAGCAACTGAGAGTAGTTTTGGAATCCTTGAGGAATCATAAGCTTTTTGCAAAGAAGTCTAAGTGCTCTTTTGCTCAACCCCAAGTAGAGTATTTGGGTCATATTATCTCTGAGAAAGGAGTGGAGACTGATAAAGAAAAGGTTAAAGCTATGTCTTCTTGGCCTGTTCCAAAGAGTGTTAAGGAATTGAGGCCATTTCTGGGTCTAACTGGGTACTACAGGCGCTTTGTTCAAGGGTATGGACACATAAGTAGGCCTCTTACTGAGTTGTTGAAGAAAGATGCCTTTGTCTGGTCACAAGAAGCTGAGTTGGCCTTTGTGGAATTGAAGAACAGAATGTGTAACGCTCCAGTTTTGAGACTACCTGATTTTAGTTTGCCATTTGAGATTGAGACTGATGCTTGTGGTAGTGGTATAGGTGCAGTGTTGATGCAGCAGGGGCAGCCTATAGCATTTATTAGTAGAGCTCTTCATGGTCAACATTTGTTTTTGTCTACATATGAGAAGGAGTTGTTAGCTATTCTGTTGGCAGTAGAGAAGTGGCGCCATTACTTAGAGCCTGCTCATTTTTACATAAGAACAGATCATAAAGCATTGAAGTATTTGTTGGAGCAGCAAATCACTACACATTTACAGAGAAAGGCTGTGAGGAGACTGCTTGGATTATCTTACTCTATTGCTTATAAAAAAGGGAAAGAAAATGTGGTTGCTGATGCTTTGTCTAGAAGGTTTGAGAATCAAGAGAGTGAGTGTTCAGTGCTTTCAGCTGAGAAGCCTATTTGGATGAATCAGGTTTTGAAGAGTTATGAAGGTGATGTCAAGATGCAGGATTTAATAGCTCAAGCTGCTTTGGATAATAGCTGTGACTTTCAATTGTGTCAGGGGCTTTTGAGATATAAGAGACGTTTGTGTATTGGTGATGGGTCAGATGTGAGGAAGCAATTGTTGATTGCTATGCATGAAGAGCCTTTGGGAGGACATTCAGGGATGAATGCTACTTACAGCAGACTTAAAAGTTTGTTTTACTGGCCAGGAATGAAGGTTGATGTGGATCAATTCGTTAGAGAGTGTGATGTTTGTCAAAGGAATAAGGGAGAACATGTGGCATATCCTGGATTGTTGCAACCATTGCCAATTCCATCTCAAGCTTGGACACAGATTAGCATGGATTTTGTTGAAGGGTTGCCAAAATCACATGGTAAATCTGTTATTATGGTGGTGGTGGACAGGTTTACTAAATATGCTCACTTTGTGGCACTAGCTCACCCATTTACAGCAGCTTCTATGGCACAAGAGTTCATGAAAAATGTGTATAAGTTGCATGGTATTCCAGAGTGTATCGTTTCAGACAGGGATAGGGTGTTCTCAGTACTTTTTGGAGGGAGCTTTGGAAGAGTATGGGAACTGCATTGCACTTTAGCACAACCTATCATCCTCAGCGTGATGGACAAACAGAGAGAGTGAACCAATGCTTAGAGAATTACTTGAGGTGCATGACTTCTGCTAGGCCTTCTCAGTGGGTTCGTTGGCTTTACTTGGCTGAGTGGTGGTATAACACAAGTGCTCACACTTCTCTAGGTATGACTCCCTTCCAAGCCTTGTACGGTTTCATTCCTCCACAGCTAGGAATCCATGTATCTGATGTGAAGACAGCTTCTATGGAAGAATTTTTACAAGAAAAGCAGAGAATTTTGCAGTTGTGCAAGCAGAATTTGATTGAAGCACAAGCTAGGGTGAAGCATTATGCTGATAAGCACAGGTCTGAGCGCAGCTTTGTAGTTGGAGAGTGGGTGTACTTGAGATTACAACCATATAGGCAAGCATCTGTGGCCTTGAGGAAAAATTTGAAGTTGAGTTCAAAGTACTATGGTCCATATGAAGTTTTAGATAAGGTGGGAGAAGTGGCTTACAGGTTGAGATTGCCTTCATCTTCTAAGATTCATAATGTGTTTCATGTGTCTCAACTTAAGAAACGTGTAGGACCAACTATCACTCCAATCAGTGATCCACCAGAAACCACAAATTCGGGTGAGATTGTGGTGGCACCTGAGTCTGTTGTGGACACTAGAGTGACATATTTGGATAGTGGAGATCCTGTGACTGAATGGCTAGTGAAATGGAAGAACTTGCCAGCTGAGGAGGCGACTTGGGAGGCCGCGGGGCACATCTTGCACCAATTTCCAGATTTTACCTTGTAACTGCCTTGTGGGTTGATAGTTGTTGCTATTGTCTTTGTAATAGGAGGTTGTTGCAGGGGCTTTTAGATCAAGTTGTGTAAATAGCGGGCTAGTTGTGTAATAAACTCTAAAGAGAGTTTGTTACTTCTTAAAGGGGGGATTGTAGCTGGTTGTTGGAATGGCTAATCAATAACAGAATTCTAGCCCTTTCTCTATCTTTTCTCTCTCTTTTTTCCTTTCCCTATCTCTTTCCCTAATCTCAATTCATCACATATTGACTGACCCTCTGAAACTGCAAACAATGGCGCTGAAGTTATCATCTACTAACACAATATCTGAAGCTTTTTTTACAACCTGCACAAAAAATGGAAACACAAACAAACAAACAGTTTCATGAAGCTTATTTTGCATATTTTAATCATTGCATTCATTCAGTTTCTTATCTCTAAACTCCACAACCTATTACCTCAGTGCCAGTAATGCTCATAGCGATTCCAATGTCAGCAAGTTAAAAGTGCAGGGGCATCATTACCCAAAATTTGGTCTTAAACAAAAGAGTGCATCAGTCATACCTTGTCTTTAGGTGCCTTTCCAATAGCATTACCCAAAACAGAAAAATGTACCTTGAGTCTTTTGAGCAGATTATAACCGCTCATACCAGGCATTGAATAATCTGTCATGATCAGATTCACATCAATTCCCTACATTTTAATCATACCAAATTCATCAGTTTAATTACTTCATAGGTATATATATATATATATATATATATATCATATGTTACTAATTGCCATTTATTCCATTTCTTGCAAATTAAAACGGGAAAAAATTGTAGATCAAAAAAATAACCTGTTGTTGTGAAGAATCAAGAGGAGAATCATCAAATAAACCTAAATACTCCAAGGCCTTATCCCCAGACCCACACTTGTCACTGCAATTTCAACAACCCCAAAAAAAAAATACATAACAAATCAATTTTCATTTTTTTTTTCTCTCCCAAAAACGCATGCATAAGTACAAATCCTTTTTAAAAACTTTTCAAAAAAACTCTTACCTTGGTAAGAGGAAACAGTGAGAAGTTGCTCCAAGATCTTCCTATCTAACTTGCTATCATCAATGGCCAAAACGTGCAAATGCCTTCTTCCATGTTCTAATTCCTTTTCCTCCACTTGTTGCTGTGTTTGCTTCATTATTTGTTACTCATGTTTCTGGGTTTTTGCCTCCATTGTTGCCATTTTCAAGCTGCGTACACACTATTAGGGAGAGAGAAATTTTCAGAGAGAGAAATTTTCACAGAGAGAAATTAAATGATTGTTTGCTCAATGTTGACCCTCATCTCTCTTTGTTTTTATAGTGTGGGGCACATTTGCCCCAGAGACAAAGCCAAATCCATGATTGTTTGCTCAATGTCCCTAACTTTCCAGAACTCCTCTCTGAATGTCAAATCCATGGAAACCTCCTCTTGTGGTAGATAATGCAAAAACTTTTCAGAAATGGAAGTTCATACACTATTTTGAGAAGAGGTGAATTTAGTTTAGGCCTACATTCTGTGTAATAGTCGACCTCAAAGTTTTAGTAGACCTCTCGTGTGGGAACCATTAAAGTTAGCATCTGCATCTCTACAATCATCTACCTACAGGATTCGAGCTTAATACTTAAAGTTAAAAAAAGTATGGGCTAAGCAAACGCTCTACTCACCAACTGAACTGCCCCATTCTTATTCGGTCTTTCCCCATTGTTGATTACATCCACAATTGCAGAGCCTTCGCGATCAAGCACGGGAACATCTCCTTCCATTGGTTCTACACAAATCAATTTTCAGTTTTTTACGTTTTTGACAATAATGTTATGTTAAAAAGAAAAAAAGAAAGGACTCTAAAAATGAACTAATTTGGTTACCACATCCATAAAGCTCCCAAGCGAGCGAGGAAGCTCGTCATAAAATTGAGCAAACCGACACCAAATTAAGCAATTCCCAAATATAAAATACCAATCTCAATGAAGAAAGAAGCGGAATCAAAACCCTAGAAACAACGAATAGACGGTCCGAGCAGGATATTAATTCTCACCTCATGGCCGGTGTTGTGGGAGGAAGAAGCCGTCGGGGGAGGCTTGATGGTAGCGGAATCGGCGACGGGAATTAGGAGTTCGAGATCTCTGCTACTACTCCCAATCATGGTTGTCGTCGATTTGTCATCTCCCATCTCAAATCTTGATCAGGCTGACTCATTCAAAGGCTGGAAAATTTAGGAAGGGCTCCGCGTTACCGATCTTCATTTATAAGCACTCATTCAAAGGCTGGAAAATTTAAAAAATTTAGGAAGGGCTCCGTTTTAGATAAGAAGGCTGGAAAATTGGCCTCAATATGGAAGAAGAATACAATACAAATCTTGATCAGATCAGACAAACTTCAGCACACACATCCCGAAGAGGCTGGTTTGAGAAACACTTACTCAATTTAGGAAGGGCTCCGCGTTCTTGAGTACCAGGCTCGTAGTCAAACAAAATAGAGGCGAAGGAGCTTCAGCCTCTGCGTTCTTGTGCTCGTCTTTCTTCATCTGCAGCCTTCCACTCGTTGGCTGAGTGAAATTCAATCCAGAGCCCTCACAATCAAACATCGATCTGCAAACAATTCCCTCTCTTTCATCCCCATTCCTGCACAGATGACTACTCCTCTCATCAAAACCAGTGACATTCTAAGAAGACACACACAAACACCTATGAACCCCAATCAAATACTATGGGAATGCCACTGACATGTCCTAGTAGTGACAAAAGATGAAAACATGGAGTAAACATCCAGAGATGAGTGCCTAATCACTCCATTGAGGGAATGCAAAAAATCGGAAGCATAGATTAAGGAAGCAGAAGAGAAGAACCTTGAGCGGAGCGCCTTTCATTCTCGACTTTGGCCTGCATCTCGCGGAGGGCAGCGGGCTCATCCTCCATCTCCTTCAAGCGCTTCTTCATATCCTCCATTTCCTGAACCAAACCAATCCGTCGCTATTATTCGGTCAATCGCAATAGCTAGGGTTTTTGTCGCGAAAACGGGGAATTGAGAGAGAGAAGGGAGGGGTCACCGCTGAGGTCTTATTGTCGTCGTTGAGGTCGGAGGCAGCGGCCATTTCAACATCCTCTGGCTCCATTTTCGTCACCCTCGGACTCTTGTTCGCCCTCGTCGAGGGAGTTTGTGAGTAGTTGCTCTGGAAAAGAACACCGAGGGGGAGCCAGCGCTTTATAGACTCTGGTGATGACGCGGAATCGGAATTTTGGAGGAAGCGGAATAGGATTCGGACGAATCTTCGAAGCTGCGTTTGTTTCTTCATCGAAGATCGGAAAAGTTTAGCGGGAGGCGTCCGATGCGCCGTCGTCTGAGTAGTAGGAGGTGTTGAGATCGAGCAGCGGAGATCGGTTGATTGCGAGTGGAAGAGCGATGCCGAGCTGAATCTCCACCTCCATGGATGTAAGCTCTGAAATCGAAATGGAGATTTGGGGAGGAATTGTGGTTGGGGGAGTTGATATTTGGAGTCTGGGCGTCGTTTCACTCAATGAGTCAATGACATTAAATTTGGGAGTTTTAGGCATGGATGTCCCTCCGTCTTCACCCGTGTGACCTCTACACACGCATCATGAACGGTAAACGCAGAATAAAGGCATTAAGCGCGGGCCGTTACACAATCATAATCAAAATCAGTTTTAAGAAGGGGGATTAATGGATTATGCCCTCTTAAACACAATTTTTAGGGCCGGCAGTATTGGGATAATGTTAACGCTCGAAATGAAGATGACCTTTGAATAAAACCTTCCTCATTCAATGCAAAAACCAAGGAATAAAACATGCTACAAAACTATAGAGAATTGTATAAAATGCTTAGCATTAATTGCTCTAAAAACCTTTCTTTATAGGTTTATAGATAGATAGAAGATTCGTCAAATAAACTTTTGCATGACATGGAATACGACACAAATTGTTTTTTTTTTTTTTGTCAAAACGCACGCAGATTGTGTTTCTTGATACAAATAACATCAAATCACGCCGGAGTGGACAAATTAAAGTAATCTACAATTAGAGATATACTATATTACAACATCATATCGATAGACGATAATTGAAAAACTAAGGGTCTTAGTCTTGACCATATTCTTTCTACAAGCAACGTGTTGGCAAGATGTTGCGTAATCACATTTTCTCCCAACTTATCTTTGGTTAAATTCCCTCTGGCAAAACATCATTCAAAATTGACCCTTCAATCCTAGTAGGGCGTCCGCCCTTCTCGTTAGTGGTTGGCTCATTCCTAATCTTGTCCCGCCTCTTATCTCCTTAAATCCATATGAGCATCCCCATTCCTTGTTTTGGGCACGACAATTTACGTATGTCCAACTTTGCATTTTCACAAAGCATCGTATATATGGTAGTAATACTCGCTCGAACTTAAAGAATATATTATATAGACTAAACACTTAACAATACGTTTTTTTCCCCTATATATGGTTAACCTAAAACACCCCTTGATCCATTTGGAGACAATGTGAGCATCTGGATCCACCTAAATTTCGTTTCCATAAGCAAGACTGAGTAGAGTCAATAGACTAGGACTATGACATGACACGTATCGTTTTGGATTTGTAGGTTATGAATTCATTTGAATATAGCAATTATTAAAGTTGATATTATTATTCGTTCAAAATTATATTTCTTGTAATTTGTAGTCATCTTTTCCCTAAAAAAACTTGTCTCTTCGACGAGAATTCATACCGTTTTACAAGAGTTGAGTGCATCCCACGTGTTTATAAATCTTCCAAAATGTCATATTTTCATGCAAAATGAACACCCATCTTCAGTCCCAAGCATTCTTTTTTTCCACATATAGTTCATTAACATGATTGATATCTTTGCAGTGATACGATTAAGAAAAGAACCCCCGTCCCTTTCTCTCTCGTTGCCCCTGGCGATTATCTACTGTAGCTCTTCATCCCCAAATCTGAACCCTAGCCCCATGAATCAAGAAAAATTTGGTCTTGCCTTATGGCTTTTCCTCTTGAAAACCCCAATTGAACCCTTCTCTAACCACTATTGGGTGGAAATCTGTCCATTGAAGCAACAAAGGTAAGAAATCAGATCCCACCGTTTTTGTGCGAGATGGCGAAAAGCTAATCTAAAAGCCACTCTCAAAGCAAGATGGAGCCATGGTAGAAGAAGAAGAAGGCATAGTCGAAGGAGGAATGTGTATATACAAGTTTTAAACACGACTTTGGGGCTATGGGTAGATTTGATGGGATTTCACTTCATCCTCTCGTTTCCAAAAAGGGGCGAGACAAAATCAAAGCATCGAGAAGGCCGGAGTTCCGGGAGTTGCTGTCCAAAGAAGTCTACAGGGGAAGTGGGATAATCTCCTCCGTGTAAGATCGGCTCCGAGCAGCGAACGAACCCCCTAAACAGGTCTTTCCTTTCCATCTTAAACCCTTATTTCCTTGTCCTGCACCTAGACTACTTGATGTACATCTCTAATCTGAAAAGTGGTGATAATGTAACCCTTGAGATAATTGTCCTGTTTGTTGGCATTCGTTGTGGTGCTTCTGAACTATTATTTGAATCTGGAACCAGAAATCGAACATCTGAAAAACTATCGTTTGAACAACGCCTTTCCATTGATTTTCCTGGAAAGTTTGAACCCAATCCCACTCATGGCGAGGAGCCCAGATTGAGTGGAATTTCTCTTGCTCTTGCACAATTGAATCCTGAACATGAAAATTCTAAACAACAGGTCATGACAAAAGATTGGCAATATAGTCACCCTTGGGTATCCCTTTGTAATGTTTGGCCTTATAGGTTAGCTGATTATCATCCTGGATTATGTGATATCAACTCTCCATGTTACTATGAGATTTGTGGTTTGCGTGCTGTTCTCTTGAGCAAAAACGACTACATCTTTTCTAAAACCGCACTGGATGAAAACTATCCTAATGTTCGAAATGACACTGTGCTGTGTAACTACTATGAAATAAGAGAAGATGATCAAATTAAGGAAATGACCTATACTATGTCTAATTTGATCTGGAAACTGTGTAATCTCCACTTTTTTGACTGCATGTTCTCTTGGACGAAACTATGTCATAATGCAGAGAAATTCAAAACAAAGGAAGGAGCAAAAAGATAATCAAGGATGCAAGAAGGGATATATGAACGAGCTGAGAACGAAACTGCAGCCTACTAATAGACCAAGTAAGAGACCAACTCGAAGAATTCCGAACAAAACTCACCTAAAGGAACACTTGAGCATTATCAATACAACATGTTGGAACAACTTTGTGCAGTTTGAGAATCAACATTATGTAAATTGGAAAAATATCCGATCCTTTTTAGTCAACAAAGACCTGTATACGGACTGTCTTGAGAAACTTTGTGAGAATGCCCTTGATCATAGAAGGTTGATATGTGATAACGATGATTTAGTCGTCTTAAACCACAATTATTCAAAGAAAACCACACTAACTTAAACCTAAGTATAAAGCAAGTAAGGGTCGATTCCACAGGGAGACAAGTTATCTTTAGTAGAGAATTATGTGTCAAACAGAAGTAACAAGGGGGGTTTTTAGGTTTTGTTCACAAACTAACATGCAAAGCATACGAATTCGAGAGTTTATCAATCAGTATTTGGAAATACTTAGGCAAACAAATATCCGCATTCGCTTGACAAGTTGATCATTGATTTCATTCAATATCTATGCAATGGGAATTCCAATTCCTTTTCAAAAGTAATTAATAGCACAACCAGATACTATTAACCCTAACTAGATAAATAATCATGAAACTATCAAGATTCAATCTAACTAGCAGCATTCAACAACAGGAATATAATTGGATACAAACTAAGATAAAACAACCAGCTTTTACCCTAGAATGCAAATCAATTCTCTTATGCATAAGACTAACACAACCAGATATTAGCACGATGCATTTGCTACTTATGAATTAGAGATGCTCAACCAGAAACACTCCAAATCTAGCAATAACCTAATAACAATAAATCCTAGATGATCAGGCTAGAAATTATTGAAATAAGTCAATAGCAATTCAAGCAAGAGAAGAGATTAAATCCATGCAATCGATAAGGAATTAGAAATCTCACAACTGAATCAGAACGAACACTTCAATTGTTTGTCTAAGCAAAGAGGGTTAGTTCTCCATAGGTCTTCAAAATACAAATTAATTCCAAACTCAAAAACTAGGTCTAAACAAAAGGTATAAAGCTCCTTAAATAGGAGAAAACAATCTATCTAAAATACATAAAAACCGGACCAAAAATAATATCCAAAAGTCCAATAAATAAAACGCAGCGTTTAAGACGAATTTCGCCTCCGTACTGGCAGCGGTCGCCGCCTCCCATAAACCACGTTTTTCTTCGTTTTCTTTGCTTCAGCTTCAAGTGGTCTTTGGTGCACTTCGGCCCTTCCTTCTTCAATGCTCAAAACTCCATCTTTAACACCTAAAACATGACTAGAAGTATGCTAAAACCCTATCTAAATACACAACATAAATGTGTATATCAATATGCTATTATGATTTGTACAACGGAAATTCAAAATCTGAAATTAAAACAAAAGGGAAGAAACACGCGGGAGACCCCCTTGCCCGCAAAATAAACCAAAAAGGATTTAGATGAAGATCTCAGTTTGGAATTGTCGAGGGATGGGCCGGAAATCCTTTTGGCCCGAGATAGACTCATTTTGTAAAATAGAACGAATACAGTTGATGGCGTTTGTAGAAACCAAAACGGAAAAGGCACCGAGTGATTATCAATGGAGAAAGGCGGGTTTTGATAATATGATTTGGTCCCCTGCAATTGGCAAAGCAGGAGGAATAGGGTTATTTGGAAAGCACACCAACTAACAAATGAGCTAATTGAAACCATGATCCATGAGCCTCGATTCATAGTCCTGAAATACACCAATTTAACTTCCAAAAATGTGGTGGCGATATTTTTAACCTATGCACCACCTAATGAGCTTGATAAAGAAGTTTTTTGGACCAAACTCACTAACACCATTAAGCTAGTTAATCTCCCGACTATAGTTATAGGTGATCTAAACGAAATTCAAGACCCAAGCGAGAAGAAAGGGGGTGTGGAGCCGGACCCAACTAGATTCAATAGGCTAATAAATTTCAAAAATGGGTGTGACCTTATGGATATTCCTACCGTTGGAAACAAATTTACATGGCGCAAAAACCGCACAGAAGTGGATAACATATACGAAAAACTCGATCGAACCTTGGTTAGTAATCAAATCGTACAATGGTTCCCAGAAATAGCCACAAAAAATTATGCTTTCTCAACATCAGACCACTGTCAAATTGCTATTGAACTAAATGATATACAAGCTAACAAGGCGCTTCCATTCAAATTTGAAAAAATGTGGATGCAGAGAAAGGACTTTAGAAACATTGTCAAACAATCTTGGCGTGTTTCTTTCCCTGGATCCAACATGTTCCAACTAGCTAAGAAAACACAACTCCTGAAAGCCCAAGCAAAGAAATGGAACAAATCGACCTTTGGAAATATATTTGAACAATTAAAGCGTATTGAACAAGACCTCATGAAAATCCAGGATCAAATTCACCTATCCCCAGATCCGACACTGATACAACGACAACTCTGAATCATAAACAAAAAAGAAAGTTTACTCAACTACCATAAAACATATTGGAAACAACGAGCAAAAACCAAACATATCAAATTAGTAGATACAAATGCTGGGTACTTTCATAAAATTGCGAATGGAAGGCGCAATAGGAAAGCAATTAGAGAAATAAGAACAAGCAATGGCACCCAAATCCTAGGTGAAATGAATATTCGGGAAGAAATACACAAAGACTTCAAGAATAGATTCAAAAATGACCAAATTAACTTTACACTACTTCAACAATACCTAAATCTCATTTCATCAGAAGTTACAACCGAGGACAATGACCACCTGACCAAACCTGTAACTAATGCAGAAATTAAGGAAGCTATCATGCAAATTGGCTCTGATAAATCACCAGGACCAGATGGCATGTCATCCGGCTTTTATAAAAAGTATTGGGATATTGTTGGGCCAGCGGTAACCAAAGCAGTCAAAAGTTTCTTCCATTTTGGAAAGATGCTAAAACAAATTAACCATACTTTTAACACACTGCTGCCGAAAAATGATAACCCTGAATCTACAAACCACTACAGGCCTATCAGCTTGTGTTCTACGATCTATAAAGTTATCTCCAAAATCATAACTGATCGATTAAAATGTATCATGAACAAACTAATTCATCAATTACAAGGTGCTTTTGTGGCTAAAAGGGCTATACAAGATAATGTTCTTATTGCACACGAAATATTCCACTCCTTCCGAGGAAAGAAAGGAAAAGAAGGATGGGTTGCAATTAAACTCGATATGGAAAAAGCATATGACAGGGTTAATTGGAATTTTCTTTTTGAAGTTATGGAAAAATTTGGATTCTGTAGTAAGTTCATAGAATGGATAAAAGAATGTGTTACCACAGTATCAATGTCAGTATTAGTCAACAATGTACCAACAAACCTCTTCCACCCTGAAAAAGGCCTTAGACAAGGAGATCCTCTGTCACCATACCTTTTTGTCCTAGGCGCAGAAATTCTTGCAAGAAAACTACAGCTAATAAGCAACACAACTCGAAACTCTATTGGATTCCCAATTGTAAGAGCTGGAACAAAGATTCCATTCTTGGCATTTGCGGACGACATAATGATCTTTTCTAAAGCATCCCAAAATGCATGTACACTAGTGAAACAAACCATTGAAGAGTATTGTGCAATATCCGGACAAAAAGTTAACTACCATAAATCAGCCTTCCAAACATCAAAAAATGTGGATAATCAGCAAAAGCAGAGAATCCAACAAGTGTTATGTATTACAACGATGACTAATCTTGAGAAATACCTTGGTTGTCCAATAATCAGCGGCAAAGTAAGCAAAGACACATTTGCAGAAACAATCGGAAAATCTAAAATGCAGTTAACAAAGTGGAAAGCGAACAACCTATCCCAAGAAGGCCGAACTACTTTAATACGATCAAACCTAGCCACAAAGCCATACTATACAATGCAAACTTTTATGCTTCCGGCACATGTTCATAAGGAGTTAGATCAACTAAATAGATGCTTTCTATGGAACAAGGACCACCACCACAAACCACTCGTTGGGTGGGATAAGATATGCAAACCAAAATCCCATGGCGGACTAGGAATAAGAAAATCTGAACAAATGAATAAAGCGTTCCAGATGAAACTATTATGGAAACTATTAGCTGAACTAGACAACATATGGGTCCGCCTAATGAATGAGAAATACATGCACAATAATTTCCTACTCACATATAAAAAACAGACAAACACGTCCTGACAATGGACAAAACTCATGAATTTACGAACAGAGTTTGAGGAAGGACTAATTTGGCAAGTAGGCGATGGGGAAACCATTAAGTTCTGGACTGACAACTGGGCTATGCAAGCCCCACTAAAAAAGTATGCATTAAACCAAACAAATTGTGATGAAGATACGAGAGTCAAAACATTTATAACCCAAGAAAATGAATGGAACATCAATGAATTGACAAAAATACTCCCGCCAGACATCACAGAACGAATACACAACATTCCAATACCAGCAAGGGGTATTAGGGACAGGCTCTATTGGGCACCTAGCAAAAATGGTTGGTTCTCGACAACCTCAGCTATAGATCTAATCACAAAAACACAAAATCAGACACCGAAACCCAACAATTGGATATGGAAACTTGGATGTTTTTCCGAAGGTGAAGAATTTTTTATGGAAAATTGATGTAAATGGTCTCCCAACAAAAGCTCGACTAAGAGAAAAACATGTACCCACACCTCCGGGTTGCCTAATGTGCAACTGCCTCAATGAAGATTCAATTCATATCATGACAGAATGCCCTCATACCATTAGCATCATGGATAAAATCAATCCTAAAATTGGGAACGTGTTACGTGCAATTAACACTATGGGTAAAGCACCATCCAATATTATAACAGAAATACATAGTGCTTTGGGAATGCGAGATTTCACTGAACTATCAATCGTATGGTGGTGTATATGGCAACAGAGAAACAGACTCGTTTTCCAGAAAGAACCAAATGACATTATCCAAGACCTGACAAAATACATTCAATCCCAAATTACACTTTGGAACAAAGCCAAGGAATGGGAAGAAGATGAGGAAAAACTTCGGAAAACGAACAAACGTGGGGGAAGAAGAAGAACTAGGCAAAAAACTTGGGAAAAGCCACAAAGTGGGTGGTATAAACTAAATTTTGATGGATCAAAATTAGAAACTGGGTCTGCCTCTACTGGTTTTGTAATAAAAGACCATTTAGGAAAAATTCTTAGCATGGGATTGACTCAAAACAAATTCGATTCCATAGTACAGATTGAAGTTCGTGCTCTCAAAGAAGGTATGAGAGAAGCTAAGAGAAGGGGATTACGAAATCTGGAAATCGAGGGAGATAACCAGACAGTCATTAATGCAGCCTGTGGAACAGGACCAAGTCCATGGGAAATTGATATGCACATCGCGGAGATTTGGGTGCTATTCCGCGATTTCGAGAACATTCGCATCCGTCATGTGACTAGGGATTGCAATACTGTGGCTGATAAAATTGCTAAAATGGGTCACGTATTCCCTAACTCTCACATCTTTAACAGTTAAGAACTTCACGTTCTCATCCAGCTGGATGCTCTAGATCGGCCTCCGTAAGGAAGCCCGTCTAATTCTTACCTTGTTCAAAAAAAAAATGATTGATATCTTTGCCAAAGAAAAGAATAAAGAAACTCAAGAGAAAGGGTAGCCCCTGCCCTATTCAATTTATGAACAATTTTTATTTGGGCTCACATGTGTTCGGCCTGGCCCAATCTTATGTCCTCTGTTCTCAATTGTTAATAATTGCACAATCTGATAAGGAGATAAATTTCATGTTACCCCGTACTAAACATTTTAACCAAAAGTATGTGTGCTAAATAATGACATTGCCTGCACCACTTCCAAAGTTACAAGTACAAAAATAGTTACTTCCTTGTTTATGTTATTCCCACATATTGTATAAATGTGTAGAATATGTAATCCTGTTCTCTAAATGTTTGCCATATTCTGGTGGGCATTTATACTTTCTAGTTCATTCTAATTGAATAATAATCCTTACTTATAATGGCTTCTTTTCTTCTTTCTTCTTTCTTTTTTCATGTGATTCGACCAACCAAAACTACTTTACTCCTCTCAAAAATTACAGTCTCTCAAGTCTCAATGGAACTTGGAAGAAATGCTCTCATTAAGGTTCTTCGTACGAACATACCCATAGAGAAACTCGAACCGGAATTCCTATACAAATGCTTATAGGAATCTCGGGTCTTCCAATTAAGCCAATGGGTGATTGTATTGACATTCCTTACTTTTCCATATACATGAACTTTTTACTGACGATTTTTCTAACTTTTATCTAATAACATAGGGTAAGACACTTTATTTAGAAAGATCTTACTATATTTGAGATTTTAAAATTAGTTTAAGAGGATTAATGTTCTCTTTTATTGGGGTTTAAGTCTATAAATATGGGATGCTTAATATAAGACCGTATGTTAGAAAGACCGTGTGTAACGAAGAGACAATGAAAAAAATGTTGTCTATGCTTATGAAAAAAATGTTGTCTTTCTTGGCACTTACCTTGGTGTTCCGACATCTTGCAGGCGGCTTACGAATGACAGGTACACTTTCCTTTTGGATCGTGTGAATTCTCGTCTTCGTGGTTGGCAAACTAAGACGCTGTCCATGGCGGGGAGAACGACCTTGGCGTCATCTGTGCTCACCAGCTTACCTGTTTACATAATGCAATCCACTTTAGTTCCTCGCTCTATTTGTGACGGTATCGATGCTCAAATACGCAAGTTCATTTGGGGGTCGACTCAGGAAAAAAAAGAAGATACACCTTCTTGCTGGAGATCAGATCTCTCTTCCCAAAAGTGCAGGTGGGCTGGGAATTCGGTCAATGCGGCACTCGAATGATGTTGTCCTTGCTAAACTTGGATGGCGCATGATTCATGAACCGTCCTCGGTTTGGAGCAGAGTTATACGAGGCAAATATTGTCAAGGTCGATTGGATCTGGACATTTTTCAGCCGAAACCTCGTTCATCTTCAACATGGAAGGGCATTCTCCAGGGTGCTCAGCTTCTTTCCAGAGGTTTGCGTATGGCTGTGGGTAACGGGCACTCTACTTTGTTCTGGTTTCATCCATGGTTACTAGACAAACCGTTACTTGACGTGGCTGTTCAAAGCGTTCCTGAAGAGATTTTGAGTCTTACTGTTGCTGAATGCTGGCTTCATGATCATTGGAATTGGGAGCTCTTAACTCCTCTTCTCCCAAGCTCGGTCCTGGCTCAACTTATCTCAGTCCGGCTCTACAATAATCAACAAAGGCGTGACGTGATTTACTGGAATTTCAATTCCTCTGGTGCTTTCTCTTCTCAGTCGGCAATGCGCCTGCTCCTTAACACTCAACAGCTGCCTTATGATCCAGTTTGGAAGAGAATTTGGCAAACCCCGGTACAGCAGCGAGCCCGTTTTTTCATCTATCTTTTGGCTCATGGTGTCATTCTTTGCAACGCTAACAGGTTTAGGCGTCACTTGGCTCACTTTGCTGCTTGTCCGAGATGTGGCTTGGACGAAACAGAGCTTCACTTGTTACGTGATTGTCCTGTTATTAGGGATGCGTGGCTGGCTCTCTACGGTAATCATCCACCAGGTTCCTTTTTCACAACAATGCATCTTCAAGATTGGATCTCTTCAAACATCAGGAAAGGAGATGGCCACTCCACAGATTTTGCTTTCATGCTTTGGTATACTTGGAAAGCTCGAAACACCTTGGTCTTTGATCAGCGAGACACTACTCCAAGGCTCACACATTCTGTCTGTTCTTCAGCTCTGGAATACCGTGTTGCCATAGATCGTTTTCAGTCGAGGCTTGGCCGTAACATGCTCTCTGCCCCTGACAATACCGCTCCACAAAGGTGGGTGAAGCCAGCTATGGGATGGGTTAAGCTGAATGTTGATGGGTGTTCCAAGGGCAATCCAGGCCTTGCAAGTGGCGGGGGTCTCTTGCGGGACAGCAATGGCGTTATCCTTCGTATGTTCACCTCCAAGTGTGGTGTTTGCAACTCTTTAACGGCGGAGCTCTGGGCTGTTTGTCGTGGCCTTCAATTAGCACATCGAATGGGTGTCACTCAGCTCGTTATTGAGTCAGATTCCATGAATGCAGTCTCGGCCATCAATGACAGCAATCTGAGGGTTCATCCGGATTTTTTCTTGGTCAAAGACTGTCGGCGCCTCTTGAGACTTACGGCCTGGACAGCTGAATTGCGGTGGGTGAGGAGAATGGCTAATAAGGCGGCAGACTTTTTAGCTAATTATGCTTTGTCGTTATCTTTTGATTACTTGGATTTCTCTGTTGTTCCTAATGAGCTTGCTGAGATTGTAATCTCTGACAATGTAGCCCGTAATGCACAAGACTAGTTTTATTTCTTAATAAAATCGCAGGGTGAATGATAAAAAAAAAAAGTTATTGTATAATTAAGATCTTGATTTTTTTTTTATAATGTTAGATATAAATAAATCTTTCTAATCGAAAATTGGTATAATGTATTCTTGAGACACGTTATAAAAAAATGGTAAATTCACAAGATATTTTCTCCGTAGTTACTTGTATTTTACATCAAAGGTCGGGTCTCATGGCCGGATTCTCTACTTATTTTAATTGAAGAGTACTGTTAAATGTTAGTGAACTATAAAATTAATCAATTAATCAAGCCAAATGCCGGACATAAAGAATCTTTAGAATATGTATAAAAATGGATTTGCAAATGAAGGTCATGAAGCATCTAGCATTGGAATAATTATTTAAAGAACGATTTGGTTCTTCTAGTGAATCAAAAGATCGAGCAAATATGCATTTTTTTTTTTGAAGTTAAACGGTTAATTGTATTGATAAAGGACTAGTTACAAAAATGCTAGACTAATGCTAGCTAGTTACATGTTCACCACTCTCAACTCTTTCAAGAAACTTCCTAAGATCCTTGGATCTTTTCTTCCATCTAGCATTACAGCTATTTCTTATGTGTCTTTGGCAAATCAAGCTACACTCATCAACTTCTATAGATTGCTGATTAAACAGCTTCAAATTCCTGACTTTCCAGATGAAGTAAGCCACTGTGCTGATGCAATGATTCCACAGGTTGTGCTTGAAAGATGTTCTGCCACTCAAACTATGGATTTGGGAAATCCAGTCATCCATATTGTTGCATTTTCTACCAAGTTTGGCCCAGCTCAAGACATTAGCAAGTACACGTTTTGAGAAGCTACATTCAAACCATAAGTGATCCTTAGTTTCCTGATTGGAGCTGACACAAAGAATGCAGCTACCATCATCAGTCATTCCCCAGTTCAGAAGCTTCTCTCTAGTAGCCATCCCATTGCATATGATCTTCCAAGTAATGAAGGCTACCCTGGGAGTATTTAGTTTGTTCCAAACACCATCAGCCCAACAGGTCTCAACACCTCTGCTGCGTTTGCTGTCATAGAGGGCCTTACCATCAAAGCTGCAAAATCTAGAATTGAGAATCATAATGTTATCATCCTCATTGAGAGACTCCTTGATCTCATCTCTCATGTGAAGCACTGATTTCCACAAAGCACTAGAGACTCCACCTCCCAAATGCAATGGTTATGAGTGTAGTTGGTAGAAACCCAGTGACTCCAAATATGCATTTTTTGTTGATCCATTGAAGTATAAACCCATTAGTAGGCTTTTCTCGATTCGGGTGATTAGGCTCATGGCTAAATCTAAACGAGATTATATTTTATTTTTACAAATTCCTTATATTAGGATATAAAAAACGGGTTGTATAATAAGAAAATACAACTTTCATTATATTAGGATATACTATTGCAACATAACTAATTGAGATTTAACGTTCATTAGTTAATTAGTTGTGGTCTTTTTTTTTGGGTTGAAATTGTGGTTTTCTTTTGTTGTTCACTAATTCGTTAGAGATTCGTTTTGGCTATATCCAGCTCGACCCGAGTTGCGCATCTAACTTTGGCAGGTGAGTCTCACAAAATAGGTCAATTATAGTCTTTGATCACCAAATACAACAACGCAAATCTTCTGTCCTGGTGCACATCCTCCTTCCATATTCCTAAAAGCTACTTGTCGATGACCTAATTAAGATGCCTAATAAATAATAACACATGATAATAATGATTAATAATTATTTATATATTATATGCATGAAGAATATATGATGTTTGTTACTGTATTATTTTCAATATATATCTCGCACCAAGACAAGCATAATTGCAAAGCAAATGTTGGAAATAAAATAACATAAACACTATTTGAATTTTGGAGCATTGGACGAAAGAAGATATGTATAGGTTTTGCTATGTCGGGCAATATCTTCTTTAGGGGTAAAAACAATGTATAAATTGGTGCCCACCCTAAAATTTTGCAAAAGGTTACATATTACATGGCACGATAGAAGGCTGTTAAAAAATATTATATAAGGTTTAATAAGGGAATGGAATAATCAAGGTAGTGAATTAATTAAAAAACTTAATTACATTTTTTCCCATAAAAACTAGCGTAGTTACCCGCACCTTGTGTAGATTTATTATAAAATTTATTTATATAATTTTTTCGATTATTTAATACATAATTTTTAAGAAGTTCAATATATAGTCTAAGTTTGGATATTCTTTTTTTTTTTAGCATAGTACTCTAAATAATCGTATTTAAGTGGAAAAATATAAATTTTAATGAATAATGTATAAATTTATAGAATCATATAATTCAACTATAAATAATTTAATTAAGGAAAAAAATTTGATTAACATGATAATTAAGAAATGAAAGATTTTGATTATTTGATAACAATATCTTTTGAGATATATGATTATAAAAATCCTTCTTTTCTTAAGTAGTATCTTAATTAATAGTATGTTATAGATAAGATTTGTATAACTACAAAAAAAGAATATTTTATAAACAATCTCTAAATTCACCTATTGGGTAGAAAAAAAATCTCTACATTTATCTATTTGGTATAAAAAAATCTCTACATTTACCTCATATGAAGGGATATGAGGTAAATAAATAATGATGTGGATTAATAAAAAAATAAAAAATATGTGATGTGGCGTAACGATAGACCGACATGTGGCAAAATCCTAGGTGACAAAATATGAAGACAACATGTGAAAAAATCCTACGTGGCGCAATGTGGTGGCTCTAAACCTTATGGCTTTTATATATATACATAGATTCTTTGTTAATCCACACCATGTAATATTGATATGCTTTGAATCTAATGCTTTCTACTTAGGGATAACAACTCTAATACTAAAGTAGAAAATACTGTTGTATTTATAATTTGAAAACTGATTTTCCCACCAATATTCTTAGGAATAGGATAAACATCCGAATTAAGTAAGATTTTATTTATTTATTTAAACAATTATTAAAATAATAAAATTAGGTGCATGTCGAACTTATTTTATATATTACAAAAAAAGAATGTGGAAGATATTACTATGCACAAGTTTATGCACACATAACAACTAATATAATGTTATAAGGATTTGAATCAGATAAAACTTTTTTTAACAACTGTAAGCCGTGAATGTGAAATAGAAATACATGAGCATGAAATAAATATATGTGAACCCAAAATAGAAATACGTGTTTTGTGTTATAATATGTAATAATCTAGTCCATATATAGCACAAGATATGGGAAACTGTTTATTACATTTATTAATACGATTCATAATAAAAATTGTTTTTTTCACATATTTCTTCATGTTGTTCACATATTTAATTGTATATTTTGTTCACGTTTTCAATTTACATGATAAAAAGAATTTCTAGCGGAATCAAGCTCATGTTATAATTATGTTGGTTCATATCAGTTTCAATACTATAAAGTTATATTTGAATTAATCGTTCGAAATTTTAATTTTCCAATGTTGATCGATTGTCCAAAATTCTTGGGAAGAACAAGAAAGTTGTAACTAACATGCTTAGCTCAAACTCACCTCAGTACATACCCTAGCCTAGTATAGCGTATATTATATACGTACATAGAATATGTTATCACATTAGTAATTGCTTGCTAAAAAAATACATAAAATTTCAAAACCTTCTACCTCTCATTGTCTATAAAAATGGCTGTGCCACGAGATATGTTTTCCATCACTTGTTTTCCCTTCTTCTTTAACCTGAACCTAGTTCTTCTCCTAAAAACCCTCATTTCAAACCATATTAATTCCTCTCAATTTATTTACTACGCACTAATAATAATTTGATCTTAATATCACACTTTGTTTTTATGTTTTCTATCTAGCTAGCTTGCAATCAAGTTATGAAAGAGAGAGCTTCCTTTGGTCCATCAACAGGAGGGTGATTAAGATTGAGTTTGCTGCCGAATCATTCATCCAAATGCTGCGTGTTCGGTCCCGATCTCGATGAAGAAACGACACCCGGCAAATGAGTGAATGAAGCGGGAGGCATATTGGATCTTAAGCTTCTTGTTCTTGGACTGAAGGGAGCTCCCTCCTCCTTTTCTTATAATCACTTAATTAACATCCTTAATTACGTTGCTGTTTTTCTTAAACCTCCTAATTCATGTCTTTGCAGGTTAGACTTAGAGATCAAGTTCGAGCTTATGAGATGATGAATATATCTAAGTACAAATTTCCGTTATTACAAATATTTTTTTTACATATGCCTCACTTCAAGAAGTTTAACGAAGGATCGAAGCTGTAATTTGTCGGACTGATACCCTATCTTGCTCTATTAGACCAACCCCCTAAGGTTACATTATTACAAATGTAAATATTTGTTTATGCTTGTGAATTTGTGATAAGGTAAGTTCTTAAAAATGTACAAGTTCCTACCATGCACTTTGTACATGGGATTCTCATTTCTTTCTTTTATTTTGTTCTTATATTTTAAACTGAATTAAGAAGTTTATCTATTTATCTACCATGTATTATATGACATTTTTTTATGTTGAAAGTGGTTTGACTGTTCCACCGGCACCACTATAAACAGTCTTCTGCTATAGTAGTGACATGTGAGTTGAATATTAATACAAGAACAACATTTATCGGCCACTTGTTCCACCGAAACGCAAGATCGATCTGGAGTTGGGATTAAGGCATTTCTGACGTGAATAGAATGCGTCCGATAAACCTCAAGAAACCAAACCAACCATAGACGGACACAGGGGGTCATGTCTGGGCCCGTGTCCCCCTTCCGTCGGGTATTACTAGTATATATATGTGTATTTTTAGGTTAAATATGAATATATTTTAACTTAATTGGTATTAATATGACAAGAAGATCAACTAGTCTAGATAGTTTATTGGTAAATTTTGTTTTTATTCCACCAATGTTTAATTTCCCATAGCATCATTTTACTTTTTTATTCACATTGAATGTATTCCTTTCCATTTTTTTCCTATAAAGTAGTCATTTTTTGCATAAATTAGATGACATACGTAATATAAGTTTTTGATAAATAAGTGACTTTTTATACTATTAAGGTATTAAGTAACTAAATTTGTCGGTTATTATTTGATCCGATTAAATCTCCGAGACAAGTCGTGCCCCCCCTTTAAATTCGTTCTGCGTCTGTCACTACAACCAACTAACTTAACAAACTGAAAAAACACTAGCCGAAAAACTGAAGGTCCGACACAAGAGCTGAATATTAGTAATTAAGAATAATTTAAATGAACAATTAATTAAATATTGACATAGTTTATATTGCAGGTTTCATATTTCATTTAGGCATCTATGCTTTGATGCATGCAAGAGAGGGTGATCAATGAATCTGGTGCATGTCTAGGGTTTTGTTTACCGTTATAAGCTCGTTTTGTAGCCCTAATTTCTACATTAACAGTTTTTGTTGTGTACGTGTTAAAGTTTGGATGGGAACAGTTTTGATGTACACTTTCTTTTGCATTGATGATGTATCCCACTCATGTTTAAGTTTATGTTTTCTTACTAGTTTGTAGCAAAAGGTTAATCATCAACAGTAAAAGCAAGATATGGTTTTGCTAATGATGTTTGATTATGTCTGATTTTTGTTTGATCATGCTCCAAATAGATTATTTGAATATCTTCCAAGGAAAGTTATTATTTAAATAAGAGTTGAGTTCATATGAGAACGGAATTCTATGAAATAAATGAAAATGAATATCAGCCGTCTAGTGGTACACACACTTCTAATCTATGTTACACAGGAACTCCAACGGGGTGACATTTTCCGTTTCCGATGGAAACACGAAAACTCATAAACTCGTTATTATACTAAAAATATGAAAATCACGTATTTCTCCGTTTCCGTTTCGTCTTCTTTTTCCGTTCCGGTTTACGTTTCCGTGTAGCATAGCTTTTAATCCATCTTATCTAAATGGGCTTTCCAACCAAATCTCAACACAAAAAAAACTTAACAACTTCCAAAACTACATGGTAAACACCAATTGTATTTCTTTCGTGTACGTATTTTGATTTATAGTTGGGCCTCAATCTTTATTAATGGGCCTGAAGATTTGCGCGGTAGGCCCATAAATCTTTTAACCGGCGATTCAATTCAAACAAATATTATAAAATTTTTATTTATGTAAAGAAACGAGCGAAACGGAGATATGCTCTCACGCCCACTCAATCAAACCAACACTATCGACATCTCGGAAGCCATAGAAGGAGAGCAGCTCTCAAACACACACAATCGAAAGCACATTCTCACAGATCGAGAGGGAGAATGCGAATTGTAGCAGCTTCTCCTTCTACCTGTCCAGCTAATCCGTTGATGAAACCTTCCAATTGTAGCGTTTCAGGAACTCTCAATCAATGGAGTTCCTCTCGAATTGGTTCCAGGTAACACCGAATTGCGCTTGCTGTTACAATAATTTTCACTCTGGAGATGAGAACGGAGTTATGTGCGTGCTCAAGGTTTGAGCAATTTGAAAAAGTTGCGCTGATTTTTCTTCCTCCCATTTCTGTTGATGTAGGGTTTCAAGTAAGCGAATGGAAGAGATGTCAGTACGTCAGGTTCTAGTGATATAATTTTCCGTTTCTGTGCTCTAATTTCCAGTGCTATTTGGTTGCTAATCGTTTAGTTTAGTTTAGGTTTGTTAGGAGAAGATTTGGATAGTTGTTTGGGACAGATTGATGTTTGGAATCAAGATTGGTAGTAATTTCCATGTTTGTTGTTTATATTTGTATGCAGGATTATAGGTTGCAAGCTAGCAAGAAATGTATAAGGACTCTAAAATCAATACAAAGTGTTGATGGTGTCAATAACTCGCAATTACCGTTTTTAAAGCGAAGTTCCAAGGATGAAACTGCTATGGATGCAGACATTTTACCTTTTAATATATCACTTGGTGATTTGATGAAGTTTTCGCTGCTCTTCGGATCTTTGAGCCTTCAGGCTGCTCAGCCAGCATTTGCAGCTGCTGATGTTGCAGGGAATTTGCAGCTGACTGACTTCTTTGGGGACTTCAGTGATATTAGCACAGGTTTTGCCTCAGTTAGGAGAACCTCCTTATGACTTTTGAATTGTCATAATGCTGTGATCAGAACCTATGTCAATTGAACATTTTATATTTTTTCTAGTGTAAATCAGCTTTTCTTATGCTTTGCATTACATGTGTTAGTTCATCTGCATGCATATATAAACGCCTGATATTCCTTGCAAATTCACATTTTCAGGCCTTCTTGCTTATCTTCTTCTCTGAACTCGGTGATAAGACCTTCTTTATCGCGGTGAGTATTCAGAACCTCCGGAATGAGTATTTCCAATGTTTTGAACAAGTAGACTATGGATTGCAACTTGCAAGTAAACAAAACCTCTTTGATATCTGTTTAGTGAACTTGTTATTGCACTGTTGCTTTCTGTTTCACTACTCTAAAAGACTTGTTTAAATACAGCTTTATACGATTATTAAAAACGTTTCTTGCATGGCTAAGTCTGTAATTTCTGTGAGCAGGCAATCCTGGCTGCCAGAAACTCAGGCGCTGTTATTTTCACTGGAACATTTGGAGCACTTACGTATGTCACCTTTATATATGTTGTGATGTAGAGTATGCTTTTCTGAAATCATATTGCATAATCTGGTCTGCCTGTAAATGTTAGTATTTCATTAACATAAGGCTCATCCTTTTACCTATAAAAAAAATGTGAGTTCATTATTAATTAATTATCTGATAAAACTAATTGTGATTTATTTTATCTACATTATATGGATTTGACAGAGTAATGACAGTTATATCAGTTATTCTTGGGCGGACATTTCACTACATTGATGATTACCTCCCATTCAAGTAAATCCATGGCTTTTGTGTTCTAACATTTCTCTCTTTATGTTCAGTTTAGATCTAAAATGGTCTCTTATTTACAGATTAGGCCAGAATGATTTGCCTCTTGATGATATTGCTGCAGTGTGCCTCCTGGTAATTATCTATATCTGTTTGGGACTGCTGATGATTTACTGCATGTTTGAGATCATAGATGAGTATGAAAATATTGTTATTTTGCTTAACTAAAAAGGAGTTTCATATGTGCAGGTGTATTTTGGGGTTTCAACATTGATTGATGCCGCTTCAAATGATGGCATGCAAGCAGACGATGAGCAAAAGGAGGTGACTTTTCTCTGTTGCTTTTTCACTGAAAGCTTAAAAGATTTGGACACTAGTATAAACTTGTTTCTCATGGACAATCACAAGTTCATTTGTAAAAATTCCCACTTCTGATCATCTATTTTTCATCATATGGTCACAAGATCTTGAAATGAGTTAAACATGGTAAGAAAGATATTGTTACAATCACAAGTTCAGTTGTAAAAATTCCCACTTCTGATCATCTATTTTTCATCATATGGTCACAAGATCTTGAGTTAAATATGGGAAGAAAGATACTGTTACTTGTCCTTTAAGTTTGATACAGTCCCTTACTATACAACCAATCTTGTAATGCACGTCTTCCCATGCGATTTAAGATAAAGGATTATCATTTAATTATATGTTGTGCATTTTGAATCAGGCGGAGCTAGCGGTTTCAAAGTTCTCAGGAAACGGAGCTGGTGCCTTATCTGCTGCTGGCACAGTCATTAGCACGTTTGCGCTGGTTTTCGTTGCAGAGTGGGGAGACAAATCTTTTTTCTCAACTGTTGGTGGGTATTTTGATCCAAAAACAAACACTATGTCAGCTCATATAAGCTTAAAGTGGATAAAATATCTATCAATGAAGAAGTCTTCTTAATGCCAGAAAACGAAACATTTGTGAGCGTGAAGTGATCATATTAATGACAACACAACATATCTCTATAGATTATACTTACAAACCTTAGATGAATTTGAACTAGATCAATGCCATTATGTTCGTAACTTGAAATGAGTTCATGTCTATTGTTTGCCTATACAGCACTTGCTGCAGCATCTTCACCACTCGGTGTTATCAGTGGATCACTGGCTGGCCATGGAGTTGCAACTCTGGTAGTATCTCAACTTTGATCAATTTTTCTTTCATTCTTCATTAAGGTAGCATTTGGGCTAATTGATTCATTCTTTCCAGATTGCTGTTCTTGGAGGGTCTTTACTCGGTACCTTCTTATCAGAGAAAGTGAGTTCCTATCACATGATTACACGACAACGCTGCTAACCAAAATCTTGTTTCATTAGGATTCAGTATAAAACTCTAAAATGCTTTTTTGTGAGTGTTGATCAACCCCTTTTGCTCAAATCTATTCTCTGAATGACATTTTTCTATGAGTGGCAGGTAATCGCGTACACTGGAGGCGTTCTTTTCCTCATCTTCGCAGGGATCACTTTGATCGAGATCATTAGAGGCTAGATATCATTTCACACCAACCATACCACAGGTTTGAGAAACAGCAGGAGTTTGATATCACACACTTCAACTTTTAATTTTTATCAGAGTCCTCTGTGTTCTTTGAAGAGCAGAACTCTGGCAAGTTTCTTGTAGTTTAATTCTCCAATTCTTCTTACCCTTCTTTATCCTATATACTACTATAATTGCTTGAAATTTGCAAATATATTCCTTGATGCCTTGATGGATTGGCTAATGCTAATTCCATTTTGGCCAATCACTGATTTGGAGTTGTCAAGGCATCATTTGCCTTTGATAAGTGTAGCATTTTCCGAAAATTTGAACCAAATACACATTTATAAAAGAGTTGTTGGAAGTGGGACTCCGCAATTCCACAATGCACAATCGCGCATTCACGCAGAAGAAAAGAACCCGCATATTCAATCGCATATTCTTACAAAAAGTAAGCCTTTCAGAAATAACTTTATAAAAATTGCTTGTAATATGTCGAGTTTCTACAATAATTTGTCTAATTAAGTTACACGTGTATTATTAGTTCAAATTTCCGATTACTATATTTCGAATATTATTTGATGCGTGAATAATCTCTCCTTGGTGAATTATCACTCTTTATGTTGTTGTCGACAAATGTAATTACATACGCTATTTTCTTCCATCTTCTTTTGTCACTATCAGGGCAAGGTGAGATAGTTCAATTTGAATTCTTCAAAATAACAATGGCTGCTGGCACCACTTTTTTTCATGGAGTGTCAATTGTCAATTGTCAAATCCTCTAAAATTGGCTAAAATTGGCTAGTAAATATGTATGTCCGTCAATGTTCGTATTATACAGCTAAGTTTCCAAAGTGAGAACTTTACATCAACTTTTGAGCATCCTATTCCACGGTTTTGAATTTGGGAAGATGAGTATATTGATTGTGAAAATGATATATTTTTTTCTCTATATTATGTAAGTAAGTGCAAGCTATGGAAAGCATATGCATTTCCTTATAAATAACAAAAAGATTGCACCGTTAGAATAACCCTCTTACTTGTACTAGTTGTATATATTAATCCATAGTACTGAAATATAAATTAATGTAGCTTTAATAATTTATTTATTCAACAAAACATCTTAGCTTTCATTGATTCTGATAACATTTTATTAACATTAACTATCTGCAGTAAACAGCTACACAAATGTTTTTTTTTTTTGATTGTGGAGCTACTAGTGTCTGCAGTAAACATCTTAGCTTTCACTACACAAATGTTTTTTGAGCTCAGCTACACAATTTCCTCAATTAATTCACATTAAATCAGATTTTATACTCTGTATTTTTACATTAAAAAAAGCGTGCGTACGTGTGGACCAGAATACGGCGCACAAAGGGCGGTGACGGGCCGCTGCCTAGTGCCTGCTACGATATGTCACGTCATTATGGTTGGCGCCGACGTGGCAGATGATGAAATCTGACGGTGTAGGGGCGCCCACGCCGATCTCGATTTGCCACTTCTCACTCCCTCGAACCCTTCAGAAATGCCCAATTGACCATCTTGTCCTCCCACGTTTTCCACTAACCAAGCGCATATACCCCGGCGAAGCGAGGCTGTTTTCGTCACTTTATCTGCGAGTATTTTGCTTCATCATCTATTGTAATTCGAGTTGGCTATTGTAATTCGAGATAGGGAAACTAGTACGTGGCTGATAAAATTTTTAATGTAAATTCCGCCCGGTAATCATGAGGTTTTGCAAATTTTGCGTGGTGGCCAAAGTTTTTCGGTATTCCGCATGGTAACTACGAGGTTTTACAAATTCCGCGTGGTAACCTTGCCTATTATAAAAAGTTAAAATTATATAAAAACTTACCCATACTTTCTACTTAATTACACAAATCACCCTATCTTTAGTTTTTTAAACTATATATATTTTTATTTACTCTTTTTACATGACACTATATATTATTATTTTACAAAATCTTCCATTGTTTATTATTAAAAAAAAAGAATCACAATTTTCAAATTTATATTAAAAAATCAAAATAGATTTGATAGGTTTGTTGAAAAAATAAATAAACAAACTAATTTATTATACCTAATGAGAAATATCATTTAAATAGATTTTTCAACAAAACTATCAAATCTATTTTCTTAAAATACCTAATGAAAAGTATTACTCAATATATAATCTTTAGTGTTTTTAAATGTTATTTTATTATAAATAAAAAAAATTCCTAGAGTTGTACATGTCATGAAAAGCCTATAATTTTTACACATTTTTAATGTCATGATATATGTACATTAAATTTAGAAAAAACAATTTTATTATATTTTACAAACAAATTACTTGAACTAGTGCACCCACTTTTAAAAAATATCCCCTTAAAAGATCAACTATTAATAAAATTCAAGTTTATATTTTGTTAATAAGAAATGGTAGTTTTTTTTAAATTAGGTATGATTTTTTTGATTTGAAAAAGGAATTGTTTTTAATACAAATTTGAAAAATGTGGTTCTTTTTATAATAATAAATAATAGAAGATTTTGTAAAATAATACGGAGTAATATATAGTGTCATGGGAAAAGAGTAAATAAAAAAATATAATACTAAAATTATAAATTTAGATGTTTTATAAAAATAGATTAGTAGATAGTTTTTATTTAAAACCTAAAGATAGGGAGATTTGTGTAGTTAATTAGAAAGTATAGGTAAGTATTCATATAATTTTAACTTTTTATAATAGGCCAAGGTTACCACGCGGAATTTGCAAAACCTCGTGGTTACCATGTGGAATACCGAAAAACTTTGAGCACCACGCGGAATTTACAAAACCCCGTGGTTACCGGGCGGAATTTCCCAATTTCTAAAATGGGTCATGTTTATCCTATTGAACACATCAAGAATTGTCAAGAGCTCTCAGCTAAAGGATGCGCTAGGTTGGACCCCGTAAAGGGTGGTCTCTTAATTCTTACCTTATAAAAAAAAATCGAGTTGGCAATTGTTGTGTACCTTCTCGGAGATGTTAGGTGTAAATCTCTCGAAAGTTGACCCGACCTGAATATTTTAGGGTTTTAACTCGAAAATTTGGACTTGTGACCCAGTTTCAATCCGATCCAATTGAAATCCGATTTAGTTGGGTTATACCCAAATCCGTTGGGTCAAACCTGATTTTTTATAGTTTAAATTATATTACAATATATAAGAATTTATTTTGAAAATTATGTTATATATTATTATTAAAATATTGAAAAATAATTTTTTATTATCTAAATTTTGATAAAAAAAAATTATACTATTGACCCGTTGAGTTGATCCGGCCCGACCCGAAAACTCGCAACGACCCGACCCAAACCCGTCCGACCTGACCCGATTGACAGGCCTAGTTAAGTGCATTCGTGTCAATTAATAAGTTGAAAAAAAGAAAAATTCAGCGTGGTAAACTCGAACTTTCGTAAATTTCGCATGGTACACAAATGTTTTCAGAATTCCGCATAGTAATAATGAAGTTTTGCACTTTTCGCGTGATAGCCTCGTAGATTATAAAATGTTAAAGGTATTTAATAACTGACCACATTATTTTGTTTTATTGCATAAAGGTACCACATTTTTGTGGGAATTGTAAAACCCCATGGTTAAGATGTGGAATTCTTAAAACATTTGCGCACCACGGGAAATTTAAACTTTTGAAAATGCATTGAGATGTTATCGTATGTAATTGAAAATGATAAATTTATTTCTTTTTGGATATTTCGGAAAACCGTTAAATTCAGGGATAGTCTTCCAATATTATCGTTTTGAACCCCATAAACGATGAGTTGTTAATAAATAAATATTATCTATCCACATGTAGTCCATTAGTTTTCTCCTGCCAAAATCATAACAATATTCTATTTTTAATATTTTTTATGTAACGGTGCCATCTAAATTATCAAATTGTAGTGTGTAAAATATATTAATAAATCGAAACTTGTAGTTTTATCATTATCTATACTATATATTAAAGCCGGAGAATTTCGAGCCTCCACGTTAATTCTGGCCCCACTTGAATAACAATTTTATATGTTTTATTTTTTCTAATTAACTAATCTTTAACTTTATCTTTTTTCTTACCCATCAAGTATCTATCTTTAAAGGCATGTTATTTATCTTTAAAATTTATTTAATTATCTAACCTTTAATTTTATCCTTTTTCTTACTTATCTAATATCTATCTTTGAAGCAATATTATCTATCTTTAAAATTTCCTTCTATAAAGGATACATATTAATTAACTTAACTTTTCAATTCCCATTTTAATCTATTTATATATAAGAATTAATATATAGTATAAATTATAGTAGATATACAGATTAACGAAAAAAAAAATCATTACCCGTACATGGTACGGGTCTTCAGCTAGTTCTGATAACAACCATTTTTATTCGAGGGATTTGAGAGCACAAATGGGCCTAAGTGCGCCGCCAATGATAAAATGCGCGGACGAAAACCCTTTTGCCCAACTCGCGAAAAAAAATCCCGGAGCTGGTTACAAACCAGCTCTAAAGGAAATAGGACAAACCGCCGCCCTGGAATCTCGAACCCGAGACCTCATGGTAGACCTCATGGTACTACCATGAGTGCGCAACCAGTGACCTGATGCGACAAGCGCACTCAGCTTTGCCTCTGTGAGCAAAGTTATTTTAGTATTTATATGCTTCTTCCATTCGCCCTCTTCCCCTTTCTCTCTCCACTCTCATCTGTCTCTCCTCTGCCGGCGCTTCTCAAATCTGCATCTCTCTTCTCCGTGTGTGCTGACTTTGCTGAATTCACTGCTTTTTTTCTGGTATATCTTCTCAATTTTCTCTATTTCCAACTGTTTGTAGCGAATTTTCCGTTTGCTGTTCGATTTGAGGTGTTTTTGATGCTTATCTCGCTGTTCGTTTCTTTCTCCGTTGAGCAGAAGTTTCTTCTGAGATTTGCTTTGGTTTTTGATTAAGTCTGCTCAAATTGTGTGTTGTTGGATTTGATTTTCACTTGTTTTGGTGGATTTGTTCACTCGTTATCTGTTTGTAGGTTCTCAATTGTTTGTTCATACATTCTGTTGGATAGGAAATCGTTTGCTGCTGTTTTTCAATTCCGTTTGTGCTCGTTTATACTTGAGATTTGATCGGCTTCAGTTGATTTCCTTGTTGAATTCACAAGCAAAACTAGAAGGCTTTTCAGAAATTCATTTAAGCTCTGACTGCCTTTTTCCTTGAGAAGATTTGACCTTGTACTTATTCTTTGGTTTGAACAGAGTTCTATATGATTCATGGTTACTATGAACTGATTTTCTTTGATATTTTGCTTTATAAACGAACTGTTATTAGTTGGTGTATAGTCATCAAAGTTCTCATATGTTCTCCAAGCTTGTATGTGTTAAATTAGGTTGTTTATGTGTTTATACTGTAGTTACTTCTTGCAAAATGATTGTTTTCAAGATTTTATGTTTTTTATTGCTGACTTTGTAAACTGTGGCTTTCTCTTCCTGTGCTCTCGAAATCTGATGTTGGTGCATTAAATCTCTTCTTAAGGAGGCCTTTAAAGTGTTGCTGTCTTGTAGAAGCTAGAGAGTGAATCTGCTATGTTGTTTTCGAATTGTTCATGATTGGGAACTGCCAAATCTTTATTCAGTTTGGTTTGTCTTGTGAAATATTGTGATTAGTGTTTCAGAGGTTCTTTGCCATTCTTTAATTATGTGAGCTGAACTTGTGTTGAGTGGTTAAACTCAATGTTTTATTGCCTTCATGCTTGATGGTTTAGCATTTTTTTTTGCTCGGAAATAGTTTACATTCTGTACTTAAGGAAAAATCATCCATGTGACCAATTCATGAAGTGTCATGCTAGTTACAGGCAGCAGCTGGCATGTTTAACCTTAGGTTCACATTTGTTTCATGTTTGTAGTGCTTGGTTATGATCATTAGTGAACTCATAAAATGCTCTAGTTTTCTCTTGCCCATCCTTTTCTCTATAAACAAAGCCATGACTTTCTATGTGATATCATTCTACTCGGATTTAGACCATAATTTTTTTTTTCCTTTGGTTATTAAACAGGATGAGTTGCACCGTGGTGTATTGCAAAGTTGTAGGCAGAAGTGTTTGATAACTTCACTATTCACCAGAGTTGAATCCCACCTATTTCTTCTATATAAATGGATCGCTGTGATACCTCGGGGTTTGTTAGCGGTGGTTGCTCTTGCTGCTACAGGGTCTTCTAACTGTAGTTTAGTTTTGTACATATTAATAAACCCCGGAAGTCAGGAAGACTGGTGTATTTGTCTGGGATCTGTATCTCATAGTTGACAGCTCAATCAATTCTTTGAATGATGAATTCTAAGTTCCCAAGCCTGAGCTTAGGTGGGAACTGTTCCTCACATCCATTTCAGAAACTTGGAGGTTTGTTGCAAGGAGGTGATGTCACTGATAATTGTGTGGATACAACCTTACGGTTGGATTCCATAGCTCCTCATTTCCCAGTATCTAAAGGATTAAAGAGGAAATGGAGCTTTACTGATGGAAACATGGGCCACCTTGTTAAGCGATCATTAGGTCTTGGCCTTCGCCATCACTCTTCGAGTTCATCTGAAAGCAAATGCAGCTCGGCAACTGGCTGCACTGCAATGTCTTCTGCCAAAGAAACTGAAGAAGAGTCATCCATGGATCTTGATCTGGAATTTTCCCTGCACCTTGGTAGTGATAAATCACCTAGCCCGAAGAAACCTGCTGGCCCACCAATGAAGTTTGATCTGGCGTTGAGTCTCTCCACCGTCCCTTCTGAATCTGATATTACTAGTTTACATCAAGATTCGCCTGTAACACAAATCGGTGTTGAAGTGCCTTTTGGAACTGGAGGAGCACAACTCCATGATGTTTCATCATCTTCGCTTTGGAAAGTTGGAAATCTCTTGCCTACATCCCATGCACCTGAGATAAAAGAGCCAGATTTCTCGTTCAACCCAATTACTAGTAGAATTGATTCAGACTTCTCAGCAAGTATAATAACCGCACAAAAAAGCTCAGTCACTTGTACTTCCGGTGTCATAGAATCACACCCACAACGTTCTGGTAGTTCAAAAATGTGCAAGTTCGTTGGCTGTTCAAAAGGAGCGAGAGGTGCTTCTGGTCTTTGCATTGCTCATGGCGGTGGAAGAAGATGCCAAAAGCCCGGATGCCACAAAGGAGCTGAAGGAAGGACCGCTTTCTGCAAAGCACATGGAGGCGGACGGCGTTGTGAGTTTCTTGGCTGCACAAAGAGCGCTGAAGGCCGAACGGACTATTGCATTGCCCATGGTGGGGGGCGCAGATGCAGCCAAGAGGGCTGCACTAAAGCAGCTAGAGGAAAATCCGGTTTATGCATTAGGCATGGAGGTGGCAAGAGATGCCAAATGGAAAACTGCACTAGAAGTGCAGAAGGCTTGTCAGGACTGTGCATCTCTCATGGAGGTGGCCGACGTTGCCAATACCCTGCTTGTACTAAAGGAGCCCAAGGGAGTACGATGTTTTGTAAAGCCCATGGGGGTGGTAAAAGGTGTACAGTTGAAGGGTGTACAAAAGGAGCTGAAGGGAGTACACCATTCTGCAAAGGACACGGTGGAGGGAAGAGGTGCTCTTTTCCTGACTGTCCAAAGAGTGTTCATGGAGGGACGTCTTTCTGCGTTGCTCATGGGGGTGGGAAACGGTGCGCTGTGCCGGATTGTACTAAAAGTGCAAGAGGAAGGACGGACTTTTGTGTTCGTCATGGAGGTGGCAGGCGGTGTAAATTCGAAGGCTGTGACAAGAGTGCACAAGGGAGCACTGACTTCTGCAAGGCTCATGGAGGAGGGAAAAGATGCTGTTGGGGGCAATTTGGGTACGGAAATCCAGACGACGGCCCTTGCGGGTCATTTGCTAGGGGTAAGACAGGTCTTTGTGCAATGCACGGAGCCCTCGTTCAGGATAAACGGGTTCACGGTGGTATCACTTTGGGTCCGTTGGTCCAGGGTGCTGGGCCTTCGGCTGAGCCCGTTGATATGAATGTTGAGTATTCGCCGTTTGGATGCAGTGATGCAAATTTTGCTGGCCAGAGCTCTTTCCACACAAACCATGATCATTTTCCATCTGCAGGTAAAAGCGGGTCCACTTCGAAAGTTCCGGAAGGTAGGGTTCATGGAGGAAGTTTGCTGGCATTGTTGGCTGGTCACTCAAAGCATGGTTCAAGCTAAGATTAATGGCAGTATTCCTGATCTGTTCTGCTCTGATGATTGCTTCTTCAGTATGCAATACTTTGTCAGTGTTTGATTTAGTCGCAGGTGAGTGAAGCTCAGGCTTCTTTGAAGGTACCCATAGTCGTCCAAGTTAAGGTTATTTTCTTGTAAATATACTCTTTATGGTGTCATAATTAAAATGTAGGTTGTATGGTGTTTCTATTGGTCAGGTAGCGTTTCTACCACCATTTCATGTCGTTTTTGAGAATAAAGAAGGCTCTGCCTTTGGCTTGTCATTGTACCCTTTTGAAAGTTAATGCATTGGTGGTCCGATTATGATGACTAGTTTGGTTAGATTCCTCAAATTTGTGTGTTGATCAGTGAAAGTATGCTGGTGTGATTATATTGTTTGGTTGTCTTTAGCACTATCAATGGTGGAAATTTGGTTCAGAATCTCACTTTCTTTTTCTAACTTGACTTTGATGCAAAAAAATGCAACTTGTTTTTTGGGCTTTTCTCATTTGCAATATTGTGTATATATGAATAACCTGGGCTACTGCTTTGAGGTGATTGCTGTGGTCTTAGTTTATGATTCCTAGCAGTACGTGTGAACTAGGTTTTACTGATTTATGCTTTGAAGAACAAAATTTGTAGTCGTACAAGATGCGATACGATTTGTGGGTGTTTTGAGTCAGAATTGCTGTGTCGGATTCAACTCACATAGTTAAATTTGATTAACCCAGAATATAGTTTAGATTGAGAAATGGGAATTCACAACACATAGTTACTTGAATTAGCAAGAAATGACCCCAACATTTGGGCTAATTACAAAATTTCAACACTACACTCAAGTCAATGTCAATGTATTCCACAGAAACAGCAATTACATCTCTAAGGGCTACAATTTAGGTAGGAATTTCACTCAACCACAACTAATGTGATTCAAATTAGAAAGGCATTGGAGAACCCTTATCAGTGTATGACACTTGGAGCACAAGACGGCCTTCAAACTCCAGGGGCGTGTATCTTTGCTTTCTTACTGTACCTTGTATATTTTCTTGCTACATGAAAATATAGCATGGAATTAGAAGAAAGCTAAGCCTGGTCAGATATGCATCCAGTGCTACAAATCTGCAGATCTGCATTCGGCAGCCACTTAATTAGAGTTTCCTGCTGTCGTCCTCCCTTTTATAATGCTGTGTTTCCTATGTGCAAAGGATAAATGGAAGCTTTGGTTCTCTGCACTACGTAACCAAGAAGAAACAAAGATGGAGTCATGGAGCTATGAGCAGAAATGGTAGGATGAAGTTAATGTAATTTGTTCTCCAACTCTGATGTATAGAAACTATACTAATTTGCTGAGATTTTTTTATACTTTTTTCAAATATGTATTTCCCATTTGCACGTCTACATGGTAAATTGGGGATTTTATTAGCTTGATTGATTTTTCCCGTTGCATATAAATACAATGATGTCTCGAGCCATAGTCACGTTCATCAAAATAACCCGATGATGTATACCATCATCATCATCATCATCAGATTTCTACAGTTCGGAGAATGCGAATCAGATACCCTGAGATCATCTCAATCAATCTCAACAGGAAAACCGCTCGTATTAGCGAATCAAAAATTCGAGCTAGGGTTCTTCAGTTCTGCCAATTCAAGCACACAATATGTTGGAATTTGGTTTAAGAACATTCCGGAAACAATCATATCATATGGGTGGCGAACAGAAAGGGTCCTCTTTCTTCCTCAGTCGGGTCTGCAAGACTAACGCTCACTAAAGGCGGAAATCTCGGGATTTTGGACGGTAATCAACTTACTGTCTGGTGCACAAATGTATCGGTTCATTTGAATGATTCTATTGTTGTGATTTCTGATACCGGAAACCTGATTTTGAAAGATGGTGTTTCTGGTTTGTAGCTTGGGAGAGCTTTGACCATTTCTGTGATGTGTTTGATGACGATGCGCTCAGGTTTGAATAAAGTCATGAGGCCATGGAAGAGCCAAGTTGATCTAGGATTGAGAACTTTACTGCTGGATTGCTTCTTCGGTCTCCAATGCAATGGTTTTTTTGGCATGACAAGGGTACGTACGTATGATAGAAGTGGTCTTGTGGAATGGAATGCTTCTAGATACAAAAAGTAAGGTCTTAAATTAATTCTTGCATATTATAAAAACAAACATTACTACTATTAGTAACACATTAAATTTGATAAAAACACACTAAATTTATATAATATTACAATTTGGGCCGTCATACCAAATCCACCTGCTCATTTCTTCTCTCTGTCGTGCTCTATGCACCACCATCACGACACAAATTTTGCCAGTCACCCAGCCACCGACCACCGCTCTCGTCGTCGGCTACTGTTTACCATGCTCACGCCCGATTTCAACCCAAAAGTTGATACAAATTTACATGTTCAATCCACATATCCTGTGTTCAAAACCCTAAATTCACTCCCATTCACCTTTGGTTAGAATTGATTGATTCTAGTAGAACACAAACCCAAAGTAATCTTATCATTCTTTGCCTTTGCATATACATTATCTCAATCAATTTATGCAATTTCATACTAAACATGACAAACCCTAATTTTGAAGTTTTAACCCATATTGATGTAAAAAATGATAAATCTAAAATTGAAATTAACATTTTATCATCAAAATGTTAAATTCTCGATCTCATCGCCATCAAGTATCATTTGAACAATTATGTTATTGGTTTTTTCACCTTTTTTCCCATTTCGTTGTATTGCAATGATAGTGGAGAGGAGAGAATGCACTTCTTGAAAAAGGACTTGAATGTAAATTTAAACTAATTTTGGTTTTTTAAAAATTATTTCTAGGGTGTTAGTATAACCCAAAACAAAAAAGTACTAACTAAACAAACAAATCTCACCATAAGAATTGCTTTGATATGATGAGTGGTAATGTCAAAGCCTAATGATCCTCCTCTTTGGAGTTTGATTAGGACATTAACTATATGATGAGTGGTAATAAGAATTGCTTTGATTAAATTGTCTCATTAGTTGTGTTAAGACAATATCTCACATTGTAGATCTTTTATATGTATGAATATAGTATTCAGCGAGTTTTTTATGTACATATTGTACTTATACATATAACTAGTTTTGCTGCACAAATAATAACTTTTTATACGTTCCCTCCAGGTTGTATATTATTTCAAATGCGTACCGAAACTAACAATATTAATATTCTACTCAGGACAGAGATTGGGTATACAAGTTTTGGACTATTTTTAGTGATATGTAGGCCTTGACTGATAAGATTACTGATAGTATGATGTAGTTGTAGTGGCAAAAGGAAGTACTATCTCTTCGTAAGTTTGTGGAGAATCTCTGACAAAGGCTAACTTCATAGTAGTAGGTATTGCCTTTTCGAGTTGCGCTTGGTGGTCGTACTTGTTTTGTGTTATCTGGAGGCGCTCCTCTTTCTGGAGAAACCCAAAGATTCATAGTAGGAGGAGGACTCGATCGGAGGATTTCGAAGAATCAAAGGACAAATGCAATGATAGCCTTCTCGCATATATGAAGTGAGAGCATGGCAAATGCAATGATCATTTAAAGAATCAAAGGACAAATGCTCACGTAATGCTTGAAATAGTGAGAGTTTGAACCTTGTTAACATTCTTTCTACCCTACAAAATGTGGCTATTATGAGATCTTTTAATCGTAAAGAACCAATGACGTGTTGAACAATTATGTAGTGGGTGGCCTAGTGGGTATTTTTTTCCCCAATCGCATAGTGGGTGTTGAAAGAATGCACAATGCAAAAGAAATTTCCGAAAAGGGAAACATGATGTGAGCGCCTAAGTGGTACCAAATACGATGCTAGAGAGTTGCACCTACCAAACGTCTGGATCAAGGTGAAACCCTCCCGTACCATGACTTCCACGCATTGAAGACCTACACCAATTCGAAACCCTCCCGTACCAAACTCTCCAAGTTTTATCGAAGAAAAACGGTGATATAATGGTACTCCACTTTGAGAGCAAACCAACAATTGTCATCTAGTTAAATTGGGTCCCAAAAAGATTATTAGACCTTATTAGGTCGCTCCTCGACCGCTTGTAGTCCTGTTCCACAATTTCCACTCATAGACGGCCTATATCAATTAGAAACCACCCTGTACTAAACTCTCTATGTTTTATCGAAGAAAAATGGTGATGTAATGTTACTCCATCTTGTGAGCAAAGCAAAAATCGTTATCTAGCTAATTTGGGTCCCAAAAGGCTTATTAGACTTTACTAGGTCGCTCCTTTAACGGCTATTGACGATCATGCTGAGTACGATGGGGGCGCCTCCCATATGGGTGATGTCATACCGAGTGATGAGTTTAAATACGTTGTCTAGAGTAATGGCTCTGACACAAACATTGGTGCCACCGAGAGTTGGCATAGCCAATGTGAAGCACCATCCCTTGCAGCGGAACATGGGCACCATCCAAGATAGACAGGTTTGAGGATAGGCTGGTAGAGAAGTACCACCAATATGAGTTTAGGTAGGCGCCCCGATGGCCGTACACAACTCCCTTGGGCAGCTTTGATGTAGTGCCCCATGTGAAACTGAGCGAAATCGCGTCGAGCTCGTCCTTTGGTGGGCGCATTTGGAAGTTTACAGACTTTCCCTTCAAGAGGGAGGACTCATACTCGTCAAATTTGGATGATTGTGGTGGTGAAAGTGATGATGATGAGACGGATGACAATGTAGGATCCGTAACAACCACCACCAGTGGGACGTTGTCCGTCCTCATCACCGAAATGATGGCCAAGGCTCCTTCGAAGATGAGGATGAGTTGGGCATCGACAAATACGAGCCTTGCATCATAGTGTATAAGAAGGGATGTTATCGTCGGGGAGTCGTAGAGTGCAATGAGTGGCGATACTATGACACTCGCTAGTTCGCCACAAGAACCCCAAAGTGCAACTTGTACTGTGTTTGGCATGAATGTAGCCACCCGTGCGCATCAGTCTTGACCATCATAAAATTTAATTTTTGAGATTAAAAGTTTAGAGGGTACAAACTTGTAGAAGAATTGCTAAATAAATGAGTAGTATACACTTACAACATGGTCATAGGAGATGCCGAGGTCAACACCAGTCGAAGCTAAAGATTTGCACCTACCAAACTTCTGGCTCCAAGTGAAACCCTCCCTCTACCGCGACTTCCACTCATCGACAACCTACACCAATTTGAAATTCTCTCCTACCAAACTCTCCAAGTTTTATTTAAGAAAAACGGTGATATAATGTTACCAGTTTGCGAGCAAACCAACAATTATCATCTAGTTAAATTAGGTCCCATTGTCCCAAAAAGATATCGTATCTATTGTATCATTCTCATCATATCTGGAAGAATATCCTATCTATTGTATCATATCTATTTAGTTGTATGGTATCTAGTAAATATCTACTCCCCTATATATACAAGGGGTGGTCATGAGATGACACACAACGTACGCACTACATAGACACATACACGATCAATACATACGTCTTTTTTCACAAATTCTTTGTTCTTTTTGCTTTGTTCTAGCCCGATCTAGATTAAGGGATCACCAATCTTGCTTGGTCGATTTCTAGCTCAAACAGTATCGGAGTATAATTTTGTGCCAATACCCAAATATTGACTCTAGGTTTGCTCTTGAACGTAGAACTTGTGTTTGGTTAGAAATCCGACTGTCGGTATAAGAAAAAAGTGCATGAGCGTTGTCTCGTAGAAAACATGAGCTTAAACTCACTAATGTTTAAAAATAACAAGTTGTAAATAAATGTAGTATTTATAGAACTCCAATTTCCCAATTGAATTGCATGGAACACGTTATAAATGTGGTCGTTCATCCAAACCAATTATTCTTACGCATTAAATCCCATATCCATCTTGCATTTCTTGCCCACTCGGATTGAAACTTGCCAACTGCCATCATCAAACATGCAACAACAAATCAATAAAAACCCTAAAACGTGATTTACAGTTGGTGGATTACACTACAAATCCAAACCCCAGCCCAAAATTTGGGCTTCTTTTTCTGTGATCCATGTATTGCCACGCTTTCCCCAATCACAATTTTCACACACATATAAATTTAACCATAATTAATTCCACTCCTAAATTCTTTTATTACTCATCCTCTTCCACCAAAAATTCCCTGAATTCTCATTGGTCGAAGAAAATCCCTTTCCGTTTCCTCCTCGCAAGTTCGCAAGTTGGCATTTCTCTGTGCACTAGCAGCTGAAATCCGGAATCTACAATCTGGGTTCTTCAAAGCTTCGTAATTGGCATCATAGATTCGAGTTATTGATGTCGATTTGAGGAGCGAGGAATCCGCGGGTGGTAGCTGAACATTCTCCTGAGCTCAGCAGAGCGATTTCCCCTCACCCAATGCGGACGATTTGGGGTTCTATCAATCTGGGTGAAAGCAAACCCTAATTTCCTCCTCGGCCCCCATGTTGGGCTCTTGCTCTTACACGCTCTCCTATCGCCCTCTCGTCTCGCCTTCTCTGTCGAGGATTAGGGTTCAGAGTCTTCCGTCAAGATTATCGCCTCTTTCGCATAGGATTCGGAGCTGTGATTTTCCGTCTAGGTCTCCGATTAGGGTAAGTAAAGGTTAAGACTTTTTATCTGTTTTGGTTTTGGGGGTTTTCGTCTGATTTGGCTCTTGATTGGTTGTTCTTGGTGTAGAGATGGAAGATTTCTTGCTTTCGGCGAGAAGAGATCTCTTCGGAGGATTTGAAGCCGGATGTTGTTGAGGATATTCTAGCAGAAGAATTGGTGAGATCGAATTTGGATAAAGCAAGGGTTTTGAACAAGAGTTGGGCTTCCAATGTTGGCGAGGTGAATTTTAATCTGTGAATTTTGTGTTCTTCTTGATTCTGTTATGTTCATTGCCCAATTTGTGTGTGAATCTGTATGGTTCCTTTCTACTTCAAGAATTGGTTGAGACTTCAGACCAGACTCATCAATGGATTGGTTTGGGTAGGTGCTTGTCTGTATTAATGGGTAGGGATTGAGCTTGTAGAGCTGCTTTAGATAACAATCAATACAGCTAGGGGATTTAATATCAGTGGATAATTCTTGTAGAACAATGTTTCTTGAAACCTTGAGTGAATTGATTGAGTCCTGATTGTCATTAATTTAACCTGTGAATTCCATCTTCTTATAAATGTTTTTTGTTCATTGCCCAATTTGTTTGCGAGTCTGCTTCGTTTCTTGTCTATTTGAACATTTGGTTACACCAAACTCATTCATGGATTAGCCTCTGAGCTAGTGGGATTAGTCTCAGTTGATATTCCTTGTAGGATAGTGTTTGACTGAAACCTTTGAGTAATGGTAGTGTCAAGTTCGTAGCAATGATACTTTGATGCAAAAGCGGACCGTCAATGCCATACTTCTGTGGGAACTGTCAGAAGGATGCTTATAAAACGTGATATTGAAAGTGAAGGAAACACAATATTAGCACTAGCTGGCTATGTAGGGAAACTGAATTGGAATGGACGATATAGGTGAAGAATTATTATGTCCATGGCGAAGTATCAATCATTTCTTCGGTAGATGGATACCATTTATATTTTCTGATAATGAATCACACCTATGTCTTGATGATGAGTAGTTCAGAGAATTGACAGCTTGTGCTATATCCCTTTGAAATGAGATGGCTTTGAAATGAGACAGCTTAATAGTAATTCCCTTTTTACCTTTTTGGCTTGTTTTTGTACTTTGTAAAGCTCCATATCATGATTATTGCTTTCTGGTCAAGTTTCATGTGTAGAATGGATAGTATAGGTTCATTAAGTAGTTATTGGAAAGTCTAGACTGATAAGATTAGATTGTTTTTTAGTTGGAACGCTGCAAAATATAATGATAGGACTAGGTTTGCAGTGTTTGCCTGTAGAAGAATAGAAGATGTTGCATACTTGCATAATTCATTTTCAATCTGCGAATGGAACTTTGTGATGAATGCCTGATTAATTATATCATTGCCATGGTTGCTATATCATTCTGATGTATGTGGAAACACTCACACATGTTGCAGGCTGTTATTTCAGTTCTCAGGAAGATTGCAACGCCATGGAGTGTTCCATGGACAGGAGAAACTATATTGCAGGTGAGCATTACTCCTTATTCTTTATCATTGTGCAGAACAAATGCATCGGTAGCTGATCCTGAGCAGCTCTTATGACACTGAATTAGTTTTAGGAAAATAGAATTTGTATTTACCTTCATTAATTCACTTTTGTAATTTTACCATATATGGCATATGTTTGGCTATAAGAAATAAAATCAGATAGCTTCTATAGTTTTGAGGAATTTTCTCAGCATTATTCTATATTGGTGAAGCTTTTTAGTGCTTTTGTTCTGTATTATTTACAACTGTTTGGTTACTTTGTTGCTTTATTCCAGTAAAAAGCCAAAGAGTTTACATGCTCTATGTGATGATGAAAATATTGAATTATTTGAGAAGGTTGTGATAAACTTGCTTATATAATAGAAACTTCATGATAAAAAAAGGCCATGCTATTTCGCTCATCTCATCTTTTTCAACATTATTCTAGAATTATGATTTCCCATGGTAAGAGTTGTCAAGTGATTAGATCAACTGTTATTTGTTTTTATCTTTTAAAGCAGTGTCTTTTAATGAAGAGTTAAAATCAGATACAATTTGACTAAACTTTGTTCATCCGTTGCTAGTCTGAAGAACGTGCTTATGACATTCGCCTTATTTTTGCTTGCTCTGCTGCTCCGGATCCCCTAGAAATTACTGACTCTATATGATCCATCTGAATTTTAGTTAATCGATACCAAAAACAGAAACATGTGAGATTATGATAAATTAATGTTATTTTGTCAACCTCAGGTCATGCTCCTCTGGGTCGCCTCCTTCTGGTTCGTAGGCTCATGGGTGATTCCGTTCACAGCCCACGTGGCAGGATTCAACAAAGACTCATTAACCTACAGAGGCCAAGCCTTATACAGTCTATTAACCGATGTAACTGAAGGCCTAGCTGGCATTGCAATCCTCTGCCGCTGTCTCTCCCGCTTCCGCCCCCTCCCACCAAAATGGTTCAACTTCAGCCTCAAAGGGAACTGGCACATGGACGTGATTCTCGGTTGCCTCATGTTCCCCTTAGTAAACCGACTCTCCCAATTTAACCTCGACCTCTTCCCGCTTCTACCGTCCACCCAAGTTATCCTCTCGAGCGTCGAGCAATCAATCTTGGCTCGAGATCCCATTGCAATGGGGCTTTACGCGGTTGTGGTCTCGGTTTGTGCGCCGATCTGGGAGGAGATTTTGTTTAGGGGGTTTCTTTTGCCTTCGTTGACGCGGTATATGCCCGTTTGGTGCTCGATACTAGTGAGTTCGATTGTGTTTGCTCTCGCGCATTTTAATGTACAAAGGATGCTTCCCCTTGTTCTACTTGGGATGGTGATGGGGATTGTGTTTGCTAGGTCTAGGAATTTGTTGCCTTCTATGTTGTTACATAGCCTCTGGAATGGGTTTGTGTTCTTAGATCTTATGAAATGACAATTGGAATTCTTGCTGATCTGGAATAAATTTGGCAAAGGTTTTTATTGGTTTTGCTCTTTGGCCTGCACAAGTGATATTCCTTATTTGTTTTCGTGGATGAATACGCTGGTGGGAGTGGTGGCTGTTCTTATCTGTCTTATGACCCATAGATTCGAACTCGAATCTCACTTTACTATTACATTGAGTATAGATTTTCATGGTGTTTATGTAAATAGGCTTAAAACATATACGGCCCCCCAAACTTGCGTAAATTTGTCATTTAGACACCTCACCTTTGGTTTGGACCCATTGAACACTTGAACTTTCTATTTTTAACCTATTGAACCCTTATCTAGGGACTCCTCTACACAGTGTACTACACGCGCACCCATGTCATTTCCACATCATTATAGTTTAAAATTTTTAATGCCACGTAATTATTAAAAGAAACAAAAAAAACAAAGCAAAATTGATTTGAACCCTCCCAGTTCCTTCGAAGAACAAACCTCATTTCATTCTCAAATATCAAATTTGACGAACTAAAGATCGATTCACATCCAAATTGTTGAATCCGACCTTGTTGAAACCAGAAAGTGTTAGTTTTGTCGTTTTTCTCGACAAAATTGTGATGTATTGGGATGTTTGTGATTTTAGGGTTTCAAGTTTGGTCTCAATTTTCAGATCTGGTGCGATTTGTTTAATCGTTTGGTCTCAATTTTGATTTGGGTGCGCTTTTGTGCTAGTTCATGGTCGGATTGGACCGATTGGTGCGAATTTGCAGTTTTTGGGCATTTGGGGGTTTAGGGTGTGGTCTCAATTTTAGTTTCTAGTTCGAATTTGATGTTGGCCTACTGTGTGTCATTCATGTCGTCCCTTCTAAGGCTAGAAAACGAACCAGAAGTAAGGAGGAGCAGAAGAGATAGGTGAGGAAGGAGCAAAAGCTCAACAATGGCAAGATTGGTAACAGTGAATAGAAGAGGAAGAAGAGGGAAGGTGGGGTTTAATTTCTTTTTTTTTTCTGTAAATTAATTACCATGTCACAAGTCTTAATATTTTTTATTACTGTTCACTCGCTCTTAAGAGCGTTAAATACCCCTCCAACGCCACATCAGATTGTAAGGGTTGAATAGGTTAAAAATCGAAAGTTCAAGTGTTCAATAGGTCCAGACTAAAGGTAGGGTGTCTAAATGATAAAAATGTGAAAGTTTAGGGGGCTGTATATGTTTTAAGCCTATGTAAATATAGGAATTGCGACAAAATTAGAAAAAAAAAACATAAAAGTTTAGAACCATGATGAATCAATAAACATAACAGGGATGCATAGAGTGCATCCCTGTTAGATCATACAAGTAAAATCTACTGTTGGTTCATAAAGGGGAATATCACAAATTAACCACTCTGTTTTCCATGTAAGATTGAGAAGAAAAAAAAGTTTTCAAAACCTAAAGTCAAATATGTAGTAATTCTACTAGGAGATGCATAGAGACAGATTTATGCAGAAAGACGGATGAAAACCTTACATGAAACACGCCTATCTCTAGTGTTGATGAACAAGAGTGAAACCGAGAGACTTGATGAACAAGTCTTAGGCGGTCTTCTTGTCTTTCAACGGCCCTCTTGGGATTTTGCTCAAGACCTTCTCGTCGAACACTATGTAATGTTTGTTGAACTCAGCCAATGCCTTCTCAGCAAATGCATCCACTTGGTCTTCGTATTTCTCGTACATCACAGGCAAGGTGTGCAGCAAAACAAAGCCTGACAAAAATGATGAAGATATCACCATTAGTACATAGACCTGGCACATTAAATTTTCAAAGAAGGCTATGGAAATATGAAGTCAATTACATATGTAGAACAAGGTCAAGAAGTTGCAGCAGCTGCCCAAAATTGAGAAAATCCACAGACCGGCAATCACCTAATTAAGAGAAACCATAACAGGCTACTATTAGTATAATGAAAAGATGGAGCACAGATGATGCAGCATGGCAATTTATAAATTTCAAAAACTGATACATACCAACAGAAACTTCTTCAAGTCTTTTCCTGATGCAATATGTCGGAGAGTGGTAATACCACGATTAATATCATATACCAAAGCTGAGGCCACTTGCAGGACAGGCTGCTCTGGAAGGACAGCATCAGGAATGCGAGGCGGAGCTCTAAAGAGAACATTAAAGCGGTAACTATTACTATTACTATGAAGAAATTGCAAGCCAAAAATGATTCAATTTCCCACATTGTCAAGCGCCTTACTTGTTGATGAAGCTCGAGCCATTAGACCACAAAAACAACACAGCAAGTGCAACTATTGAGGCATGGCAGATGAAAGTCAGGACGTGGTACTCAAACACTTCGAACAGGAACCATATGGCAGTGACTCCGCCGAGAATTCCTGCTGAGATTTTCTTGTCCCTCCATAAAAAAACATCAGCCGCTGAAACACAATTTGCGGATTAGTTTAGCATGTAGATATGAAAGGGAAGCATTATGCAGAACATGCAAAGCATGATACAGCTCAATGCAGCTAGCACCAACAAAGTAGAGCATGTGTAACAATAAAGATATCAAGCAGTATCTTTTTCACCGAAAAAAGGAGATCTGAAGTCTGCGTTACACATTTCAAGCTCAGAAGGCAAAATTTAACAATACGATCACGATGCAATCCTACAATCGTGAACATCATGAGCACTTTAGTTAATTCAAGACTTAAATTTACTAGAACAAGAAAACCATACAAGGAGCAGCATATGCCAAATCAACCAGGAGATCACCTATATACAGTCTAGCTAGATCTACATTGATAATCAAAATGAGCTTTTCCATATCTCGCAAGAAAATCAAGCGATGAAACTGATACATTTAGCAGATCTACATCTACACCGATCATTTACAATAACTCAAACAATCGAACCAAACGCGACATTTTCCGATCCCTCCATCTTAGGATCATCGTCAATACCAGACTAGACACGTCAGTTCTCAAATTCAGATCAAGCAAACGGTAAAATCAATGTAACAGTCGAGCAAGAAAACGAAAATCAGAACACAAGAACCAGCATTCAAAACCACCACAATAGCAAACCGAAAAAGCGAGATCAGGAAATGCATACGCTTTCCACCGCCGAGGACCTTGTGAACGGGCTTCTCCCTGCCAAACAAGCGGTAAATCTTGGACTTCAACGACGGCGCCGGCTTGTCGTCGTCGGAATCGGAAGAGGAGGAGGACGAATCCTGGTGGAGCTTTTCAGCGATCTTCTCAATCAGCGATTCAACCTTCGAGTCCTCGTGCTCCGCCATTGTTGAAACCCTAAAAAGCTCCGGCGTTCGTCTCTGTGTATATGCAAAATCACGCCTTCTCTCTCTCTCGGAAATATGACTGAGGAACTGAACGAAGACCTTCCTTTGGTGTTTATAAGAGCGGAGACTAGAAAGGTATAACCCCTGCCCTGGTGTTATGAGATTTAATCGCAGCCGTCCGATCTTGCTCGTGACGTGCGTCCGAGCCTGTTCGAATTTTTTTTTTTTTTTGATAAAGGAAAGAGATTAGGCTAGTTCCTATACAACAGAAACTATCCTATAGCATCCAACAGGATGAGGTCCCTAAGGACCAGATCGGAACTAAGCGTGCAGGTCGTCACATGACAAAACGTGGCAGCGATGTGGTCTGCAACCGAGTTGGCTTCTCTGAAAACATGCCGGATACCCCAACTCTGGAACTTCGACCCAAGCAAAAGCTGGACGTCTGCCCGAATGAGCTCCACCTCCCACGGACAACTCCAATCGCCCAACACTGCATTAACCACCTGCAGGTTGTCGCCCTCAATCACCAGACGGGGAACGCCACACCGGATGGCTTCAAGAATCCCCTGCCGAAGCGCAAACGCTTCAGAAAACACCACGGAACGCCGTCCGAGAAAACCACCATCACAAGAAACAATGCCGCCTGAAGAGTTCCTGATAACAAAACCATAAGAGGCAATACCAAAAGAATTATCGGCACCATCAAAGTTAAGTTTAAAAAAATTATCGGGAGGTTTATTCCATCTGACATTCCTTCTTTTGTTGGTTTGATTTATATTCTTTGAACCTTCATTTTTACCATCTATGTCTGTTTTTTTTGAAAGCATGGCTCTCTTCCAGTCAGCTATTTGTTTGAACGCAAATTCAGTTGTTTCTATAGGATTTATTTGGGGTTGGCCATTCCCATTAAAAATATTTTTGTTCCTAATAAACCATGTGCACCACCAAAGAGTGAACATGGATTCAATTTGGGTTGTAGTGAGTCTAGTTCACAACTCGCTAATAAAGTCTAGTGGGTAACGATTGTGTGCATTTAGTTGTCCCAATACCTGACTAATTGCGGGATTAAGCGCAATTAAGGCCTGTCGAGCATGATTGCATTCAATAAAAAGGTGAAATGCATCTTCATTCTGTGAATTGCAGAATCCACATCCTTGCGGCACCGCTATATGGTTCGCAGCTAATCTGGATTTAGTTGGCAGTCCATTACGACAGACTTTCCAGATAAAGTTTTTTTGCTTCGGTGGGATGTTTAGCTTCCATATCCATTTGAGGTCAACTCTAGGACTTGTTTTGTTGTCTTGAATCCACTTCATTGTGCCATTGGTAGAGTACCATCCATTCTTGCTTGCTTTCCAGTACAGTCGGTCTGTTAAATTGTTGACCGGTAAGATAATCTTTGCTATCTCATTAGCATCGTCAGGGTTCAGGACATGTCTTAGTTTATGAAGATCCCAGGTTTTATCAGCCCGTATGTATGAACACACGAGTTCTTCCTCATTGATTACATTACGAGCCTCCACTTTTGGTGTGATTTTTAAATTAGGAACCCAACAATCTTTCCAGAAACGGATGGTTTTCCCATCTCCAACTTGCCATGATAACCCTGAAAGGAAAAGATCCTTGAGGCTCATGAGTTTGGACCACTGTCATGAGGTGTTCTGTTGCTTGTTATAGTTCCAAAGGTTTTTGTTTTTAGATATTTTTCATTAACGATTTTGACCCACAGATTTCCCGGTTCTGCAATTAGTTTCCAAAGAAGTTTCATTTGTAGTGCTTGGTTCATTTCTTCTGCTTTAGCGATACCAAGCCCCCCATGGTGAGTAGGCCTGCATATAGAATTCCAGCTTATTAACGGTTTGTACCCGCTGGCCTTATTCCAGAAGAAGTTACGGTTGATCTTGTCAAGTTCATCATGGGTGGCTTTGGTTAGGTAGAATGATTGCATTAAATAGTTTGATTGTGTAGAGAGATTAGCCTTAATCAGTGTTGTCCTGCCTTCTTGGGAAAGTGTGTTAGCCTTCCATTTTGTCAGTTGATCCCTTATTCTTGTTGTATATGCATTGAATGTGTTTTTGGTGACTCTTTCGTTAATGAGGGGACATCCTAGGTATTTATCTAGAGCTGTAGTATTTGAAATATGGAGAGTTTGTTTAATCTGATTTTTAGTCGCATTGCTTGTGTTTTTTGTAGCTTGAAATGCTGATTTATGGAGATTGACTTTTTGGCCAGAGGCTTGACAATAATCCTCAATAATGCTTTTAACATTCTGGCATGCATGATTGTTTGCCTTCGCAAAGATGATAATATCATCTGCATAAGCAAGGAAAGGGATTTTGGTACCTCCCCTCGTGATCTGAATTCCAATACCACTCTTTGGGTCCATATTAGCATGCTGAAGTTGCCTGGCCAGCACTTCAGCTGCCAGTATAAACAAATATGGTGAAAGGGGGTCACCCTGTCGCAGACCTTTGTGGGGTTTGAATTGTTCCGTTGGGCCATTGTTAACAAGGACTGAGAAGGACACTGTTTCAATACACTCCTTAGTCCATGAGATGAATTTTTCGTGGAAACCAAATTTCTCAAGGACATGAGTCATGAATTCCCAGCTAATCCGATCGTAGGCTTTTTCCATGTCAAGCTTTACAGCAACCCATCCACCCAAACCTTTTTTATTACGGAAGGAGTGAAGAATTTCATGAGCAATAAGAGTATTGTCGTGGATGCTCCTATTTTCAAGAAAAGCTGATTGCATTGGGTGGATCAGTCTTCCCATGACTTTTTTAAGTCTAGCTGTTAGGATTTTGGAGATGATTTTGTATATGGTGTTACACAGGCTGATGGTTCTGTAGTGGTTAGTGGAGCTTGGATTGTCACATTTAGGTAGTAAAGTAATGAAAGTGTGATTGATCTGCTTGAGCAACTTTCCAGAGTGGAAAAAGCTTTTCACAGCTTTAGTCACATCTGGCCCTACAATATGCCAATACTTTTTGTAGAAACAGGAGGTCATCCCATCTGGTCCCGGAGACTTGTCTTCTTCAATATCAAAGACTGCTGATTTGATCTCCGTATTGGTCACGGGTTTAATGAGGGCGTTGTTTTCCTCGTCCGTAATTTCGTTGTTAATGGTTTGAGTCAATTCCGTCATTTTTCTTTTGTTGATATCTGTGAGCTGGAAACGGTTTAGGAAATCCCTATGGATTTCCTGTTTTATGTTTCCCGCTCCAGTGATATGAATCCCGTCGCTAGATGTTAATTCTCGGATGTTCGTCCTATTTCTTCGACCACTCGCAATGCGGTGGAAATATTTGGTATTCCTATCATTGAGATTAATGTGGTTGTTCTTCCCTCTTTGTTTCCAATACGAGTATTGAAATTGAATAAGGCACTCGCGTTTTTTATTCAATCTTTCTTGCTTTTGGGTGAGGGAGGTGTTACCTTGTTCAATGATTTCCTTTTGGATTGTAAGCAAATCATCGTTTACTTTCTTAAATTGTTCGAAGATGTTTCCAAACGTTGTTTTATTCCACACTTTGGCTTTTGCTTTAAGCAACTGTGTTTTTTTTACCAATTTGAACATGTGAGAGCCTTCCGGGTTAAATCTCCAGGCTTGTTTAACAATGTTCTGAAAATCCTTTCTAGACGTCCACATGGATTCAAATTTAAAAGGTCGTGCTTTTGTGACACAATCCGATGGTATCTCACACGATATTGGACAGTGATCTGATGAGGAGAAGTTGTGGTTCTTGGTTGAGATTGATGGGAACCATTGGATGATTTGGTCACAAACCAAAACTCGGTCTAATTTTTCAAAGGTATTGGTGTTATTCATTTCTTTCGATCTTCTCCATGTGAATTTATTCCCAAACGAAGGGATGTCAACTAGATTACAGTCGTTTTTGAAATCTTGTAATCTTAGGAAACGAGACACGGAGGGAATCACCCCTCCGAGCTTCTCATCTGGAGCTTGAATTTCATTTAAATCCCCCATCACAATACAGGGGAACTGCACTTGGTTAATGAACAATTTTAGCTTGTTCCAGAAAAGATTTTTTTCTTGAGCTTTAGGAGAGGCGTATGCCATAATAACGACAAGTTCTTTGTGGTTGTCAAGATTTGTATATTTAAAAGTAACAAATCTGTCATCTTTATGAAAAGTTGTAATTGATTCGTTAACAAGTTGGTGATTTTTCTAAACGATTAGAAGACCACCTGACATGCCAATAGACGGGACGAATTCGTGTGAGTCAAATCCGGCTTTAGTCCATTTATCGAGAGCCGGTAGATGAGGGCATTTTATTTCGACAAGAGCAATCATTTGAAAGTGCTCAGTTTTGCATAAGGCGTTTATTTCAGTCCATCTATTTTGTTTTTTCAGCCCTCTACAATTCCATCGACAAATCTTCATATTAAACCTTGTTTGATCGGGTTTATATCCCGTTTTGCCATTTTTCCATAGTGTGATGGCTGGATCTCAGCTTGTTTTTGTAATTTTGGTTTTTTAATCCACTGTGTTAGCCCGGTTAGGGTCATACATTCTGTTTTTAAAAAATTTCGGTGGCACTTAAAATGTCGTTTGAAGGTCTGAGTAATGCAATACATCCACAGAAAAACAGCCCAACAAGTCAGTTGTCCTTGTTGAGTTAATCCATACCACCTTAGTGGGATTCACCAGTAAATGAGCCTGTTCGAATATGGCTCGCAGAAACTTTTGCCATGTTGTTTAATTACTTTGTTCTCTTTCTACCAAAAAAATAATTACTTTGTTCTCTATAGTCTTCATACTAGTAGTTTTTTATTTTTTACTTTCCATGTGTTCAATGCATGAAACTATATGCGAAACCAAACCCCAACCCGAGCTTAATTTGCTTGTTCGAGGGACAGAGGGACGTGTTTGGCAATATGTCCATATACAACAAACTGTCGTAGAATATACGATCGTTACTATTTGATGGGGCGTTTGCTCTCCAAGATGGAAATTTCCGTTTGCAAAAGCTTTGAGTTCACGATGTGACGAGGGACCGTCACGTTGTGTATCGAGTAAACAATGTCAAGTGTCGAGTGTTGGAAGATCGGACCATCCTGTAGCATAATGTTCCAGTTCGTTCTTAACGGCAAGCCGACAACTTCTTTATCGTGAAGGGTGTGATACCATACGGCCCAAACTAACAAGAATATTCATTTTCAGACGTGGCAACATCTTTGACCGTAAATCACCATCTCAATATTTTATACAAGCTTTAATTCTACGCTGAAGCTCGACTCTCGATCGGTTTGTATTCCTAAGAAGGTGGGATTTGATAACTCATCCAAGTGAAAGGGTAAAGATGAGATTTAAACCAGTGACCTCATAATATTCTTCCATACTTCTTATCACTAGGTCATCTCATAAAGAACTCGTTGCAGCTTGACTTGTCTATATGTAAATCAAATACATTAAATAGAGGTTTGGAAACCTATTTAAAGTTGTGTTGTGACTTCGTTATTTCTGCTTTGTAGATCTGCTATGAGTTCAAACTGAGTTGTTTGTGAAGGTTGTGGCTGTGTTCGAGACTCGTGAAGATCCTCGCTCTAACGAGAGAATGATATACTAGTCCATACATTCGTGGAATGAAAATTCTCAAAGAAACTTATCATTACCAAATCATGGTTCTTCTACACGCGGAGGAAACTTACCATTACCAAATCATGATCCTTAATCCGCTAAATAGGCATAACATTTACATTAAAAAAGGGTTCTTTTATGCAAAATGAAATAATTTAGGTCGGTGTTATGTAATTTTCTCAAATAACAAACCTCTTCAACTCGGCATAATCGCTCAAGAAAAACCACTCTCTCCGATTTCTGGTGTTTCATCCAAAACCCTCGCAAAGCCCCCAAAAAAGCTTCCATCTCCACTCCCAAGCTCTTCGAATCCAACAACCAATCCCTCCCTCTCAGAGGAGCAGATGTTGCTCCGGCGTTCGCTCCTCTCCAATTCCGCCGCCTTCCATCTCCGCCACTTCAACCACTCCGCCGCCGCCCTCGCTCTCCCTCCCGATCCAGAAACCCCGCTCACATACCTCGATGACTTCCCAAAACCCGACCCGAAGTTCGCAGAGATCATAAAGGCGGTGCCGAGGTCCGATTCCGGCAAGAAAATCGCCGCCTGGGAGCGCAAAGCCGGCCGCCTTCCGAGCATCGTCTTCGAGCAGAAGGACGGCCAGAACGGCGGAAACAAGAGGCTCATCTCCGTCCAAACTAATCAGATCAAGAAGCTCGTTGGCCAGCTCGGACGCTCCTTTTTCCTTTCTAGACTCTTCGATCTCGAGGTCCGATCCGGATTTGACTCCGATGAGATCGTTGAGAATGTTCGCGTATTGCCCCGGAAGGTGCGTTTTTGTTCTCGCTATGCTTTCTGCTGAGTTTCTTTCTTCAATTAGGTGCTCCTAGGGTTTTGTGATTGTGTGAAAAATTGGACATTGTTATGCTGCGTATTGATGGCTTGAACTATGCTATTGAACATGAAATTGATGTGAGATTGGGGATTTCATAGATAGAAGGTCAATTGGTTCAGTTTTCTCTCAAATGTAGGATTAGACTAGATCATTTTGCTTGTAATGAAGACTGTTCTTGATTCTACTGAAGTGCATAATGAGGATTTGACTATGAGTTGCACTAGCTTGGTGTTACTATTAATATCTATGCAATATTGGCTTTCTTATATAGTTACATTTGGCCTTGGATCTGACTATTTTCTGCTGTCTTCTTTATCTCTTGTCATTAGATGATTTTATTCATCAGTTAGGGAAAATGTATAGCTGCATAGTCATGGTTATAAGCAATTACTGCTAGTTGTATTAGTTGATTGCGATTAATAGATGTTTTCCTTGATTCCATCATCGCGTTTTCCAGAAATTGCCTGTTATTTGTTCCTTCTATAATTGTCTTTATCATGTATCTTGGATTTGCTGCAACATCAGTACAATAATACTTTGTTCATATCACCACCTCTGTTGTAGTTTATCTAATTATCCATATGCTTTTCTTTTTCCCTATTTTGTCCATTTTTTTCCGGGGCGGGGTAGTGCAGATCCATTTGCACGCAGGCACAGACGCTCCCTTAAATGTGACTTTCATAAGAGCACCTTCTGATGCCTTGTTGAAGGTTGACGTTCCGATTGTACTTAGGGGAGAAGACGTCTCCCCTGGTTTGAGAAAAGGTACTCCTGTTCATAAATTTTCTGATTTTCCAGTCATCTTGGGATATATTCGACAATGCATTCAAAGTTTTTGTTTCTTAGAGTAACACTCCAAAATCTACAAAGGGCGTTCTGTTATTAGGAAGCAGCGAAATAACTTCAAAAAACCTCGTTTTTTTACATAATCCGCTTGTTGCATGAAACTTTGCAGGTTCCTATCTTAATGTCATCAAAAGGACTGTTAAGTTTCTTTGCCCGGCTGATATCATCCCTCCATATATTGACGTCGATTTGAGCGAGTTGGATGCCGGACAAAAGATTGTGATGGGAGACCTTAAAGTTCATCCTGCCTTGAAGCTTATAAAATCAAAAGACGAACCTGTGGTTAAAATCATGACAGCCAGAGTCTCTGATCTGAAGAAATCCAAGTAGACCCTTGAAAGTCAGTCAGATTGTAACATGAGCATATTCAAATAATGCTTTCACAGGGTTTTGGACTCTTTCTTAAGCAGCCTTCTCCTTGACTTGGATTCATATCGTCTCCATTTTGCTTCCCAAGCAGGTATTTTTGGACCGGTTATTTATATTCTTATCTTTCTCCATCTGGGTTAGGAGTTAGCTAGATCCTCCATGAGCTAGGCGATCTGGTTTGGTTTTGTAGGCTTCGGGTTGATAAAGCTTATCTATTACCTTTACAATTGCTTGGATTCGAGCATTACATTCTCAAGTAACTCGTTTGGTTCTAGGCGTGCTCGTTTAGTTCTCAGGCTTCAGCTTAAAAAGCTGTATATGAGCTTTGTTGCTCTATGAACTTCTTTGCTCCATTACATTCTGTGCTGATGGTCTTGACCCAAAAAAGGAGATCCACTGCTGTCTTGTTGAAGATGAGCCACTTGTACTTAGCTTTGCTCGATTTTGAGCTTTGTGTTTTTTCCCTTTCCTTTCTTTTTTCAGGAACTTCATGTTCGAATCTTTCTCTTTTTTAAAACATAGAAAATTAACCATGTTGAAATTTACATGTATTGCATTATCACATAATTATTTGAGATAATGCCAACTAACACTTCTCAGTCCATGAGATTTGGCGTCACTAATGCATAAAAACTGAATTGAGACATTCTACTCACATGCAAAGACCATATGCCAATTCAAATCAGCCATGGGAAACTTGCAAGCCACCAATCTTAGCCAACAAGAGACGTGGAGCCCGAATTTATGAAATTTAACCATTGCACTTAAGCCATGGAATATTCAAATTCGTACACTTTGTGGAAGGACATCTCCGTCGCCGGGGCCTTCATTGTCCAGTCCATTGTAGAAGACGAAGTCCAATCCTTCACCTACGTCTGCCCCCGTTCGCTATCATCATCCTTCACGAGTACCCCGGATAAGTTTTTTTTTTTTGGTCAGACCGGATAAGTTTATATTCACTACCATCTTGGTACCTTCCTTGCACAAAGCTATGGAGAAGTATGTCTGGTCTAACACGCGCCAATTCATTTTACTCTCAATTCAGCCCTTATAGCAAAAGGCTAGCATTTGGATATATTGTAAAACATTTCAAAAGTATAGGGCCATCATGCAAATTCTGAAAATAATCGGGTGCCATACGAAATTTCAAAGAAAACCCGAGTGCTCCAACTCGACGAAAAACTCACTCTTCAGATTTATGGTGTTCTTCATCCAAAACCCTTGCAAACCCTCCAAACCTTCCTTGACCCATTTCCAAGCTCTTCAAATTCGACAACCAATTTCTCAGAGGAGCAGATGTTGCTCCGGCGTACGCTCCTCTCCAATTCCGCCGCCTTCCACCTTCGCCATTTCAGCCAATCCTCCGCCGCCGCCCTCGCTCTCCCTCCCGATCCAGAAACCCCGCTCACATACCTCGATGACTTCCCGAGACCCGACCCGAAGTTCGCCGAGATTATAAAGGCGGTGCCGAGGTCCGATTCCGGCAAGAAAATCGCCGCCTGGGAGCGCAAAGCCGGCCGTCTTCCGAGCATCGTCTTCGAGCAGAAGGACGGCCAGAATGGCGGAAACAAGAGGCTCATCTCCGTCCAAACTAATCAGATCAAGAAGCTCGATGGCCAACTCGGACGCTCCTTCTTCCTTTCTAGACTCTTCGATCTCGAGGTCCGATCCGAATTCGACTCCGATGAGATCATTGAGAACGTTCGGGTTTTGCCCCGAAAGGTATGGTTTTTGCAGATTTTTTTGTTCAGTTAGGTGATTGTAGGTTCACTAGGGGGTTTGTGATTGTGTGGAAATGGACATTGTTGTATTGTCTACTGATTGGTTTCTAGAGCAGTGGAAGGCTTGAACTAGCATAATGAACTTGAAAAGTGACGTGGAATTGGGGATTTTCTTGATAGAAGGCTATTTGGTTCGGTTGTTTTCAAGGACCTTATATGCAGAATTGTCTTTGATTATGTGATGTGTACTTAAATTTGGGGTTCTGATCAAGGCTGTTCAGGCTATTAATTGATTGCACTCGCTAGTTGTTACTGTTGCAATAATACTTTTCTTATAGTTTGGCTCTGGGTTCAACCATTTTGTGCAGTTTTGTTATAGCTTTTGTCATCAGTGAGGGTGAAAGAAATGATTTTGTTGACTTTGTTCATTAGTTAGGGAGAATGTAGAGCCACTTAGTCTTGGACTCATGGTTAAGAGTAGGACTGATAATGGTTGGGATTCGATTAGTCTTTTTAGCTTTTGGCATCGGTGCAGTCTTCTTAGCTCGGTTGAAATTAATGAGTTTGTTGAGTTTGTTCATTAGTTAGGGAGGATGTAGAGCCACTTAGTCATGGACTCATGGTTACGAGTAGCACTGGTAATGGTTGGATTATTTGATTAGTCTTCAACCGTCATAGATGTATCCTTGAATTTACCTGTTCGTGTACTCCGGAAATTTCGTGTTATTTGTTCCTTTTGTAATCGTCTTCATAATATCTTGGATTTGCTATAGCATTACTACAACTACACTATGTTCATATCACTCTTGCTGTAGTTTATCTAATTCTCCTCCGCTTATCGTTTTCCTTTTGTTTTTGTCCATCTTCTTCTCGTGCCGGGGTAGTGCAGATCCATTTGCATGCAGGCACAGACGCTCCCTTGAATGTAACTTTCATAAGAGCGCCTTCTGATGCCTTGCTGAAGGTTGACGTTCCTATTGTCCTTAGGGGAGAAGACGTCTCCCCTGGTTTGAGAAAAGGTACTGCCGAATTGGTAAATGTACTCTTTTGTTTCTTACAGAAACACACCAAAATTTTACAAAGGGTATTAGCTATTAGGAAACAGGGGAAAGCTTTGAAAAGTTCAGTTTTTTATGAGACTTTTTTCGTTTGAAACCTTGCAGGTTCCTATCTCAACGTCATCAAAAGAACTGTTAAATTTCTATGCCCGGCTGATATCATCCCTCCATATATTGACGTTGACTTGAGCGAGTTGGATGCCGGACAGAAGATTGTGATGGGAGACCTCAAAGTTCATCCGGCCCTGAAGCTTATAAAATCAAAAGACGAACCTGTCGTTAAGATCATGACAGCCAGAGTCTCCGACCTGAAGAAATCCAAGTAGACGCTCGCAAGTCAGCTAGATTGTGTAACATGGACATATCAAATAATGCTTTCGTAGGGTTTTGGACCATTTCCCGAGCAGCCTTCTCCTGGTATTGTCTTCGTTTTGCTTCCCAAGCAGGTATTTTTGGAATGTTGCTTGTATTTTTATCTTTCTCCATCTGGATTAGGAGTTAGCTAGATCCTCCATGAGTTAGGCGCTCAGGTTTTGGTTTTGTAGGCTTCAGGCTAAAATGGTTTATCTATTACCTTTGCCCTCTTTAGTTGCTTCCTTGAATTATATACGAGCTCTGTTACTCAATGGACTTCTTTGCTCATCGGTTGATTGTTTTGACCCAAGACAGAAAACCCATTGCTGTCATGTGTTAGATGCACAAGCTGTACTTAACTTTATTCGATTTCACGAACTTTGTTTCTACTGCTCTCTTTTTCAGGAACTTCATGTTTGAACCCTTTTCTTTTCTAAAGAATAAAATTTTACCGTGTTGAAAATCGCTTGCATTACATTATCACATAATCGTTTGAGATCCAGTGAGCATTTGGTGGCAAACTGGCAATCCAAACAGACCTAAAAGACTACATAAAGGCAAGTCCACAAAGCTTCCTGTTTCTAAATGCACTTACTGCCCACTACAGTGATGTCCAATTTGTGTACATACAAAAATCTTAAAAATCGGCAATTGCGACAAAAGCCAAGCGCCATTTCACCAATCCACTATGAATGGCACAGAACCAGTGAGACAAACCAAATTGCATCTTTCTGCTTGTTGTTTATGCTACATTTTGACATAATATTAATTGAAAGTGGGAAAATTTTGTATACTTTCTACCTTTTAAGCCTGTACATTTACTTGTACCATCATTTCCTTTTTCCACCGGGGTAATACCCCTTCATCTTCACATAGATTCTTTTATTGTCAATAGAAGGATCAAACCAAGTAATGCAAGTTGCTTTCATAACAGGCTGCATCAGTAGACGGCAGAGCCTCATCATGTCCCTCAAAAATGCTCTTTGTGAAATTCGAATTTTGTTGTCCCCCTTTGATTGAATTCAAAGCAGAGATTATTTAGCTCTTTGGCTAGGATTGGTGCTCCGCAATAGAATACACCTACAACCATAATAATTATGAAAAGCTATAAGAATTAGAATTCAATAGTACAAGCTAATAACACTACACATAGACTTCAAGTCTTCAATAGTACAAGCTAATAACACCACACATGCTTATAGCTTGTTGTACAACTTACCTATCCTTGCATTTATGTGTTTGGAACCAATTTTTGAAAGAACTTTCTTCCAGTTTGGCTTTGCAAAATGCGTGCGTACCTGCAGAACAATCGAGGGTTAGAATTAACACGTTACTTTTAAGCAGAAAAGGTAAAGGTGTTGAGAATGCTTACTCTTGTTCCTGAAACAATGTCAACACCATTCTTGGCATGGTTAAGTGCTTGGACCATAGTGATGAGAGCTGACCTGGCATCGCCTTCTTCGTACACACTCGTCAGGTAATTATGCATCTCGATTACACCCTATTAACAGAAGAAAACATCATCAGCAATCTTTTTTATAATCCTTGAATTTAAAAGTACTTGAAGCGTTTCTTTTTTTTGCTTACCCTTTGATCAAGATCAGCAACTTCATTCATGACACCCTTAAACCAATCGAATGAGCCTTGCTCTCTAGTTACCCAGTAGAAGTAGGCGTTTGTGGTCTTCAAAGGCTTTCTTTGCTTATTGCCCGCAGGTATATTTGGTACAGAGTAGAAATCAGTGATCATATCCTGCAGAAGTTAGAATCAGAAAATGAGCATTGAATAAAACTAAGGCAATGGATTTGGGAAATCACCAGGTTATAGAATTTGAATCACTTACTTCTTGCTCTTCCTTTCTGACAATGTTGTTCAACAAGTCCTTGAGGATACTAATGAAAGGCGTTGCTCCAATTCCAAGACCGACAAGAAGGAGAACGTCGTATTTCTTATAATCTTGTGCAGGGGCACCATATGGTCCATCTATCAATAGCTTGGGTAAACTGGAAAGAATAACCAAAAATCTTAGAGGGGCAAGTTATTTCATTTTATGAATATGAAAAGCATGTGGGATTAGTTTTTTAGAAAAATCTGTTAGACAGATGAAAAACCTCGTTTGTGTTGTTTCATCAGCCCTAAGAAGCCCACTCTTTCCGGATACAGGAATTTCACAGACCTCTGAGAATACCCTCTTGAGTTCTTGTGTCCAGTCCCCTAGCTGGCGTATATGGATGCTGAGAAAATCGTCGTCAGGTGCTGAAGTAATCGAAAAGGGATGCCTGGAACAATGAAAACACAATTTGCATAAATAATTGAATGCTATCCAAACTTAAACAAATTGGTTACTTGTTCATTAATTCATTTTTGGATGTTGCAGTTTAATATGGGAACATCTATTGAGAAAGAGAAGCCAAATTTGTAGTGCATAATTTCTCAGCTGTTTGTTAGTTACTTACCATTCAAAGGGAGAAACAGCAGGACACTGCACAAACATATACTGTCCACTCTTGTAACGAAACTGGGGTGGCTTGGACATTTGTAACGTAAGAACATTTCCAGTATAAATGGCCACCTAATATTATTAACAGAAGTAAGCATCAGATCAATCTTATAAGAACATTAATGAGTTTCAATCTAGTACCTTCAAAAGCCGGACAGTGTAGAGGCCAGAGCGGAAAAATCTTAGTGTTCTTTCCCCTGCATATAACAATACAGGGACAGCAAGATACATCCATGTCTGTGAATGTAGAAAACTGTAAGTCACAGCTTAATTAGAATATGGTATAATGAACTTTCCAATTTGGCAAGAACATTGAAATATTACCGTTTTGCGATACCACTTATGCACCAAGTACAGTTTTACTCCATGAATGATTAGCAGAATGTACACAATGATGAACAGATGGTGTGAGTACCAGAAGGCATTGAACCCTGTCAACCTATCAAAAGGCTTTCGTAGCTTAATGAGATTCCGCCGAAAGTAGTGAGTTGCAAGGGTGAATGCAATTGCCATTAAGATGACGATTAGGATACCGGTCACTCCTTCGTATCCTCTGACTAGTCTCCAGTAAGAGGGTTTTTGCTGACCAAAGTCATTTGCCAGATAACGTTGATAATCAATTGCAGATGAACGTTCAAGCCTCACAAAATCACATGTAAGATGATTGCCAACATGAAGAAGAACCCCAACCACAATGGCTCCAGCAATAGTCTGCAGAAATCCACCACGTTGGTAACAGAATCAGAATCATAAACACAAAAGGTCAATTGGGAATTCATATCTAGTTTTTAATTAAGCATGTTCATTTATGGCAATCAGGCAATTAATGCCAAATAGGGTTCATTTTACACACATATGCAGACATGCAGTCAATACAAGTTTACTGCAGCTGAAAGATCATCAGACAAGTGGAGATTATTTCTTTTATGATTATGTAAAAATTCTTCTTATAAGCAGATTTATAAAAGGATTAGCATAATTACGTTGGTAAAACGTTGCTGTTGAATTTAGCTGAAGGGTCATGATCACTACAAAAAATAGACTTGATAAGCTTAAGCCATCAACTCATGTGGAGGTGCTTACCTTCGTAGTTTGTACTGTGTTTAAAGTAAACTTGTCAGTGTTATTATATGGAATGGAGGGTGGGTTGAATGTAATTTCTATAACCAGGACCAGAAATATAAGCATTGGACCATGTAACTATGTAAGTGTAACTTTAGTCAACAACAGTTTAGAAATTTAGGTGTAGATTGAGTAGGGAAATGAAATGAGGGTAAGAAGTTAACAGTTAGGTCACCAGAGCTTCTTGACTTTGACCAGTTCATGCATTTTCTTGTTGGATAACTAACTAAACAGGTTAATTAGCAAAAGTTAAGCTTAAATCAAACCTAAAACTAATAAATAAATAGATGGACAAAATATAATAACATCTGGCCTTTTTTATTCTTTCAAGTTTCCTCCAACCTTTTCTGTCTTTACATGTAGCTTTTCTAATTCCACTAGTGAAATCTTTGAGCCACTTCAGAACTTGGGCAAGAAACTATTGAAAAAGCACATGCCAATATTATAATGCGCCTAATAATCACTCATAGAATGCCATTGTCAAAAAGCCCCACAGAGACAACTCATCCCATGCTTCTAGCTTCCCCATTAAAACTTAAAAGCACCATTCACATTAACATAGCCACATTAAGACATAATCCCTAGAGAAGGCGCAATCATAGCATAAATTTATCATGACCTTTGACCTATAATGCTGACTTATGTGTATAAGTTAATTACAATCCATCAATATATACAAAGAAGTAAAAGGCAAGAGAAATATTGATTATACCTTGTGGAAGTTAATGTTATCATCAAAAGGAAGAATGTAAGCCAGCCGAGTCGACCGGAGCCAAGTTATGGTGTTCCTACAAACAGGGAACAGAATAAGGGCCATGTTGAGCTTTAGAGTTTCAGCTGCACCCTTTGCTGTGGTAAGGCAGTAGCCCATGACTTTGAAGGCATTCTTGTTCTTGTACTGAATGAATTTCCATGTGAACAGCCCAATCATAACCATGATCCACAAGGCTAACACCCATATCCTCTTCCAATTATCTTGGAGGAAATAGAAGAACTTCGTCCGCAACCTTTGCATCGGGGTCCGGTACCTCAGTCCATAGAGGTTTTGGCTCAGTGCCTGGCTTGTGTAGCTGAGAGCTTGGCTGTAGCTCAAGTAAGTGTCTTTCTGTAAGAGGAGTGTCTCCAGTTGCCATAGCTGTATGTGGAAATCAGAACATGAAAATCTTCACTAAGATCATGTATTTGCTATCATAATTGAAAGTCTTAAAATGTAGTGTCCTAAAGTAGATTGCATGAATGGAGTAAGCATGCCACTAAAGATGGGCATAGTGCACTCAAAAATCAAAATGCACTCATCATTTGGTTGATAATATTTAGATGAACTTCAAATGGACACGTACCTCATATCACTCATTATTTGAGCGGGGAAAAATCTTACTTTTATTTTTCTTATCATACAAGTATGCAACAAAAGCCAATTGAGCAAAAAGAGGAAAGGAAGCCTATATTTGGCTTTATGCATGAGCATAATTAATTAGTTAATGACTAATCAGTACACTAAACAGCGTACTATGGTTCATAGGCGGATCAAATCTGAGTCATCACATGGGAAACCACGGATGTCTAGACTGGATTATCACGTGGCTAAACCATATGCTAGAATTTGAGCAAAAACTATGGGTTAAGGTCATCTTTTGTCAAAAAAATAAAATAAAAAAAAAATGATATTTGATAACCAATACTCCGTATTATTTCTGAAAGATTATCATCAAAACCATTACAAAGAGTTGGTGGTCGTCAATGCTTTCGTTTCATTACCAAATCATAACCATTAACCACCTCATTTCTAGCTTCTTTTGGATTTTGGAACTGTTACCAAACCCATCTTAGTGGGGAAATTTGACTTTTTTAGAGGTCGAAAACAAAGGAAGTGGAGCTGGAAAGCTAAAAGAAGACAGAACAAAAAAAGGAAGAAAGCAAACAAAGCGAGTAAACTCAGTAAAGGGACGTGTTTGTTTAGCTAACATTTGTGATGGAAAATATAAATTCCCTTATATATTTCTTCCTTTTCCCTCAACATAAGATCGAGCATGGTGGGTAGCAAGGAAAAAATTAGAAATTACCTCTATGTAACCAAGGCCTTCAGGGTCCAATTCCTCCATTATGAGAGCTGCATATTCCTCTGCTTGCTCCTTCAATCTCGATAGTTTGTTTGCTGACGCACTTAGCATTATGATCTGCAAATCAAAAGAGAATAATAATTTCCCGAGTTAGTTTACAGTAAAAATCATACTGGTAAGTCTAGTATACGCAGTAAAATGTAGAAACAATAGAATAAGATTCTTTGTTTAGTCGTACAAGATTAACATTTTCTTGGGTAGACAAAATAACATCTTATTTATAGATGGACAAAAACACCCTTTACCAACCACAGGCATATACTCCTATCATTCTATCAAGTATCAACATCGTATGAATTTCAGGGTCTCGTGATGCCACCTGTCTACGGAATCCTCAAACTTGGAATGACGCCAAATGCAACAAGAAATAGAACATTTTCATGCCCCCAAGAAGTATGAGTAGTGCAAAAAACAATGGCTACAAATTGAGACTAAAGTTGGGTACTGGGCGAATAAAACACAAGATAATTCATATTTAATTAGAACCATTTTCTATAATATTTACTCCCTCCGTTTCAAAATACATGACCATTTGGACATTGCACATATATTAAGAAAAAAGTGTTATTCCTATATTGCCCCTATCAAATGTAGAGTTAATTATTTGTTTAGAGAAATATGAAAAAGTGTAATGATTATGATAAAGATAATTATTATGGGTATAGATGGAAAGTGATGGAAAAAAATGTGAAATGGTCAAGTATTATGAAACAAGCAAAAGTTGCTATATGGTCATGTATTTTGAAACGGAGGGAGTATCATATATTGACTGTATTGGACCATGATCCGGTCAAGGAGGGATGTTATTACATGACAATTACCTCGAGATTTTTAATATTAGAAAAAAAAAAACAAATTAAGAAATGAGTTATTGGATGATGTTGGTCTTCTATTACTTCCATAGCTAAATGAATAATTTGAAATTCTATGACAATTTGCTTATGATACTTGCCTCTTTTACTTCTTCTTCTGTAATATGACCATCTTCATTTTTATCCACCCTGCACAACATTATGCAAATGCGTATTAATAAGCATGACCCCAAGAAAAATAAAACAGAAACGTATAAAGAAAAAGGTGCGAGTCTAGCTACGTCTTTGAAAATTTTAATTACACTATCCGGAAAATGCATGCATAATTTTAAAAAACACAAAATCTGTCCGGGTGATCGACTTTTAAATTCCAGTTTCCACACTCATCTTGTTTTCGATGATTAATTTGATAAAAACCTCATTTATCAATTCAACAAATCAAGCAACAAAAAAGCGTACATGTCGAAGAAGATCTGAAGCCTGGAATCGAAGCTCTGATCGGTAATCTGAGACCAATACTCATGAAGCTCGCCTTTGCTGATCTTGTCCACCTTCAATCTCCTTCTCCTACTCAACGCATCGAACAACTCCAGAGCAAATTCCTTCGAATCCTTCATCCCTGGCAATTATATTAAAGCATAAAAAATTACACTCAATTTCACGAAATTGAAGATTTGTTTCTGTAACCGAATTGCGCACACCTATGCAATGTGCGAAATCGGTTCGGTAGAGATAACCGTCTCTGGAAAGCTTCTCGAAGTTCGTTTCCACCTCGTTCCACGCGTCCACGCCGTTGGATCTGTTGCTGATGAACTTGAGCCCCCTGAGGGCCTTGTGCGCTCCGGACCGAGTCCGATTCAGCTGCGCCAGCTGTCTCCGCCTCGCTCTGGCGGCGACCGCCGACTCCGGTCCACCTCCGCCTCCGCCGCCGTTCTGCGGCGCCGATTGCGACGTCTTCGAGAGGATCCTCCCCCACGAGAATCTCTTGAGCTCCTGCGAAAACCGCCTCGCTCTGGCCACCGCCTCCGATTTCAGCTCCTGAGAGAACGTCAACATCCGGATTCGGCTCGACGAGCTCCGCTGGAACGCCGGCGGCCTCGGATCCGACGCCGGAGTTGAGATCGGAGCGCTCGGGGGATCGAATTGAGGCTCGAGGCGGAGGATCGTGGCCGGCTCCACGCTCCGGAGAACAATTGTGTCGTCGTCTTCGATGTCGAGCGTTACCTCGACTAGCTCCTCCCCGGCGAGTGATGAGGACGGCGAGAGGTCCGTCGCCGGAGACGAGACAGGGCTTATTGCTCGAGTTCTTCCGTCTCCGTCCGCCGACATCGTGTCTGACCACCGCCGTCCATGCCTGCCGAATCTGCTCATACTTGTACTCCGAGTTAGGTTCTAAATCGATCGAAATCGTGCGCTCACAACATTTCTCGTTTCCACATGAAATGCGAAAATTCCTGAACAGTATCAGACCAAGGAGAAGAGGATGGAAGGAGAAAGTGGAGGAGCGACCACACGGAGGTGGTCGTGGATCGATCGCTTGCTGATCTTGTCAGGCCCCCACCGCCTCTCGCTCTCTCTTTCTCTCGCTTTCGCTTTCTGGTTGTGTTCAGTTTAATTGTTTTGAGAGGAAAAGGACAATGGAGGGCGGTTTGAAAACGAGGGAGGGAGAAAATGAATATTTTAAAGTGAAGTATGTTGGTGATGAATTTGGTTTTGCTCTTTTGTAGGGGAAGTGGCCATTGGCCATTGGGCCCTGGGTTTTAGTACGTAGTTCATTTTGTGTGTGGGGGGGATTGAGCCCGGACACATAGTGAAATGGTGAATTATTTTGTGATGTTGTCGTTGTGTATTTTTATAATGGAAATCGTACGTCATCACTGGGGAAATTGTGTGACTAACATGGCAGATTAAGTCAAGTCAGAGAAGGGTTGTGCCTTGGGGTGTTAAAGAGGTGTCGAAATTCGGTGGGCCGATGCAAGACAGACGATGACGGAGGGGGTGATCGTCGTGCGCATATGCGCGAATGGGCCTAACCACATAAGTTCATAGGGTTTCATCCTAAAACCAATGGGTTATAAGAGGGGTAACTCATGTATTTATATGATAAACAGTCTAGATTATGATTTCAAATGTGAGATAGGGTGATTCGATATGTGAGATAGGGTTCAAGAGGTTTTGGGTCAATTTGGTATGACGAATCGTCTACATATTCGTGATCTTTGGTTGGTTATGATTTGTCGAAGGTTGATTTCAAGTCGTAGGAAAAACATTAGTGATAATCTTATCAACTTGAGAAGCTTAAAAGTAGATCATCTTGAAAGAGTACAAAATATGACGAATCCGGTAAGATATTATAGGTATGTCTTTATCCTAAATTCTCAATCCTTCTTTCATCTATTAGTGTTACTCACGATATAAATTTTGTCCACATTGATGCGATATGATCGCAAACATAGTTAATTGGCGACCGATGTTGCACAAGAACCATGCTTGATTCACGGCCTAGTCACTCACGATATATAGCACTGCGATTTTTTCTGATAGGGGAATGATCAAATAAGACAATTCTCATAATTTGTTCATCTTTAAAAAAAAACATTGATAAGAGTGAATAGGATGTAAGAATATGATTCAATCAAGAGATCATTTTATCGCCTTTATAATCTCATGGTTTTTCTAACTTATATCCTTACGAATCAGATTTTAACCTTATGATATCCCACCAAATAAAAAATTAAACTTATGATATGTTTACGAAAATATGTAACATCCTAGCCGTATTTTGGCAATAATGTTTTATAATGGAATATGGTTGTTCCAAACCTAATGTAAAACAAAACTTCATGCAGAGAGTAAAGGATTAGGTAACTATTTCTACGTAGTGGGTGACTATACGTAGTACAGTTGAACAATAGCGGTCAACTCTTACCATTATTTTGTTTTTGATCACTACCTAAAGCTTTCAAACTAGTTCATGCATGATGAAAGAAGCCAAAGATTATATATGTATCATTTTCATATATGTCATTTTTCACGTACATGAAAATTCTGCTACGTTTCGTCATGCAATCCAGATGAAAGTGGTCACTAACTGGCTGCCATTTGTATCAATTGATGAACTGAAGTAGGTGGGAAAAGAAAAAAAATCTTAAAGTGCAAATTTAAGAAAATTAGGGATCCAAATTTCTTTTAAAAACTTAAGTGTATTTAGATTAGTTTGAATAAACTATTTTTCTATTTGAGTTGCCGTAGACTTGTCGTAATTAAGGCTCCTTTGATCTTACACATTTTTTCTTTAATTTTATAAAGCCTAAAACGATAAATTTATCATTTCTTTTTTTTGGTCGAATAAATCTATCGTTTCTTTTTTTTTGGTCGAAATAAATCTATCGTTTCTTATCTTAACAAGCTCATCGAAGGTAAATACATCCATATAAACTCATCAGAAGTATATATCTACATTATAATTTCATAGTGCTAGGTTCCGATTATTATTAATTTTCGTGTAATTAAAGCTCTTAATTGTGATTGATATGGATATAAGATTCGTACATATTCAGCTAGATTGCATGCAATCGATCGAGGACATTGTAATTCTTGTATGTCGCATATCATTGTAATTTTACGGACCCAAAAAAACAAAAACTCGTGTAAAATTTGTTGGAATGCGACAAATAAAAACACACTAAGCATATCATAATTCGAAATTAGTCGGCATTTTGACACATATTTTGCAATATGAATCAACTATTATGATGTGTTGGAAAGCGATTGTTCTCGGAATTGAGTAGGTGGGCTTCTAGAAGATCTCGTTTGACACGGCCCATTGACTTAAGTGGGCCCACAATGGCATCTAAGTCATCGGCCCAACAACCCCACAGAGTGCACTAGGCATATTACATGAAAGTACAATCACATTGTTGTCTTAAACTTAGATTGATACATCTTTCTTACTAGTTACGAAAGAGGATTTTGATTCGTCGGTAGGACGTTTAGATAAACGCTTAAGAATTTTTTTATGGTCGAAGTACGCTTAAGAAATTTTAGCATCTTAACGAATGATCAATTGAAGTTATAATTCTCTAAGAAAACGTGTTTGGATTATTTGTTTAAATATAACAGAAAACTTGAACTAATGAACCAAACCGTTGTGTAGTAGCTCATCGTGGTGGCTGATGGTACGGCAAGTCCATATCAGTTTCGTTATTTAATTACCTAATATGCCTTATCTTCAAGTTAGAACACCTAATCCATTTGAACAGGTTGTTTTATTATTACAAGCAAACAAATATTCAACCAAGTCACTCTCAGCCTTACAAAGGATTTCCAGTTCATGATCCTCAAGAGAATTTGTATTATAGATTGATCACGTGATGTTTACTTACACAGAAAATGATTTAAGTGACCAACCATTTCATTATTTCCGAAAAAAAATGATATCTAGAGTCTAGACTCAGCAGAATTATAATGAGTATTGATATAAGACTTGGAACTAATTTTCTGGTATTGTGTTTGTGAAAGTTGTACACTTTTTTTCCTTTTGTATACTGTCCACATAAGAAAAATCCAACTGCCATTTGTTGAGCGTCTTCATTCTGGTAGATCTGTAACCAGAGCTGTCAAAACCTGACCCGATCCGAAAAATCGACCCGAACCGACCGAAAATGTTTGGGTTGAAACCCGACCCGAATAGTAGCGAGCAAAGAAAAAAACCGAACCTGATTAACCCGAACCCGATTGGGTTGAAACCCAAGACCGACCCGACCGACCCGATATATTATATATATGTAGAATAAATATATTATATTGTGAATATTATAATATATTTATCATAAAACCTATTATAAATAAAATATTATTATAAAAATATATTAAAAATAATATTTTATCATTAAATATTATTATTTAATCCTAATATTATTTTAATAATCATTAAAAATTCAAATTCTTGACCTGTTAGGTCGACCCGAACCCGTACGATAACCTGCCAAGACCCGACCCGGCTTGACTTGTAACCCGATTGACCCGAACCCGCACTCAACCCGAACCCGAAAAGACCGAACCTGAATCCACCCGACCCGACATGTTTGAGACCACTATCTGTAACATACACAATCATTCAAGCCCTCAAAATAAACAATTTAATACTTAAATGATATATAGCTTGTTCCTCCATTCTAGCTCCTAATCATGTAGTGCAAAATGAACTATTTATCAAAGCCTTTGAGGCTCAGTCAAATTCACCACAAAATATCCATCTTACCCATCTATTCTTGCTTGATCAACAATGCCCATCTTCTCTAACACCCAATATCAACAATACACCAATGCATCGACGACGAACGACAGCAAGAGGAGTCAGGAGTCAACATCAATCGAATCTTGTCGCTAGAGTAACCGTTGCTTACCATTACACATTGATAGCTCCCCTCTCAATTTTGCTATAGTTGCATCATAGTCCTTGAGTTTTTCTCCCTTGAGCTTGGATTCCAATCCTTCTGAAATCTCAAGTTCTGAGCTGATCTTCAATTTCGGCACACGTAATGTCTCATTCTCTGGGTAATGGAGTAACGAAAACAAGTCCGGGTTTGGAGTAGGAAGAAGTCTAGATGAGAATTCCGGGAACAAGACCAACTTGGGCTGCAATCTCTCCATCAGGGGAACAATCACATGTGACTTGATCCCGGAAAGAAACGAGCATTGCAGGACTTTCATCTTCATCGGCTTAAAAGGAAGAAGCATAAGATCAGATCCCGCGTCGTTCTCTAACACGAGCAACGAGTTCTCATCGCTCCTCCAACGTCGAAGGAAATGAGCAGCAGGGCCAAGCCTCAGGCTCCAGTGAGGACACAGAACAATGCAGGGCTCTTGCCACAGTTTGACCAGTTTAGGGGAGCAAATGTCAGGGATCAGATGCAATCTGTTCTCTTTCAAGAGGTTTACATGGGCAAACAATGGCTCACCAGCAAACAGTTTCTCTTGCTTCTGCTTGGACAGCCATTCCGGGACGACGTTGATCAATGACAACAACTCTTCTGAGACAGAAGAGATCATGAATATAGGGACACTTAGTTTTGAGAGCTCTTGGTGGGCTGAGATCAGCTCTAGCAATTGCAAAATCACTCCAAGACGGCCAATTGGTATGAGAACAGAGCCGCCGGATTTCAGGGAATCGAAGGCGCACGAGCATATGAATGCTAGCTTCTCGAATTCCTCCATGGGAGTCTCATCAGAACAAAGCAGTGACTCAATAGATGTGTCCTGGGTAACATTAGCATTATCAGTGTCACTCTCTACGTTCTGAAAAGACGAGACATCCGAATATATGATCACGTCGCGGGCTTGAAGAGAGCGGTAGTCAAAATCCATTGCTTGAGCAGAGCCAACTACTGAGCTGCTAATGTAAGCAACATCCAACTTGGGAGTGTTGATTGTCCAATTTGATGCTCCAATTTCTAGACCGGAGCTGATGCCCTTTATAACCAATGTGCCATTGTAACAAGCTTCTTCACCGTATCTTAGGGGCTGCACTCGTCGAATGCAATCTTTCACGTCGGATGTGGTGTAGAGTGGCAGCCAACCGCCTAGTTGAGACCCGTCTTTTCCCAGAATGATTTCTTTCAACACAGGAGAAACGCTTTCGAGTTCTGCCCACTTCATCCACTCGGAACTCTCAGGTCCATATACTTGCCTGAACTCTCTGTGCATTGAGATGAGATCACTCATCATGAGCTGGCCAAGCTTCATTGTCACTTCAGTGGCGTATATCTTACCCGAGAAACGCTTGTCCCGGGTCAAGAAGGGCAGGCCAAGCATCCCCATCGCACTCGAGATCAGCACTACGTTGATGAAAGAAGGATCCCACAAGTGCAAGCTGTTGACAGTTTTGTACCATGGCACTGCATTTATGCAAGGACTCAAATCTAAGGCCTCGGCTTCCTTTTTACCCAAACGGGCGGTCACAGGTGCAAACGCTGAGAGAGCCGAAAGGTCCAAAGGACAATCGAGCAAGACCCGGAAGCCGCATAAGTCGACAATGTGGCATGGGGGGAAGTGGTAGCCCCTGCCTTCATTTAGACATGTGAACTTCATTCAGACAACACTTCACTCAGAGCTCACAAGAAAGCCAAGGGACCCGGAATCCTAATCTAAGAGTAATACTCAAGGTCAGTTAGACATTTCGTCGAACACCTAGGGCGCATTCCAGCAAAGTTGGTAATGGAACAACAAAAAGACTTGATCTTTTTCGGCTACACAGCAACAAAGATTACAGCAACCATGAATTCAGATTCAAGAAGAGCAATACAACGACGTTGAATGCGCATAAACAACAATTATACCTCCTTGTAAGCTTATTTGCATCAGTCCACACAAGGTGGGTGGTCACGAGAAAGTTCATTTTTAAATAAGGAATTTCCTTAATAAGGTATGAAAAATAATTTTTTTTATTATTAATATTAATGGACACAATTTGATGAATCATACCTCTGGCCACCAAACATCCTCGAGCGCTCTCCAAGCAGAAATCTCGGCCATGGCGACTCATCCCCATATGCTCACTCTTTCCCCACACAAATCCGCCATTGAAACTCGTTTTCTCACTCCCACCCTCTCTTTCTCCCCCAAAACCCCTATCCAATTCCCAAGCTCCGCCCGCTCAATTCGGATCTCAGCGGTTTCGGCCACATCCACCATCGAATCGGGCCGACCCGCTTCCTCAACCGGGCCGGCGAAAGTCCTCCCCTTTCGGGTCGGGCACGGGTTCGACCTTCACCGGTTGGAGCCCGGGTACCCGCTGATTATCGGCGGAATCAACATACCTCATGACAAAGGATGCGAAGCTCATTCCGATGGTAAAATTTCCGCTTTCTTTTTTTTTTCCTTTTTTTGTGTGGAAAATTTGAATTGGTTGAAAAATTGGTGTTGAATTGTAGGGGATGTGTTGCTTCATTGTATAGTGGATGCGATTTTGGGAGCTTTGGGGCTTCCGGATATCGGACAGATTTTCCCGGATACGGATCCTAAGTGGAAGGGCGCCGATTCCTCTGTTTTCATCAAAGAAGCTGTGAGTTTTTTTTCTAGGGTTTTTAGTTTCTGTAATGTTTGTTGTATGGTGGTTGATGCTTTCTGTCCTTGGAGAATTTGCTGGTGTCTCAGTTTATCTGGGTAGGTCTTTTTGTTGGGACTAATGGGTTTAGGGATTTAATTCAGCAATTGGCATATACTATTAGCCTTAAGGTTTGCTACCAAGTTTTGTCTATTGTAGTTGTCTCAATATAGCTAGCTGATGATGAGGAACTATTGAGGTTGAATCATAGGGTATTGCAAAAAATAGCAGACTTTAGGGTTATGGAGTCTAGTGGCAATGAACGTATAGAAGCTTGAGAAAGGTGTAAACTTTTGGTTTGGTTGCACTTTAAGTGTCACCGAGCCGAGCTAATCGAAGGAATTGTCTTCGCCCGGAATGAGATAAGTCACATGGCCAGAAAAACACCCCGCCTGGAGGCGCAATCAGCAAAAACTTGTGTGTTCTCTTTGTGGGGATTTCGTGAGTTGGTGCCCATTATAGTTTTGAGTAGGTTTGAGTTAAGTGCTTTAAGGGTAGGTTTGATTTTGTTTGTGTTATCTTGTGCTTATGTGTTTGCAGGTGAGGCTTATGCACGAGGCCGGTTATGAGCTTGGAAACTTAGACGCCACCTTGATTCTTCAAAGACCGAAGATCAGCCCGCATAAGGAGACTATCAAAGCTAAGGTCTGTGAGCTTCTTGGGTCCGACCCATCAGTTGTCAACTTGAAGGCGAAAACCCATGAGAAGGTTGACAGTCTTGGAGAGGGCCGAAGCATTGCAGCTCATACCGTCATCCTTCTCATGAAGAGCTGAACAAGTATGTTGCTAGTGAGATCTGCATGTAATGCTAGCGTATGGAAATTGCTAATTTTGTATGCTGTTATAGATCCATATTCACTGCAAGTTGTACAATCAGAAAATTGAGCATAATGCAGAATTTTTAGTAAAATTATCTGCTTGTGCAAATTTGGTGCTTAGAGCTCCTTTTTTATGATATGGTACTAATTGCATTTTGTTGTTGAAGGTCAAAAAGTTGAGGTGGGTAGTGGCCTAGCTGGTCAAATTGAACATCTATTCTTACAATTTACAGCAAAATAGTTTCTAGTCATTAGAACATTTTTTTGAAGGGGTAGTGATTAGAACTTGCATTCTACATGTTACATGGAAAGTGACTAGAGAACCCTGTTCTAAGGGAAAACAAATTAGAAGAAAGTACAGCTTGAAACAAATATGTATGTAACAAGAAAAAATCCCTAGAAGATGACAGCTATGAACTCTTTTCTTAAACCCCAATGCACATGAAAGAACCTAAACCTTTTTTGTATCATTAACTCAATTCATGACATTTGAAGTTTGAGCTATACACTTGGGGTGGATGCCTTTGCAGCTTGATCTAACACATCTAACAACTCAACCCGACACCTTGCAATCCGATGGAACACCTCTCGTAACTGTCTCTGGAGCGGGCCTAGCCCGTCCTCCATACGCCTACAAATCTCCTCCAACTCAGCCACATGAGCCACCACCTCATCCTCCTCCTCCATTGGAAACCGAAAATGTGTCAAACAATCGGTCAATGATTGAGCCGCCTTCTCCACCTTGCTCACCTCCTCCAAAAGCCCGACGGGCCCACCCGCACCACCCTTCTTCTCCTTCTTCTTCCACTCCTCAACGATCCTCTCCTGGAGGCACGACATGCCGTGGGCCCACACGGGCTGCTTTGGGACCGGCCCATGGGCCATGAGCCCGACCCGTTCCTGACAAGGTATAACCGCCACCAGGGCCCACATCACAAAGGCGAGAGTCACACTCATGATGTGGACAGGCAAAGCTAGCCCGGAGGACTCCACACCACGCGGCGGGTACAGATTGGAGGAGATGGCTTGGATTTGCTTGGCGGCTGACCAGTTCCTTGACACGCTCCACGAGAGTGATCGGAAGCTAGTGACGTGGTTCCACTTTGTGGACCTGCTCGCATTGGATTCCTTCTCATCACCCGCGATTGAGCTCAGCACCGTTGCCAATGCCTTCTTCGCCCTTCGAATCTACATAGAAAACGGACAACACAGATCAAATTTCCTACCCAGTGAAACAATTTCAGGCGCCAATTTTGCAGAGGATAGAAAAATCAAATTGATTTACCTGGCCATCGGTGAAGGGCCGATCTTGCAAGGCGGCGACGGCGATCTCCGCCTGCTTCTGAACAAACCGAACCGACTCGACGCCATGGCTGATCGCATTGCAGACGTCAAGAGATTTCACGGTGCGATCGAGCAGCTCAGGGATCAGACGATCAAGAGGGGGCTTGATCACCATGTGGGAAGGTTCACGTTCCATGAGAATGGTTGCTCTGAACTCGTCCTCACAACAGAGGAACGCGTCCAGAAGCTTCCGGAGCCAATCGATGGACATGAACGGATGGCCAGAAGACGGGTCGGGAGAGGGGAGGAGGGTTAAGAAGCGATCGAGGTCTTCGGCGTCGGCCATGGTGGATGCTACTTGGTTTCGGCGGATGCTTGGGGTTGTCCACATGGTGTTCGACGAAATGCGTAGCAGAGGAATTGGGGAGGATTTGGGAGTTGGGTAATGAGGTATCGGGATTATAGATTTATAAGAAAAGAAAGCCGGCTTTGAATTGGCGCCAAGGGATTAGGAGAAGAAGGGGTCAAAGCTCAGAGAAATGAAGTTCTTTTCAAAAAAAGAAAAATAAAAAAGGAAAAGGAGGGAACTGTTGACAGTTTTGGGGGTAAGGGTTCTTCTTGGGAAGTCGATCAGTGACGTGTCGTTTGTCCGTTGAGCTAATTTGTCCGTTTGTTTTTGATTTTGTTATTCCTTTATTGCCCTTTCTTTTCTTTATTTGTGGAACGCTTAGAAATATTAAGACTCTATACAGTTTTTTTTTTTTGATGAAAACAAGACTCTATACAGTTGGTCATATAGTTAAATGATTAATTCTCTAAAATTAGTAATTTTTACATCCTCGGCTTGAATCTTATAGATACTATCATTTTATAATCTCGAACAGAATACACTTGCGAATCACCAACTTCTTAATAAATATTGGATAGACGAGAGCGTAACGGATTTTTTCATAAGTAACATACAAAATTATATCTTATTCAAAAGAGTGTGAGAGTAAAAAGGATAAACTCTTCTACCAAAAAAAAGAGGATAAACTCATACCTAATTACTCATTTAACTTTTTTTTAATTAGGATATGTTCTCAAGGATTCAAGTCCTCCAACATCCACATTAAAAGTCGCATTATCTTTATTATACAAGCCCGAAACAAACTGCGACTCTAGCATCTTACTCCTTATCTTTACCCTCATAATGTCCAAATGCACTTATCATTTATCTATTCTCGACTTTAGCATTTTAAACACTGGCAGATCTAGGGGGGCATGGGTAGGCGGCCGCCCCCCATTCAGAATATTATTAGTGAAGTAGGCTTAAGTATTACAAGAGCGAAGCTGCTCCAGTGGCTTGCCCGCCCCCCCATTCTTCATGTAGCGTCCTCCCGTGTTCGAATCTCCATATCCTCACTTTTCTCTCTATTTTTTTTTCTTCCAGCTATTCAGTTTGTGGGCCTATTCAGTTGTTATAATTACAAGCTTACAACTCAGCCATTGTGGGCCTATTTTATTTTCCCCTCCGTCTGTCCGTTAGTTATACGGAGTACTATATTTGGCATACTACAACCCATTTCACAAGTTAAGTTTTTATTTTTTCTACATTAGATCACAAATTTAACTTGGGTACATTTGATTTATATTTTATATGTTATTTTTTATTTTGAGTTGCTCCTTTGTATAGCCAAATATGGAGGATACCATATTATATTTTTTACAATTTTGGGTGGCTCATTTATTCATCTACCTAGAAGTTTTTCCTTGTATAAAAGAGATTGATAATCAATTTTTTTAATTGTTACAACTAATAAATCAATTATGTGTATATCTAAATAGAAGATAAAATGGTAAATCTTAGTTTATGTTGAGTTTTAGTTAGTAATTAGTGAAAGAAATTAAAAAATGTCAATTTACTCATAATTAAGTGCCAATTTTTAAAATAATATAAATATCTTACTTTTAATTTTTAGTTTTAATATAATAAGATATATTTATCATAAATAATCATAAAATTATTTGAATGATCTTGTTCTTTTTCCTCCAATGAACCAGGATTTGATGCCCCCTTGACTTCTCTAGTGAAAGGTTAGCTAATTGTTTTTTTACCGTGAGTAACCCGAATTTCTGAGTTTTTTCGCTCCCCATTCCAATGGTTCTGGATCCGCCACTGTTTTTAAATATACTTATACTTCCCTTTTTAGTGATAATAATTTGCTTAGCTTGCCATTAAACATTAGAATTAATGTGGATTGCATTGTGCCCCTAAAAGGCTAATACCAAGGGTATTATGGGAAATTCATAGTGGACAAGTACAATATTTAACGGCGTAGAACACGATTGGCGTCCTTTAACTTTCAGACAATTGACAAGAAAAGGACCGGTTTGTTCCTCTCCCGTATGAAAACATTTTGAAATTAGGATTGATCGTGACATTAATGACAGGTAATTAACTAATCCTAAAGCTATCATTATTCGTTAATCTTGAGATTTGACCTGGCCAACCAAAACGAGGATCCTCTACGACGCGCTCGCACGACGTCTCCATCGACCATTTCCGCTTCTTGAAGGAGTAGAAGTTTTCAACGGTGATGATGACGCCGGTGTTATTATTCCACGTTTATGGATTACGTCATTATGTATGGTACAAATCCACAATTAATCCTCCATATGATTGAATTTTTAACCATAATCTTGCCAAAAAAATAATTTATATATGAACTAGGGCTGACCCGATCGACCCATAGCCCGGTTTACGGGTCAACAGGCCCGTCCATGGGCATGTGCAAACAGCCCTACGGAACAGGGCCCCCAAATTGTAAGGGCCCCAAAAATATAAAACTACAATATATATAATGCGTAGCGTATAAGTTCACAATATTTCAATACTCCAGATGGTAAAGCGCTCTGCAACTAACACTTCCTTTGAGGGTTCGATCCCCACTACAGGTAGTGAATTAATTTTTAGTTTAAACCAGGGCCCACCTGCTTTTTTTTTTTTTTTTTTGTAATTGAGCACGCTTTTATTTTTTTTTCTATGCAGTTGTTTGCCTGTTAAATTTGTGTTAGTTTATCAAAGCCACGGGGCATTATGAATTGGGTTTGCTCATTAACTAATACGGAGTAAGAATTATAAAAACTTTACCTTTTCCGTTCTATTTTTCATTCCTTAACTTAACTTATTAATTCGTTGAATTTTTTTTATATTTGCAATTTGGATGTTTTATTTATTAATCTTAGTAATAAATGTATAGTTAGAATGTTACATACAGATTAATTGTTAAAACTGTTGCCTACGTAATCACATAATATAGTATAATTGTGATTTCTTTTAGTCTCAAAAAAAATTTGTGATTTTTTGGGACCTCTTTTTTAACTCATTTTTGTATGGATAAAATAAATATATAGTAAAAAACTTAACTAATTATTTATACTTTTTTTTCCTACTATTAATTGTACCCCGCTATTAAAATAAATAAATTATGTATGACTAAAGTGGTAATTATTGTTAAACAAGCATATTAGTTATGCATAAAATTTGTTTAGTTAGATTATACAAATAATATATTTTTTTTAATTGTTTTTTAATATTTTTATATATTTTTCAAAAAAAACATTTTTATATATTTTCACACAGGGCCTCTAAAAACCATTGGACGGCCCTGCGGGTCAATGATCTACCCGTTAACCCATAAGTTGATAAAACGTGACCCAGCCCATAACCCGGATATAGGATATGAGTTTTAGGGTTAAGTCACAGGTTGACCCGTTTTAGCTGTAAAACTCGTTTGACCCCATTGTACTTAACAAATGTCGTTTTTCACACTTTAAAAAAACTTTTGGTTGTTCAATACTTAGTATTCTACTAACATACATAATGCAGTAAAATTATCAAAAGGAGTTTCACAAAGCAAAAATAAATAAATATTAGGTGGTAGTTTCACTAATTTTACGGGTCGACTAGAACCCGATCCGTAACTATTGTAGAGCCGTAATATGAACTGAGATACAAAAGAGAGATGAAAAGGTACAAGAAAGAGTTGTACATGGATCGTCCTAACAACTCCAATTCCTCAATTATTTCATAGGAATATAATCTCATTGCAGCCTATCAAAGTAGCAAGCAATCTAGCATGTCCCCAACACAAAATACATGTTTACACGCACCATGTTTTAGTTTTGTCCTTGGCTAAACATCAATGATTAGATTTGATTCATCATTCATGCTGAAACATAGCTTGCATTTTATATATAAGTCCTGGAAATGGAAATGGACTGAGCAAGTAAGACATACTCTCATACCAGTTATACATTCACACCCCACAACACTTGACCAAAGTTCAAGCACAAATCAGAATCAAAACTCCACGATGGGCAATTTCAAGATCTATAGTGTTAGAGTAGTAGAAGAAGCTAAGAGATCGACACAAAGAAAGCCAATGCCGAAGAGAGGGCAAGTCAAGAAAAGAGCAGTCGCATTAGTTTTGCTTTCTGTTGTTAATGTGATCTTCAAATAATCGGAGCAATTCCGGAAAAGTTAGACGTTTATGATTTTTGTATGTACTACAACTCTTATTTGCGCAAGTGAATCCTATAATTCAATTACAACTTCACTTGTTTTTGGTGAAGGTCCGAGTCGAATCAATGCCCTCTGAATATTATCATTACAGACTTAATCGCTCGACTAGATGGTTGAAGACTCGATTCAAGCTTTATTTAATGTTCTCTCCTTCAGCATTTCCATCAAATCTCTTCTTGTTGGGTCAACATAAGATGGAATGTTCAAAGGTTCACACATAAAAGGACACATTTGATGGAGAAGAATTGGTCTCTTATAAGAACCTAGGCCAAGATTTCAGCCCAGCCAATGGCCCAACTGGCTGCTACTAGTGCATATAGAATAGGGTCAATCTCAAACCCTAAACAATACCACAAAAATGTGATTCAAGTTCAAACTTGCTCACAAAAGTTATGATTACTCAAGAGATGTAGGCTCTACACAATGGATGTAATTTTGGAGGCATATAAGGTCATTAAGATCTCAGCTATAAACAATAAACACACAATCAACTCATTGCTACAGAACTAAGTGCATCAAGTAAGTTACTTGCACTTTCTAAACACATTGTTGCATATTTAATAGTGTCACAATTCTACAATAATCATCTATTTTTATCTTCAACTACAACCTAAACCAGTTAAGGGGCGTTTGGTATAAATTTGGATATAGTAATGAGACAAGGTATGGGGTTTAGTTGGTATGGGTATGGAAACCCATACTTTTTAGTGTTTGGTAAAATTTTTGGGAATGAATAAATTTCTTATTGAGACAAAAAAAAGTCGAAATCTTAAAAAAAACTTAGAAAATAGATTATTCAAGAGTCATTATTAGTGAAGGAGGAATGGTAGTTGATGAAAAAATCAACTTGTTATGTGGTATATATGGGTTTCAATCTCATACCCAAGGTAAAGGTAGGGTATGAAAACCCCATACCTATTGGGTTTGAGGTATGGGTTTGGAAACCTAATATTAGCATATCAAACAACAAGTGTGGGGTTTTCATTCTCATACCCCATACCTTCATTCCCGATTCCCACTTACCAAACACCCCCTTAAAGTATTAAGAATGGGTTATCTCAGTCGTTTTCCCCATTCATGGAAGCTTGTTTACTACATTGTCAATCGTCATATCACTATCACAAATTACACCACCGTCAAAGCCAATGCCAGGCGCCAGCCAATGAAGATGACCCTGAAGATGAAGAATAGTTCACATGGGCCCAGCCCATCACATTCTGGCCCGGCCCATTTCAAATTTACTAAAGGACACAGACATGTTACCTGCACGGCTGGACCCACCTTCTAATTTTATTAAGGTACTCCAATGATAAATTTATTTTTAGAGTTTTTCCACTCGTATTTCAATCGATAAAGACTACGAGCCAAGTCAAATCAGTTTATAATCCGATAAAAAAGCCTGTGAGTCTTGATTTTTTAACAAAGCGGAGAAAATGAGGTAAGAATCAAACCCAAAACTTACCAAACTCGCCTTGGCACTGAATAGGCTAAGTTCGTTTGGCTTTTCAGTCTGTCTAGGCGTCTATTGAACTCCTTCTAACCAAAACCCATCGTCTATCGATTTTTAAATCACTATTCATACCTTCGACCATTAGACCGTCTCATATAGAGGCGACGGACTATTGCTATTTTCGTCGGTGGACGTTCATCTATCCCATCTCTTATAATATTCTCTCACTTGTGGTTACAAGTGAAATAGAAAACTTGAGCGTGACATTGTACGTGAAATTATGGCTTGGTCAGTTTTGCTGTCGGCATTCATAAATTTGAAGAGAGTTAATCTTCCGGAATTGCACTTCTTCACATTATTGGAGCTCCAATTATGCACGTACCCCATATTAGACAAGGGCAAGTAAAACTGTATTGAGGGTAAAGGACAAAATAATTCTCTATTTATGTCCTATTTGCCTTAATAGTAGTAGTAAATTTAAGTGCCTCAATCATACAACCCATTTGTTTCCATAATTAATTCCGTAGTGCAATTACTTGTAGATATTGTCTTCTTCGAAGAAAAAATTAAACTACAATTGACTCTTAATCACCCATTTATGTAAGGATAAATTGCTACAAAAGCAAAAACTATTCAATTGTTAAAAACAAGATCTTGAAATCTCAGGAAGGTCTTAAGTACAGTATAAGACTAGCCTCCTTGACTTATTAGTATAAACAAGACTCATTGCGCAAGACGCATCAGTTCGGTGATTGAGATATCATGTTATAACCATGAGGTCACAGTTTCGAACTTTCAGGGATGAAGATTTATCCTTTCTCTTAAGATTAGTTAATGACCATTCCTCAGGTCAAATGGGATGTTTTAGACCATACCAAGTAGTATTTGTAGAGACGATAACCTTTATTTATTAAAAAAAACAAGATTTATTACTCGGAGTTAAGTAAAAAGAAGAAAAATCCAACCACCATGACACTTGAATAACACTTTAGCAAATTAATAAAAACTGTCAGTTCTATATAACTTTCTTCATTATTTTTTTCTGCCACCTCACGTAAGCTTTAACCCCGATCTGGACACTACAGTAATAAAAATAAATAAAACAAAAATTAACCAATAGCTTAACTTATCATCATATCCTCTTCTGTGTTTATTTTATCAGTAACTTCACTTTCATTGAATTGGGCTGGGCCCACAAAACATCGGCACCGATCGCTGTCTTCTGTTAGCGAGTGCAGCTATCACCTACAACGCAGGACCACAGTACGGTCTACCAAATACCACCAACAAATCCAACCACTGTGCGCCACGTCGATGTGGGGCCTGCTCATTGACCGTCTCATCATTTAACCCCTAATCATTGATTAGATGCGCCTCAGCTGATTATGTATTAACAGCGGGCTTTAATTTTATACCGGTATAAATTAGAGTACTAGGTATCAATAACTGAATGAGGGATTCGATTTGGAATGAATGCAAGGAATATAAAATTTAGCAAGATTATATAACTATTAATTGATTAATCTAATTCCATGCACATTAATTGTTCATTCCATGCATTACGCTTGATAATATGAATTGGGAAGATGACCGACGTTACTGACAACTTCACAATTAAAGGAACTAGTGAAAGGAATCACGCACATTAAACTTAAGCATACGATGCTTTATTGACGTTACATTAACTTTACAAGATCATGTTATGTTCATGATTTATGCGTTCGAGGAATGATTTAAGTTGTGTACAATGCAACGTACAAGAAGTGGCCGAGGAAGAGCCGGTGACCTAGTTGAAGTCGAAGGTATCGAATGATCGAAAATTGCAGGCGCATATCAACCATAAGTTGAGGGCATAACCTTTGCAATCAGAGTTATAGTCGACGACATACCCCTTTTATTAATCGAAAAACAAAGCGTATGCACTATCGACAGATAAGGACGTCGTATATCTTGGACCCGTTGGAAAATATGAGAAGGTGAAGTGAACATTTAGAGGCCCAAAGGAACAACGAAATCAAATTAGTTGCGAACAAGACAAGGCTAAGAAAAGGAACGATAACGAAATGAGCAGGACCGTACAATCGGACAAGCTATGCGCAAACGTGGATTTACAACAACTAGTTTTGTGCATTATGTGAAACACTGCACATAGTCATGTTATTATGTTAATGCATAGCTCATGCGAAATCGGTTCTACATTCAACTCACGGTGTCTTTTGTGAAAGGCACAGACACGAACACGACAGTGGCTTGGACCATGGTTAATCATGGCTCTAAATGTTCGTACTCGTTCATAAGAAAAGCATGGACCAAGCGTCGGTTAGTCCCATGGACCGTGTGGGTCCCTTTGCTATTGGAAGGACTTTGCGCGGGCCCCAAATGCACTGACCATGTCACGCTGCATAAGTCAGGAGATATGAGTTGGTCCTAGAAGAATGCATGGACCATGTTCTAGTCGATCGCTCTTTAAAATCAAGAACATGTTAACAAAGGTGGATTATTAATGGTTAAATAGTTTACCTTATATCGGAATCAATCCGATGTTTTACTACGGTATAAATCAACGTGTTGTGCACTTGTTATTTTTCGGCACGTTAAAGAAGGCATCATATTGGTAGTGTTTGTGAAGTAGTTAAGATTTAAAGTCAAACCTTCTTTGACTAATTAAAGTTTATCAAATATCGTGATCAAAATGTCAAATTTCAATGGTTATACATTTCTCTAGAGATCTCGTGTATGGTATAAAATATAAATAATAAACAATGAGCAACTAAGGGTATCTCCAAGAGCTTCCTTATAATTTTCTTCAAAATGAAGAATTAAAGGCATATTCTCCAAAATTATTTTAGTTTAAATCCAATAATTTCCCTATCTTAAATATTTTATATTTATTATATACAAACATATCATAGAAAAATTATAAAAGATAAATCAACCAATCAAAATTTACAATGATAAAACTTGTAATTAATGCCGAATTTCCAAAATATAGGGAAGTGAACTCATTTTTTTTTTTGAGAAATCCTTATAATAGAGATTATGATGGAGTGAAAATTTGTATCATATTCTCCATATTCACATTTTTCAAGAATATGGGGAAATTCTTAGAGATGATCTAACGAATCGAAAGATTCAACCCAAAAAAACTAACGATGTGAAAGTGTATGCAAATTAAACCTAACAATTTCGATCAAAAATAAATAAATTAAACCTAACATCTAATGTTTCTTACTCCGTATGGCTCAACGAAACTAATTACCTGATTATCAATAATTTATTAGTTTAGTTGTAGGTGTTAACTTCCAATCTTTACTACTCGAAGCAACTAGTATCTTTTATTCCGAAGTGGAAACATCAATCTTTGTCTTCAAGTGCAATCAACATTAGTTTATGCATTGTTTTCTCTAAGCTATCGACCTGTTTGGTACATCATAATTAGATATCAGTAAATATATCAAAGATATCGCTCTTAATCATATCTTAAATAACTTTTTAATCCTTAATCTTTTGCATGGTTTGTTAAGAAAATACGTGAACATATCAAAAAACAAGAGCCAAGATAAAACGCACAAAAAAGATTATGAAATCACAATAAAACATGTTAAATCAAGCACTATATACTCTCGTATTTAAATTATTGCCTATAATGTAATGCAAAGAATAAAATTAACCTCCATTCCAAAATTAGGTATTTTAAATTACTATTTTCCGGTGTGGGGTATTTATTTCTTTATTAGTCCAAAATGCATTATTTTTTTTTCCCAAAATGCATTATTAATTTATTTTAAGAAAATAGAAGCTTATAAGGAATTAGGGGAATGGCGCAACTTGGCAGCCATGCGCTCTCTCTCTCTCTCTCTCTCTCTCTCTCTCTCTCTCTCTCTCTCTCTCTCTCTCTCTCTGTTTCTTCTCTTCGCCTGCAAACAAACGCCCTCCTCTCTTTTCTCCTCCATCCTCCATCATCACCATCATCATCATCATCAGAGTTTGTTATTTCCACCTTTTCCTCTCAGTCGCAATTCGATCTCAATTAGCTCCAGATCTGGCCTCAAATCCCCGCCATTGTCACCACCATTCGATCCCCGGACTCAGATTGCGGAATTAGGCTTACAAGATTGAAGAAATCGGCGAATAATCGGAGGCCGAGAGGGGAACGGAAGGAGCGAGCGAGAGAGAGAGGTGGCATTCGCCATGAAAGCCTCGTTCAAGGACGCCGCCGTCCTCAGCGCTCATAGCCGTGTCTCCGGCGTCCATGGCGCCTCCAAGCTCATGATCTGGCTCATCGTCTTCATCTCCGTCACCTACGCCCTCTACACATTCCGCCTCGTCTCCTACCGCAACTTCTGCTCCTCCTCCTCCGACCACACCCCCAGGCCTCGCTTTCTCTCCTCCTCCGCCGCTCAATTCACCTCAAACCCTAACGATTCGGACGATTCGGACTCGGATCGGAAGAATTCGACTCATCCGCCTCCGCCACCGCCACCGCCTCCTCCACCGCCGGAGACGAACATCACGCACGTGGTGTTCGGCATTGCCGGCTCGGCGAAGCTATGGGAGCAGCGAAAGGAGTACATAAAGCTCTGGTACAAGCCGGAAACCGGAATGAGAGGAGCCGTCTGGCTCGATTCGCCGGTAATCTCATCACCAGACGACGCCAGACGCCTCCCGCCGGTGCAGATCTCCGGCGACACCTCGACGTTCGCGTACCGAAACCGGCAAGGCCACCGCTCCGCCATCCGGATCTCGCGTATCGTCTCCGAAACGCTGCGTTTAGGGATGAAGGACGTCCGCTGGCTGGTCCTCGGCGACGATGACACCGTCTTCGTGACGGAAAATCTTGTTAGAGTTTTGTCCAAGTATGACCACAACGAATTCTATTACATCGGGAGCTCTTCCGAGAGCCACTTGCAGAACATTTATTTCTCCTATGCTATGGCTTATGGCGGTGGAGGTTTCGCGATTAGTTATCCGTTGGCTTTGGCTCTTGCTAAGATGCAAGATCGGTGTATTCAGCGGTATCCGAGCTTGTACGGCTCCGATGACCGGATTCAGGCTTGTATGGCCGAGTTGGGGGTTCCTCTCACCAAGGAGCTCGGTTTTCACCAGGTAATTTTTTTTTGTTTTTAATCTTTTTTTTTCAGGTTTGTTGTGTTAGTGGTTATGGTTTATGAGCATTGAAAGAAACTTACTAGTGTTGTGGGAGCTTTCTGTTATTTCTTGTTTTTGACTGCTTTGGTAAAAATGGAGTGTGAGCATTGTTTTTGAGGGTGTGACGGTGGACGGACAAATGTGCATAAATTGAGCCCATTCCTGGTTCCTGTGAGCTTGACAAACAATGTGCATTGTGCAATGTGCATTTACTGTTATGAGTATTACATTTTTGGCATTGAATATTAAGATCTGGGGGGGTTACAACTGACAGCATTGAATTGGGGTGTAGTTTAAAGCAAGGAAGCCCATTTTCACCTCTGTCTTTTCCAAAATTGAAGTGTGGTAGATCTGGTTTTCTTTCTTTAGTTGTAGAAATTGGAATGTGGTAGGTTGTAGTGTAAAGGCCAGGCGTCAAATTGCTAGGCTTGGCTAGATGCTCTTTTATGTAGTTGGTAGAGTGAGCTTTAGTGCAATTATGTCAAAAAAGGAGATTTGAATAATTGAGCGATGCTTTGAGTGGCTGGATCAATTGTCTTGGTGGAGTTGGAAGGAGACCTAAACCCATTCTCCAAATAGAATGGAATGTGTGGTTTATTCAATTAGATTACTGTTTTTTCCCCGTCCACTCATACTTTTAGTATATCAAAAGTTAGCGTCTAAAGATTAAACAAAAGGACACGATGAAATGATGAATTACCAATACCCCACGTGTTTTTCCACTAATTGGTGTAGTTTTAGGGGGTTGTTCACCAATGTGACAGGGAAAAAAGTGCAACATAGTCACTTGATGAATAAAGTTGGTCTGCTTTCTGCTTTCCGGATCCATTTTTCTTAGCAGTGTAAAAGTGGTTTTAGTTTGATCAATGTGAAGACACTAACTGCTTGAATCTTGATGAATATGAAACAGTATGACGTTTACGGGAGCCTGTTTGGACTACTTGGAGCGCACCCGGTAACTCCTTTTGTCTCCCTCCACCACTTAGACGTGGTTGAGCCCATTTTTCCTGGTGTAACCCGGGTTGAAGCCCTTCAAAGGCTTACTGAGCCGATGAAAACCGACTCAGCCGGGCTGATGCAACAGTCCATCTGCTATGACCGAGCCAGGCAATGGACCGTCTCTGTCTCATGGGGCTACGCTGTCCAGGTCATCAGGGGAATCCTTTCGCCCCGCGAAATGGAGATGCCCACTAGGACTTTCTTGAATTGGTACAAACGGGCTGATTACACGGCCTACTCGTTTAACACCCGGCCCGTCGCAAGGAACCCGTGTCAGAAACCTCATGTGTTTTACTTGGAGAAGTTTCAGGGTGGCTCTGGAATGAATGACACTATGAGCGTGTATGCAAGACATCATCTAACTCCACCGATTTGTACGTGGAGGATTCAAGATCCCATTATCGTCCAAACGATTATTGTTCATAAGGCGCCTGATCCGCATTTGTGGGATAGGGTAAGTGCTTACAAATTCACTGAAGCATCTCTTGATTGTGTTTACTATGCAAATCGTGTCTTAGGTTGGCTTATATCACTGCTCTGATCATTGTATATGTTTGTGTTTCCTTTTCTATCTTCCGAGCAGTCGCCTAGGAGAAATTGCTGCAGGATCAAGAACGCAGAGGACCCGCAAAAGATGGTAATAGACGTCGGTGTATGTAGGGATGGCGAAGTCACAGAAGTATAGCTAGTCGACTCACAAAACATGTAGGATCGGAGGCGTAAATTTCTTCCTCATACATCTTCCCACAATGCAATCTTGTCCTGATCCCTCTTTTTGTGCTCATGATTCTTCAATTTCATTAGCAAGCCCTATATTTCATTTATTGATAGTACATTTCGACACCTATTTTTTCGGAACACTAGAGCCTGCAGTGTTGTATTATCCTATTGCGTATGGCAAAATCAGGGAGACCAAGCTAGCTTGATAGATGCAGAGAAGAGATGAGATGAACCTGAGTTAGTAACACCCAAAATGCACGATTGCAAAAGTAAAAATTGTTTCATCCCCTTGTATGTTGTAGTGTTCATCACTATGTATTGCTTCCAAGTACAAAAATTTTCGTGTACAAACAACCTATAAATTGAAATGTCAAAAGATTTGCTTGCTAATGGCAAGCATTATGATTACTAGCCAGATTGGGTTCCAATTTTATGTTATGTTTCCAGAGAGACTAGTCAAAACGAGCTCGAACCAGCATTGATCTACATTCTACATTGAGGGCATAGCTTCAAATCATATTAAATACGGAGTAATGTAATATGGATCATCATCAAGCGAAATTATAGTTGGCGGGAAAGTTCTTCAAAATTGAAATAGGTAGGATTTAATTGGGCCAACGGCCCATAACTTGTAATCCCTTCATTTGTTCAATCCATTTATTCAACTCCTAACCCTTTATATGACCAAACTAGCGTAATTGTCTGTGTCAAGTACTGAATAATTTGTGTTTCCTCTGTGATAATTTATCAATCGGTAATTTATAAACACCCTAGTAATTTTAGCACAAAACATTTACACGGTCAAGAGGAAAAAAATGCTACTATTGAGGAACCTTGTAATTTTAGCACAAAACATTTACACGGTCAAGAGGGAAAAAATGCTACTATTGAGGAACCTTGGAGTTATTAAAGAAAGAGATTACCACTATGTTATTTGTATCATTTTGATTTTGATTAAATATTATTAATTATATAAAAAAGATTACTATAAAAGATAATTAAGCATTGAACGAGGACACCTTCTAAACTTATACTCTTATATATAGATCCTTGATCATAAAAACTATTAGGACGTGTTTAAGAACTAAAAACTTTCGCATATTATTACCCTTTTAGTACAAAAACATAATTTGATACGTTCTTAAATATTCTTTTTTTCATGCTAATTGCTTATTGTCTTACAATATCTTCCTTCTTCAAGGTATATATATATACAGAATTCCATACAAACGATATTAATTGGAGAGATTGTTGAAAAGCTATGGAGAAGTTAATTAAATCTGATTAAACATTAGTTATAATTCCCCTTTCGTTCGTACGAATTGGTCTTAATCATTATGTTTAGAAAATAATTTCCAACCACAAGCTAAAAATGAGAAGGAAATGCAGGATACGTTTTCCAAAATGAGAGAAAAAAGAAACGAGTGGTTGACATCAAAATCAAAATGCATCTGCATGTGACAGAAATTGACAAATCAATCAATAAATAGTGCAAACCCGGCTTTAAAGGCAAAAAAAATTAGATGGACCACACAACTTAACTAAAAGAAACTTTTGAAATTTAATTCGTTCATGGAATTAAAATTGAATATATACTCCATATGATTAAGATGTAAGATGATCCAACGTAAACTTAAGTGGGTCATATACAAGCTAGTAATTTTGTTACTAGAAAAAATTGTCTAACCACGTAAATGTATTATATATATATATGAGGGTGTATCATTAAGTAATTACCTTAATCACTAGATAGTGTGATCATATGCATCAATTGTATTAAATATCAAGAAAAGTCATGGAGCAACTGGGCACCAACTAATTTCTTGTAGGGCAAGTTTTGTGCTTGATCAACCTCATCAAGAAGAGAGTAATGCTCAACGCCAGGCTGGCACTCCTCCATCACATGGTCTCTCTCGTAGAAAACCGAGCCCGGCGGGCCCATTTGCGAGTACGAAGCCAAGCCCATCGCCCCGGAAGCACCATCCCGCTGGAGCCCTAGGGTTAACGACACACTGCTTAGACCGAAACCCTCGCGAGAGGCGTTGATGTGGTTGTTGTACGATGAGTAGTCTAGGGTTTCCATCGAGGCGGGCCCGCCAAAACCCTGGTGGTGGTGGTGGTGGTGGCGGGAAGGGTTTGAGATGAGGGATGAGAGGGTTTGGTCTAGGGTTGGCTTTTGGTCTTCTTGTAATAGCATGGTTTCAGGGTTTAGGGTTGAAGTTGTGTTCGTCGGACCGACACCAATGTGGTGGGCCCCACCACCGCCACCGGCCGCCGTGTTTGAATGTGGTAGCTCGTCTTTTGTTTCCTCCAAGTACATTTCCTCCACCATGGGCTTCCATAGTCTAACTCTTGCGTTGATGAACCAATTGGATACCTAAACAAGTAAACATGTAAACTTATTTTTTTGTTAAGAAAGGAAGATGTATAGTAATAATAAAGTTATTGATTAAAGCTATAGCGTTCTAATCAATGCAAATTATGAGAATTACAGCTTCTTTAATTATCATTTTCTATATATGTGTAAGGGCAATGAATAATTGCATATCATGAAAATGGTACCCGGCCTTAGCCTCCCTCAAGCTAGAACATAGTTTTTATATGTTATCTAAAATTGAAGAAACAAACATCCGACCAGCCGGCCTAAAGATTGGCCCGTTTCAAGCAAATCTACTAATCTAGTTTAAGTTCAACTTATTTGTATGAGACTTTTTATTCACCTATATGCATTTATTATTGTGCTCAAACTGTGTCAATCATGAGCTAGCTAGAATAATGTATCAATGCATGCATGTATATATATAGATTGCCAACAGCATTACCTGGCTTCGAGTAAGGCCTGTTTGGCGGGCTAGTATATGCTTATCGACATCATTAGGATATCTGCATTAGGGTTTTGAAAATTGATCAAGATATAATGCAAAGACAAAAGATACACAAAACGTTTATAAATCAAGTTGATAGAGAGATGAATGATGGACCCATCATAAATATATGTAGATTTTAGCTAGCTAGCATGGCATCTATACGTACTAAACATATATAGCTTGGAATCTAGGCTAAACAATATATGTAAGTTGATTGTATAACGTTTGTACTTAAGTGTAAGTTGGTAGGTGTACCAGTCAAGTTTCGCGATTATTCTGTCCATAATGAAGCCTAGTAGTTTCAAAGGCATAAAGAAGAAGAATTTAGCAAGCTATGCTTCAAATGAAGGTGGAAATTGGAGTAAGCCAAAACGAAGGAAAATGAAAGGTGAGAATTGACATGCCAAGGATATTTATTTCTATAGAACATGACAAAGTGAAGTTTTTTTGGAATGGAATCTCATGTTGCAAAAGATGATAGGTGCAAAAGTAACAAATCCATCTAATCGATCTCTACTTTTAATTACCAAAACAAAAACATGTACGTAGTTTTTGATCTAGTGGCCATGGGTGGTGATTTCAATTCTTTGTGCACAAATATCTTAATATTGTAGTCCAAATTTTCTATTACAATTTTCTATTGCATATATATGATATCAAAAGACTAAACAAGAAATGTTAAATGACCAATAAAGTCCAATCTAGCTCTAAGCGCAAGATTATAGTATATGATTCTAGGTATAGCCATATATATATAAAAAAAAACAATTTCTACCGAAAAAAAAAACAATACCCTAATAAAATACCAACTTAAAAATATTAAATTTGAAGAAATGGGTATTATTTTAACTTATAGTTTCAAAAAAACCCAACTTGAAATATTTCAATTTAGAAGGCTAAAAAAACCTATATAAAAAAAAGCTCAAATGTGAAGAATTGCCTTAGCTCATCCTTAACTACACTTTAACACTTGTCATTTTAAGACTAAATCCTACTTACCGCCCCACTAATCCAACCCAATTAAAAATTATAACTATCTAAGTAACCACCATATAATCAATAATTCTCCAACACATTATAAATTATCCTACCATATCAAATCTCATTAGAATATAACATGAAACCTATCTTTATCCTACCCCTCTATGCAAAACCGGGACCCAATCAAGCCCTTCTCATTCCACCACATTTTTCACGCACTCATTAAAACAGGATCCAAAACTGTAAATAATCCAAAAAAGAGGGATAGAGAAAGCAATTACGGATGAAGAAAGTGCTCGAAAAGCCAAGCCCGAAGAACCGACACAGATTTCTCCGGCAAGCCTCTTTGTGGGCGCCAAGGGTGAATTTCCGACATGCCCATTTGCCGTTGCAACGACTTTTCCCGCCTAATCGCCTGATCCAACGCCTTCAGCCTCGGCGTCGTCTCGCCGGCGCCCGTTTCGGCTTCTCCCGGCGCCGGCGCCGACGCCGCCTTGATCTGGCCGACGACCGCCTCTTTCAAACACCGGAAATGCCTCGACATGGCCCGCGAAGCCGATGACGTGTACACGCCAGCAGAGCCGGCTCCAGCAGCCGACTCGAAGCCGCGAGCCGCCGACTGGATTTGGTGCTTGTAAATTTTGTATCTTTTATTCAACTAGGTAAGAAAAAAAAAGTGACCTTTTTTTTTAGTAAGAAATTTGCCATGAAAAGAAATGAGAATAGAGGGTTCGGATGAGTAAATGAAGCCTCAAAAATGGATTAATTGCCACCCACCATGTGAAGCCATTGAATTTTATGGAAAGGTTCTTCCAATCTCAACCAACTTTTTCAGCAACTTTTGGTGGCTTGATGATAAATTTGTAGTAGTGAAACTTTGATTTCTATATTTTTTGTTGTTGTAATATGTACTTTTTGCATGTAAAAAAAAACAGAAGGGAAAATATTGAGATGAAAGATTGGCAAAATTGTACCTCATCCAACAAAGCAATCAGCTTTTTCTTCTTGGTGTGGAGTTCAATGAGATCAAGACCAAAAAGTGATGGTTGCTCCTTACTACTTCCACTCCCATTACACATGATCTCCTTGTTCCTGGCTTGCTTTTGCTTTTGAATCTCATCCCCATCATCATCAGCTTTTGTTGTACTTTTCTTAGTTTCAAGGCTGCAAAACTCACTCAACAGCTCCTGAGCAGGGCCCAAGTAACTTGAGCTTCTGACAACCTCAAACTGTTGTCCCCCATGTACTAAAACCCCATGTTCTTGATGTGGGTGTTGCTGAAACCCACTTTTTACGCCAAACCCACCTCTGAAATCCCCTTGCAAGTTATGGGCATGCCTTAGTTCAAAGGATTGGAGCCCTAGGCTTGAAGGGTTGTCAGAAGAAAGAGATAAGGAAAGTCCTTGGCTTGGCCTTTCATTCCCTTCACAAGGGAAAGCACACCTCATGGAAGCCTGATGATCTTCACCAAGAAATGATCTGTTGTTGTTGTTGTTGTTGTTTTGGTACCCTTCTTGCCACGGATTCGACGAACCGGGCCCGCCCATGGGCTGATCAGAGATGCCAATTGAGAAATGATCATCGTCACCTTCAACAGTCTTTGGCTTGAATAGCCCTATCATCTCGAGCCCGGAGGATGAGGTGAAGTTTTCCAACGGGCTCGGTTCGAGTCGTCGCGATTCGTGTGGGGATGATACTAGATGGGTTTGGTGGAAAGATGAATATCTTGAAAACCCAGATCCCATTTGGCTTGATTTCACTTCCTCTGCTTGCTGAGCCATGTAGAAGTGTTGAAAGTTGAAACCCTAGCTAGCTCCTGAAAAAGATGGCTTCTTTTTGTTCCTGCAAAATCCAATAATGTTAGAAAGCAAGGACAAAGGAAATCACAAGATTAATTATTTTTTTTGGTCAAGAATCACAAGATTAATTATATAATAAACAGTTTGTCATCATAAAGACACAATCTTTATTGCTGGTTTTTTTTGTTTAATATTACTTGTGGGATCTTCTACTGAGAAAGATGGAGAAAGAGAATCACCTGGCTTCAAAAGAGTTTGTACTTGCTTTCTTGAGAGATCAGAGGAAGAAGAAGATGGTTTTTTTGTTGTTGTTGATGGGATTGTTAGTTTCTCTCAACCACCCAACATGATGGAATGAAAACTCAACAGTAGGAAGTGAGAGATTTCTGTCTCTTGATGAAGGAGATCAGATCAGAAATCAGGGTTCACAACAGACAATAATAAGCAAAAGACCATGACTTTCTAACAAAAAAAAACCCTTATTTAATTAATATTTGATTCTTCTTCTCCTCCTCTCTCTCTCCTCTGTGTTTTCTGATTCTTTAAAGGCCCAAAGAGGGTCAATGTAGAGTGACATAAACACATAGAAAATGAAATAAAAAGAAGTGAGAAATGAATATTTAAAGTCGCCCTGTTAGGGATGAGGGGATCAAGCCCAATTATCCCACAATACAATACAATCCCAATTAAATTAAGTGATCTTTTATTCTCTAAAGTGCACAAACTATAGCATTAGTAGTAATTACCAATGAACAACCATGTTTATTTATTTATTTATTTATTTTTAATAATATAGTTGTGGTTCTTTTTTGTTTGGCTAAGGAACTAGTAATTCTTAAGCTACCCAAAAACACCTACTGTATATTCTTGTTCTATTACTATGTTCTAAGATCAAAGGAAGGTCACTCCCAAGTGTTTTATATACCATACAATAAAAATAAAAAAATATGTAAAAAAATTAATGTTAGTACAGTTATTGAGAGTTAATATGGGAACTGAGGGAAGTGCAGAAATTTGCAAAAGGGTACCATTTTAGGAATAGAAACTGAGAGTTGGTGGCAGGGCTTTTTCAGGTATAGAGTGGCCCATTCGTTCTTTCTTCTGAGTTTCCATCGAAGATTCATCATGTCTTCTGCAGAGGGGAGCATTTAAAAACAGAGGAACCACACACAAGAAACAGAGGAAAGTGGAAGAATTCACACAAAAGATTGGACCTTTTTTTTACTGTATTATTTAACCGGTTTTAAAATGGAAATTTATATTAAAAAAAGGGTTTTTATGTATACTTTAATCTTGTTGAGAATGCATGACTTAAGTAGCTACAAATAATTTTCAAGTCAAATGTTATCATATAACTGTCTTGAGAATGTAGTCTATGATGGTGAAGTTTATCTGGGGCATGGTAAAAATTGACCTGTTTTTTGTTTGGTGCTGTTAACGTTTATTGTTGGCTCAATTTTGGCGAATAAGTAAGCTTTTTGCTATGTAACTATGTAAGCATATGTAATTGAGTAAGGGTGAATATGATTTCTAAGGGCTTAAAACATATCAAGACATCTCAATTTGTCAAATTTAGTCACTTAGATACCTCATCTTTAAAACAGACCTATTAAACACCTCAACTTGTCAAACCTTACCTATTAAACACCTGATCAAGAGGATATGATTATAAGTGTATTTTACGCACGATGATGTGTCATGAAATTGTTTTATTTATAGCCATGTAATGGGTCACCTAATGCCACGTAATGTCCACATTATATCAACTTAAAGAAAAATAAGTAAATTAGTTTTTTTGTGATTAAAACTTAAAAGTGAATGCAAAACAAAAAAATCAAAGAGAAAATAAATCATCACCCCATTCAACTCCTTCTCAGTAATGAAACTTGAACGAGGGCAGTGGGTAATCGCTAAACAATGATGGAACTCGAGATTTCCATAGCCTAAGTTCGATCGAAATTGGCAAGAGAGTGAAGAACAAAGGCGATGCTAGAGGGCTTGGGCATCTTCCTCAAATCACACTCGATTTCGCGACTAAGGCATCGAAGGTGGTGGCTACAAACGCTAATGGAGCAGGGTTGTTTAGACTTGGGACCGGAGGTTTCGGAACCGGGTCAAAACCGTCCGAAACCGGAACCGGAACAGCCGGTTCGGTTCCGAGGACGGTTACGGTTCCGGTTCCCCTTCTCCCGGAACCGGGGACGGTTCGGAACCGCCGGTTCAAAACCGTCCCAAACCGCCGGTTTCTCCTCTTTTCAACAAAAAAATATACATAAACTATACCAAACATATAAAAAAATACAAATCAAGCACTAAATGTTTATATATAATAATCAAAACCAAATTTATAAATCCAAAGAAATTAAATATATCTAAATTTAACAACATTTAATTTATAAACAAAAAAATAAAAATAAAATCTTATTTTTTTTATTTTTAGCCGGTTTTGGAACTGGAATCGCGTAGAACCGGCCTCGGAACTGCAACCGGAAAACCGGCCAAGAATCGGTTCCGGTTCCACGAAATTTGGAAACGGGAACCGGCGGTTCTGGAACCAGACCCATGTCTAGGGGTGTTGTCTATGGTGGTGGGCAAGGAAGTCAATGTGAGAGATGTCGACGACTGGTTTCGGCCCCCTCTTCTCCGGTAATTCCTTAAAAATAGATCTAGGAAAAGAATTGAAATGAAATTGAGGGAAAAAGATCAAATTTAGTAGGTGAAATTTGGGGCCTTGGTTGTGTGTGAGAATTTGTGATAGACTTGGTTCGAATTTGGGTGTTTAAATTAGTAGATCATGTAAATACAAAAAATAAATAACTTAAGCTTAAGAATGCTAAATTTATTCAAGTAAATCAAATGATAAAGTAACAAAATTAGTCTTTCTATTAAAAAATAGTTTAAACTTTTATCTTAAAAATTCTAAATTTAATTCAGTAAGTCAAATATAATTAGTTTATAGTAATTATATTTCGAAAATTCAAGATATATATTAGAATCATGTATTTCAATTCAGTGATATATTAAAAAAGATAGAATATCTTACCAAAATTCAAAAATTTGTATATATCGTTTACATAAATAGATAATATAATGTTAAAAAATTAATTGAAACGCCACAAATAAAAACTATTTTTTTTATCAAAAATAAGGTGGGTCCAAAATCAACTTTAAAAAAGATAAGTGATATATCAAAAAGATAGAATATCTTACCAAAATTTAAAATTTTGATCATATATTTTACATAAATAGATAATAAGAAATATAATTAGATTAATTAAAATAACACAAATAAAAGCTACTTTTATCAAATATGCAGTGAGAGCAGAATTAACGTGGTGGCTCGAAAACGGTCATACACAATTTTTCAACCCAAAAGTATGGCTAATCAAGTAATCAATATTATAAAACATCCATAGATGGAGACTCACGTTATAACCATAAACACAAACCTCACCCGACCAAAAAAAAATAAACACAAACCTCAACACCGTCAAAAACTATTAGTGGAATACTTGACCTCAACACCCTCAAAAACTATTAGTGGAATATTTGATATGAACGAACCATTACAGAATACAATATTGTGGATGAATGAAGAAACGCAAAATATAATAGTATAACATACCTGAATTCATGTATTGCACGGAATACTTGACCTCAACACCCTCAAAAACTATTAGTGGAATATTTGATATGAACGAACCATTACAGAATACAATATTGTGGATGAATGAAGAAACGCAAAATATAATAGTATAACATACCTGAATTCATGTATTGCACGTAGAAGACTCAAAAAAAAAATCAAAATTTGTTGTACGTATTAAATGAATGTATTGTATGTGAATGGTGTTTCTGAATGCATGTTGGGTATTTTTTACAGAAGAAAAGTGAACCTAAAATTATTTAAGGAATATAAAATTAAAAATAGATAGTATGACTTTAAAGATAAAATTGAAGATTAGATAACTAAGGAAAATAAAAGATATATAGTTGTAATTATCTATTTGAGTTGAAAAAAAATATTAAATCAAGCGGGACCAGAATCAACGTGGTGGCTCGAAAACGGTCGGCTTTTATAATATACTAGTTCTCATCCCTTATGGATGCTCTAGGTGAGCCCAAGTAGTACTTGCGGCGAGCCTAATTCTTACCTTATCAAAAAAAAAAGAAATAATTTTAAATAAAAAACTCGAATCAATTTAGCATTACATTAAAGATGTAGATAATATTTAATAAGATAAAATAGAAAACAAAATTATCTTGTATATATGTTATTCTATTGTGAAAAAATAATTAAATTAGAGATATAAAAACATTTAATAAAAAAATTAACGAATCATTATCTTAATTAAGAAATCTATCTTTTAATCTAAAGCATAATCATTATGTAATATTAAATATATGATATTTTAATATGATATGGTAGTAAAAAGTATTTTTAATATATTATTTTAATAGAATGAATATCCACCTTAAATATAGTGTAGAATTTTCTAACATTGTTGATTTTTAAAAAACTATCATACTAAAATTACGAAAAAAAAATTTATAGTTGTATTTAATTAAATGGGTAAACTATTAAGATTATGATTTATACATTAAATAAAATATTTTTTGTAAATAAATGTTTTATAATAGATATATGTATTCTTTAAAGGGGTATGATGATAGGATTGAGACTTATATACTTAGATAGAATTATTAATTATTAATTAAACAATTCAAATTTGAAGATAGAACTAATATCTTTTTTTTTGGTTGAAAGATAGAACTAATATCTTAATTAAGTATGCATAAGATCTTTTGATAAAATCAAGATTTAATAAGATAACTTTTTAAATAAGGGATATTATGTAAGATATATATATATATATCTTAGCTAAATTTGTTTATATATATATATATATCTTAGCTAAATTTGTTTACATGATATACTATATCTTTTACCACGTATATAGTACGGAAAGATAAAAAATTATATATATTTTTGTACCATGTACGATAGAGTACGTACATACTTTTGGAAAACACAAAATTTGTATATTTTTGTAAATTGTATATATTTTGTACCATGTGTGATATAGTACCTACGTTTGGAATAGATAAACATTTTATATGTTTTGTACAATGATATACGTACATGCTTTTGCATCATGTTATAATAATACAAAATTTATAATACATAATTGTTCCACTTTAAAGATAACAAAAGATAAAATTTTCAAGTAGGGAGTAGAAAGATAAAATTTCCAATTTAATAGATGTCAAAAGAATTTAAATAAAATATATTATTTAAATAAAAGGGGTGATGTGGCACAATATGGTGGCGGAATTTGCTTCCGTTTTAGTATATAGTAATAGATATTGATATTGATTGTTGAGATTTCATATTTTATCAAAAAAAAAAAATGTTGAGATTTCATAATTTGGGATTTTGGGAGGTGATGTTGTCTCCGTTAATTTTAGGGAGTTAGGGTTAAAAATTTTGACTTTTTGGATTTCAAAGGTTGATTTTGGATTTTATGAATATTGTACTTTTTGATGGTTTGTAGGGATTTTAGGATTCTGTTTTGAAAAAGCTTCTGTAAATTCGAGGAACACATTGATGATGAGGGAAGAAAATGAAGGAGAAAGGAAGAGTTGTTTGGACATTAAAATAAATTTCACATTTTTTTCCCTTTTCTTTTAATTATAAATTTCCATGTAGCCAAGTCCAACATTTAATTGGTAATACTAGCCCAAAATGGCATTAATATCACGCGCGTTGCCGGATCAGCCATAAGGTGTTTAATAAGAATGAATGCCAAGTTCAGGTGTTTAATAAGTTTGTTTTAAAGATGAGGTATCTAAATGACTAAAAATGATAAGTAGAAGTGTCTGAATATGTTTTGAGTCATTTTTAAGTACTGATTTTTTTTTGTTAGCTATCTTGAATCAAACTTCATTTGCTCAAACCATTTTTTAATATCTACTTACAACTATTTAGTAGACTTGATCAATGCCAGTCTACAGTGCCCAAACCTCCCGACTATAAATGTAGGATCGGGCAAGATATGTTAACATAAGTGAAAAATGTAAACTTGGCCAACAAGCTACAAGTAGAGAAGAAGCAAATGTGGCAGTTTTGTGGGAAAAAGTGTTCTGCTTGATTGCTTTTTTTAAGAACCTCTATACATCCTAAAAATTATATATCTGTGACGCATCACTAGGTTAAACTAAATAGACTAAACTAACTAAACTAGAAGTCCAATACACAATAGTACTCCGGCTTGGGACGGAGGGAGTAATAGATAAGCCCAATAACATATGCTACAAGGCAAGCCATCCGGCTTGGCGTACGTGAGCATGTGTTCGGGCATTGGTGGATATTTGTTAGACTTGTCAATTGAATTGGGTTGGGTTATGTCTTTTGAGGTTCAACTCAAGAAATTTCTGACAATTAAAGTCCGATCATGTTATGACAAGTCTATTGTCACTACATAACCTATTAGCTCAACCAGTCTGCCCGACCCGTATTATATTTTTATTAAATGTGCATCATAAAATTTGGGGTTTGTCGGAGGGGTAGAGGTCGTCCGAAAAAACGCTGGATGGACAAAACAAGATATCAGCTTGCTAGGGATTTCAATGGAATTGGCTCAGTGCAGGGAGAGCTGGAGGGAGAGAATCAGGGTGGTGGATAGCTAGTAGCCAGGTTGGCGGAGTAGGCTTTCTTAGCCAAAGGATAAAACATTGGCGTTAGATAGCTACTTTGGATTTTCTTAAGCTTTCTTTGAGTTCCTTTTCAGTTGTAGTTTTTGGATGCTTGGAAGTGTTTGTCTTGGGTTTTTTCGGGCGTATTTAAAGAATTGTGTAGCGTAGAAGCTTGATTTTCTCATTGCTGGAAAGAACGAATATATACACACTAGGCTATCTAGAACTAGGAAAGAAATATTAACAGATTACACAATTACGGAAAACTCGGGATATGCAATATCCGCTAATATACATAAATATCCTAATATCCTCTAATACTCCCCCTCAAGTTGGAGCATGGGGATCTCGAATGCCCAACTTGCCCAAAAGATGCTGAAACTGCTGAGAACCAAGGGCTTTGGTGAAGATATCAGCTGGCTAAGAATGAGTACGGATGTGTGAAGTCTGAACTGTACCAGCCAGAAGAAGATCTCGAATGAAGTGACAGTCAACCTCAATGTGCTTTGTCCGATCATGAAAGACTGGATTAGCAGCGATGTGAAGAGCAGCTTGACTGTCGCAAAACAAGCGCATAGGAGCCAGATGAGAAACACCAAGAGAACGAAGTAGGTCCTTCAACCATAAGAGCTCGCAACACGCACTAGCCATAGCACGATATTCAGCTTCAGCAGAAGACCTGGAGACCGTGTGTTGTTTCTTAGTCTTCCAAGAAACCGGAGAAGATCCAAGCTGAACAAAGTAGCCAGTGACTGAACGCCGAGTAAGGGGGCATGTGGCATAATCAGAATCACAAAATGCGGTAAGATCAAGAGCACCACTAGAGGACAAAAATATACCCTGACCTGGATGTCCTTTGAGATATCGAAGGACACGAACAGCAGCATCCCAATGATCAACAGTAGGCTCTTGCATGAACTGAGCCAGAGTATGAACAGCAAAGCAGATCTCAGGACGAGTAAGAGTCAAATAAATCAGGCGCCCGATCAAGCGTCGATATCTGTCAGGAGCATCAAACAAAGGAGCAGTAGAAAGAGCAAGCTTATGATTTTGTTCCATGGGGAACTCACACGGCTTACTCCCGAGCATACCTGCTTCAGTCAAAATATCCAAAGTATATTTCCGCTGAGACAGAAAGAGCCCCTCAGCCGATCTGGCTATCTCAATCCCAAGAAAGTACTTAAGAGTACCAAGATCCTTCATATGGAAACAAGAACTCAATTGCCCTTTGAACTTGGCAATAGCAGCAGAGTCGTTCCCAGCAATGATCAGGTCGTCCACATACACCAGAACATGAATGCGAACAGCAGAGCTAGTGTAGGAAAATAGAGAGTAATCAGCCCGAGACTGTATGAAACCGAACCTGCGCAGAGCGGCAGTCAACTTAGCGAACCAATTCCGGGGCGCCTGCCTGAGCCCATACAAGGAACGGTTCAGCCTACAAAACTTGCCAGAAGCACTAGCAAAACCAGGAGGGGGTCTCATATAGACCTCTTCATGCAAATCACCATGGAGAAAAGCATTATGGACTTCCATCTGATGCAATTCCCAACTCTGAATAGCAGCAACAGTGAGAAAAGTCCGAACTGAAACCATCTTGGCTACAGGAGCAAATGTCTCCTTGTAGTCAATACCGGCCTTCTGATTGTTGCCCAATACGACCAATCGAGCTTTGTACCGTTCAACAGAACCATCAGATTTGTACTTGACCCTATAAACCCATTTACAACCAATAGGTTTCTTGCCAGAAGGAAGATCAGAAAGTGTCCAAGTCCCATTACGCTTCAAAGCATCAATCTCAGCTTGCATAGCAGCTTTCCACAAAGGATCAGAAGCGGCCGCAGCAAAAGTAGTAGGCTCTGGAATAGACTGAACAACAGCAATAAAAGCAGTATGGGCAGAAGAAAATCGTGAACAGTCAACATAATTAGCTATGGGATAAGGTGTACCTGATGACCGTGACGGTTGAGATGAAGAAGACGATGAAGTTACACAACTGCGCACAGTGTTGCATATGTAGTCCCTTAACTTCACAGAAGGAATCCGAACTCGGGTTGAATGACGAGGCATTTCTTGGACAGCAACAGGAGAGGATTGAACCCCACCTCCCCCGTCAACTGTTTGCGTTGGTGCCAATGTGGAGCTAAGGTCGGAGTTGACTTGAACAGCGTCAGAAGGAGATTGAACCCCACTCCCCCCGACGTCTGTCTACGATGGGGCATTTGTGGAGCTAAGGTCGGGTTCTTGAACAGTGACAGGAGGAGATTGAACCCCACTCCCCCTGACGTCTGTCTGCGGATAGGAAAGAGGGTCATGGGTATCATTACAAGAAGGAGGTAGTGGCTCTGCACTAGATTGTGCATTCGGATGTAAAAGAGCTTGAAATGGGAAATGTGTCTCATAAAATGTAACATCAGCATATACAAAATACTCATTAGTCTCTAGATCATAGACCTTCCAACCCTTTTGACCTTTAGGATAACCCACAAAAATGCACTTTCTAGACCTAGGTGCAAACTTATCAGAATGACGAGGTATAGTTGATGCAAAACACAAAGAACCAAAGACACGTAAGCGGTCATAAGATGGGGGCTGACCATACATAGACTCAAATGGTGTTTTGTTTTTAAGAAGAGGAGTTCAAGTCCTGTTGATTAAGTAAGCAGCTGTCAAAATGCAATCTCCCCAAAATTGTAAAGGTAAATGGGCATGAAAGCGAAGAGCTCGTGCAACATTTAAAATATGCCTGTGTTTCCTTTCCGCCCTACCATTTTGTTGAGGTGTTCCAACACAAGAAGTTTGAAACTCAACACCATGTTGATCAGAGTAGGAGCGCATGCAAGTAAATTCAGTTCCGTTATCACTTCGAAAACATTTAACTTGCTTTTGAAATTGCCGTAATGTCATGGCACAAAAATTTGAAATGAGAGATGCAACCTCACTTTTATTAACCATAAGATAAAGCCAAACTCCTCTAGAAAAATCATCAACTAGAGTCAAAAAATAACGAGCACCCGATGCAGTGGGAGTCCGATAAGGTCCCCATACATCACAATGAACAATGTCAAAACAGTTTGAAGAATGTGACTGACTAATAGGAAAACTAGATCTAGTTTGCTTAGCCCTATGACAACTATCACATGGGTCTAAGTGACCATTTATTTGAATATTAGGTAACTGCTGAAGTACAGAAAGGGAAGGGTGACCAATACGGGAATGCCAAAGGGCTGCAGAGTCGGTCTCAATCCGTGAAGCAAGCGCCACTGCAGGTGCCACACGCAGCCAGTAGACTCCATTTCGCTCCTCACCCGCTCCAATCAAGGTCATCGAAGTGCGATCCTGTATAATACATAGCTTATCAGTTACCGTCACAATACAATTCTGATGTTTCAATAATTGAGAGCATGAAATCAAGTTGCAAGTCAACTGAGGAACAAACAAAACATCTCTCAAAATTAATCTATCACTGAAACGAACAATTCCGGCACGACAAGCTGTAGTAGATGATCCGTTTGGTAACAAGATCGTTGATGTATCAACATTCTTCAGATCAGAAAGCAAAGACGAGTCACCCGTCATGTGAAATGATGCACCGGTATCCAAAATCCAACTAGAAAACATACCCGAGCTCATACCTCCATTACCGGAATTACCAGATTGCACCATCTGCATTAGGTGCTGAAATTGGGCGTTGGATAGCCCCGTTCCTACACGATCAGAAGCTGAGAAGTTAGCCAAGCCCGAGCCCGAGCCACTGTGCGACGAAGAATCAGCATTTTGCGAAGGCTGCTGAACACCCGCGACCGCGGCTGCCAACCCGCGACCGCGGCCTTGCCCGCGATTCTGCTGCTGGCGATCTGCGCGATTTCCGCCTCTGCCCAACTTCGCCTTGTGCGCGGCGATCCTCTCCTCTGACCACCACTCCGGGTACCCTATCAACTGGAAGCAGCGGTCGGTCTCATGTCCTGGCTCGCCACACTTGCCACAAATCGGGCGGCGCCGCCCGTCACCACGCCCTTGCCCGCCGTCGCGGTCTGAGTTCGCGCCCTCCTGGCGATGATTGGAAACGCGACCGGCCTGCGCAGCGAAGGCGCCTCCCTCCGACCGAGTCTCCTTGCCGGCGGCTCCTGAGCGAGCGCTCTCGTCTTGAACGACTAGGGCATAGACCCGATTCAGCCTTGGCAAGGGCTCTTGAGCGAGGATGTGGGATCGAACAGTTGCGAACGTATCGTCCAAGCCCATCAGAAATTGATGAATCTGCTCGTCTTCATGCTCCTTGGTCAAATCATCCGCCCACTTGCATTCACACTTTCCACAAGAACACCGGCGAGCGCTTTGATAATTCGACAATTGTTCCCAGTTCTTCTTCAAAGCTCCATAATAATCAGCAACAGGTTTGCCTCCTTGAACACACCGCGCCAAATCAGCGCGCAACTGGTGCACTCGTGGTCCGTTGCCGACGGAGAAACGCTGCTTCAAATCCTCCCACAACTCCTTGGCGGATTCGAAGTAGGTGATGGTGGATCGAAGTGAGTCTTCAATGGACCCGATAATCCAGCCAATTAACATGGAGTTGACAGACCACCAGTCATCCATCAATTCCAGATCGTCAGGCCTCATGAGTGTGCCGTCGACGAAGCCGAGTACAGAGATCCCACTCTTGATAATTGTCGCCACGAAGAACGACGGACAAATCTTCATCCCGGGATGATCCGACGGGTGAAGGTAATATGGAGAGTTTGGTTTGAGACTTTCATCCTTGCCCGACATGATTGCACACGGGGAGGAGAGATCGGTGCCGTGAGGGCGGTGGCGTTAGGGATCGGAAAATTCTCTTTGCTCTGATACCATAAAGAATTGTGTAGCGTAGAAGCTTGATTTTCTCATTGTTGGAAAGAACAAATATATACACACTAGGCTATCTAGAACTAGGAAAGAAATATTAACAGATTACACAATTACGGAAAACTCGGGATATGCAATATCCGCTAATATACATAAATATCCTAATATCCTCTAATAGTATTCGATCTAGGTCTGGAATACCCCCATCCTGACCCCCCAGATCCTGCTTCTGCGGGAATACCTGGGTAAATGTTCCTGTTGTTGTGCATCATAAAATTTAAATGGTCTGTAATGTATATTCTATTATATATCACAAACTTCACATTAAGGCTAATACCTTTGCACTATCCTTGAATGGCAAACGATCCGTTGGTGTTCAACAATGTCTTTTTTAAGCGGCCTTGGTGGCGCCTTTTCTGACTACATTGGCATAACGAAGAAGCCAAAAAGAACAGTGGTGTGCGATTCCTTTCTCCCTTTCTCTTACTCTGTGTACTTAATGGTGGTGTGCGCCTTTTCTCCCTTGTCGTGGCTGTCTTCCTCTTCTTCGTTAGGACTTTCTTCCACCAGTTGAGAGACTGGCAGTGGTTGGCGCCGCCAACCACAACCCCGCCAACTTGGAGGTGACCTTGCCTTGGCTGCCTACCTTGATCAGTCAAGGTCTTTTTTTAATTCAAATTCATCAAACTGCCTACCTTTAATTCCTCTCTTTCATCTTTATTCAAGTTCATTGTGTTTTTCTAACGATCTGTTGGTTCTCAGGGATAAATATATTGCAGCTATCAGAGATGCTCGATACGAGAAAGAAAGGAGACCATTCGCCAAGGAAATCTCCCTCGACGGACGATACGTGCTTCTAAATTCAGTCGCAACGGTGTTAGAAGATGCAATCCTCCTTACTACGACAGGTTTGATAATCTACTACTATAAGACCCTAGAAAAAGATTTAGATGGCTGTGATAGAGATCAGTTTTGCTGAGATTTCCAACAGTTCATTATTATCTTGAATGAACAGTAAGCTGTGAACAGTTAATTTTATGGGCTACCCATTTCCTTACAAGAGTTTCTCTTTGTAATAAAAAGCTGAATTCTTGTATCACATACCACTATTTGTTCTTCTTTTGTTCTTGTCGTCTGTTGCAGAGCTTTGTCATGGTTTACTGTTGCTTGGTAATAACTTGGTTGTGTGAGCATGATTTCTGCTATGGAAGAGATTGTCATGCAGATTATATATGGATTTTGTTTTCAATGTGGGATCTGTCTTCAAGAAGCAACTAAGGGATTGATCTAGTCATGGAGATATACTTACAGATATGTCATGTACATGGGTAATATACTGTTAATAGCTCTTTAATTTGTTAGTTGAATGACATTGCAAACAAAGATATGAAGAGTACCTTAAAGAACACAGGCAAATTGAAATGTTGCGCTAACATATTAGATATATGCCTAGCTACATTCAAATCGAACTTGTTGTTTGTAGAGTAGTCATTTTGTTTGAACAAGTACAATGTTCTCTATGTTAAATGCCTACAACATGGATTTCATGTTGTATGAGCTAATGAATGAGTTGACAAGAAAGATCTGAGAAGCCATAATGAAAAATGCTCACTTGCATTAGGACCATGACTTGCAAAACCAAACACAACACAACAAGAATCAAAAAACAAATCAGCCCAATCTCAATAGAAACCTGGACAAACTGTCCATACACCTTGTACAAAACCAACCAATAAAAAACTTCATATCTTGTTCAACTCATCCCCCTATCTCACCAAATTCCACATCTCACCAGGAATTGCAAGGCCAACAACCAATGTAACTATAACCTATCTCATTATAATCTCTTTCAACTTTCAAATCATCGTGTAACTTTCCTATGAAGAAGGCAGACAAAAGAAAGATAGAAAAGGTTTCACCTCATCCATGGAAAAAGCTTTCAGTTTTCACCGGTTGTGATCCGCACACGAGATCTATCATGCTCGCCATTTCGCCTCCAAAACGCCCTCCTCCACCAAACCTCAAACCCTCTCTGAATATTAGGGCAATCCTCGCCCGAGTTCAGGAACCGGTCAAACCAAGCCAGGAGAATCTCCTGTTGCCATGACAAGGGCAGAGTTAAGATAGTATTACTAAGCCCGTCTTCAATAACGTGCCTGTCAAGTCCCTTGGACGCCCTCCTCATCCATCCAAAGTCATCATAAAACGGCACGAGCCATGTCTTTAGCAGTAAGAATCTAGAATCCTGTGAGGCCAAGAGTTGCCCTTTGCCTATTCCAACAAAAAGCCGAGCTGTGACCCGGCTCACCTCAAACCGGTGAACAGACGGAATCTTTTGATGGGCATTCGACATTTCAGTTTGTGTCGCCCATGTCTTTACAAACTCCTCAGCTATCTGCCTGTCTATTAAGATCTCTAGAAGCCAATGTAAATTATCAGCTTGTCTCGCTATTTGACTTACATTCTGAAGATCCGAAGCCGCCGCCTGTAAAATATGGCGTTTCAGCTCATGGAAGCAGCCTTCACAGGCTACGTAGAGCGACTCCTTGCTGATGTCATTGTGAGTTGCATTCTCTCTAAGCATTTTTAAGAACAGAGCCTTCATTTCTCTCCTTGCCTTCTCGTCTTTACCTTCGAGGACCACTTGCAAGAGTTTCTTGAGCACATCCTCGTTGCTATTGCCGTTACTAAGCACCGAAGAATTGCAGTCGACAAAGAGTCTCTTGAGGACCTCACTCGCCCCAAAGTTCTCGAGATGCAGATCTGATAACAGAGATGTTATTGTTTCTTCTTCGTCCTCTGCCCATGGCGCCGCTTCCAAATACTCAAGACACGAGAACACCCCAGCGTCGAATCCAATTGCAGCTGAAATCTAGTGGATGCAGAATAAACAAAAGGACACAGAAAACCTTAGACATTGAACATACGAGCAAAATTTGAGTTCTGAATTGAATGCAACAGACTATGGATCACAAAAACCGGATCCATTTCTTCGCCACTGGAGAACAATTGATTCTAAATTACCTAGAAATTCATGTTGGCAGAGTTGAATTCCTTATGAAAAAACCCTAATTCAGAATATTCAGCTTCAGCAACTCCAGAAATTCGCAGCATTTTGCAAAATTCAGTCACATACAGACAATGTACCTCCGACGTGGGGATGAACTGATCAACGAAAACCGAAAAAGTACGCACCTTTAAAATGCCTGATCATTTGTTTACTAGATACCGAAAATCTTAAGACACTGAATATACAAGGGATTTGAATCCTGGATTGAATGCAACAGACTATGGATCACAAAAACCGGATCAATTTCTTCGCCATTGAAGAACAATTGATTCTAAATTAACTAGAAATCCATGTTGACAGAGCTGAATTCCTTATGGAAAAAACCCTAAATTCAGGCTATTCATCTTCAGCAACCCCATAAATTCTCAGCATTTTGCAAAATTCAGTCACATATAGACAATGCACCTTCAAAATTGGGGACAAACTTATCAACAAAAACCTAAAAAGAACGCACCTTTAAAATGCCAAGAACCCTAGGAACGTCCTCTTTGATCAGCAACCTCCTCAGATCATCACAATACATAAGCCTCAGGGTCTGAACATAGACCTCCACGTCATCGCAATCGGAAATCTCCACCTCGAACGGAGAGTCTCCCTCCTGGTGTTTCGTCCACCTTCCGGACAACTTTCCGGCGAAGAAGGCGCTGTTGGCGACCAGAATCTGGCGGTGTACGCTGACTCCGATACTAAACCCGTCCTTATCTGTCAGCGAGAGCTTGATGTCGCTCGATCGCGAGTCGTTGAACATGTCCCCGGGGCCCCGATTGGTGAGCATCTCCTCGATCCGCCGTTGGGATTGGAGTTGCCGTTCCCTGAGCGACGAAACGGCGACGTTTTGTGGGGTGGTGGTGGGTTTCGGGATTGGAGAGGGTGGTGTTGGGTTTGACCGGGAATGGGGGTCGGGCTCGTTGACCATCATTTCGAAGAGGGTGGGGCTGGATCGGGCGATTGGTGGAGGAGGAGGGGACATGGGGTTGAGGAGGCCGGCGGTGAGGGCGGAGTTGAAGTTGGTGAAGCTTGAGGGGAACTCCATTGGAGGAGGATCGGGTTTTTGAGGGGATGCCTGTAAGGTGTTCGACAAAAAGCCCCAGTGAAAGTTCGGCTCTGAATGGGAATCGGGGTCTGGGTTGTGTGGGTTGGGTGGAGGGGAGGGCGGAGGAGGAGTGGAGGCGCCGGAGATGCTGACGTCACGGTACTTTCGGCGTTTGGGCTTGGTGGTGGTGGTGGGTTGGTTTTGGGTCTTGAGATGGTGAGTGGTGGTTGCACAAGCTGCCATTTGGTGATGGTTTTTTTTGCTTACTTGTTATGGGAAGTACGGATTTCTGGGTGTTTTGGCTGGTTCGACGAATATTCAAAACGAGGACACAGAAAGAGGTGGGTGGTTTCAGTGAGGAGTAACGAGTGTTTTGTCTGTTAGTTTGTTGGTTGGGGAAGAAATTGTATAAAAAATGGCGATTGAAAGGATAGAGGGAAAAGGGAACAAAATTTTGCAGTTTGGTGGGTTGTGTTTGGGTGGGTGGATTTTGCGAGGGTTTTGTCTTTGTGTTTTGGGGAAATCAGAAGATGAAGGAGGTGTTGTACTGGTTTTGCATTTATTGGCTTGTCACAAGGAACTGTTAAATGGGGCCCAATGCATGTGGTACGTGGGACCAAGCTAGGATAGAAATGTGTTGGCGTCGGAGGACGGCCGGTCGGGGGTTTCTCCGGTGGTGTACATGGTGGTGGTCGATGTGGAGGAAGGTTTTAGGTAGGATTGAAGGATTTTCTAACCCATAACACGTCGTCAAAGTTGAGAGGTAAGTATTATCCAACATCGATGGTTCTAGACTTCTAGGTGGTATTCATAGGTTCCCGATTCGAACCCTTTCGTTGACGGATATCACGTGTTTACTCCTAGGAGGTTGTCAAGCAATTGATTATGCGCGAGCGCGAGTACCTTTCTTACAACATGGGCTTCCTTGTATGGGCCTAGATAAACACGACCAAGAGTGGATTAGTCGAGTGCCAAGCAACTGGCAACGCTTGTGCGATGGCTTTCTCATGCGGGGCTAGATAAGCACGATTTTTTTTTTTTTTTTTTTTTGAACGGGTGAGAATTAGGGTAGCCGAGTACTACTCGGCCTAGCCTAGAGCACCTGTGAACAGGTGAGAGCTATGCTCTGAAAATTCAAATTTGGGGCTTCGTCGCCAGTGAGGATCGAACCGGGGACCTCGGGTTCTCCCCATTGAGGTCTTACCGCTAGACTAAGTGCCCTTTGGCGCTAGATAAGCACGATTGAACACGGATTAGTCGGCTATTAAGCGCAATCAGTCACATTTGTGTTGGTTTAGATACGCACGATTGGACGTGGATTAGTCGAGTGTTAGTAGTTTACAGCATTGATGTTAACTAGGATGATCTTCTTCGACAACATGAGTTGTAAATAAATCGAAGTAAAGTTTAACAATGAAAATCAAATTAAGTAAAGAAGAAAGATGACTATGATGTATGTGGATCATGTGACGAAAGGAGGGACAAAGGAGAGTATTGGTCAAGAGCAATACTTTACATATATTGTGGTTTTATTTGTTTGTTTTTTTTGGTAGAATGTGGTTTTATTTGTTTGTTTACACTTTGTTTTTTGGCTAATTACATCTTTTGATGTTTGCTTCCACTTTCGTTTATGCTCTTTTTTTCTGCCTTGGCAACTACACTTTTCCAACATGCAATCTCTCAAATATTTTATTTAACACTTTTGGCAATCGAACATCCGATGACCACCATGGAGACGCAATAATCAAGCAAAGTCTCTGACAATAAAACTTATAAAAACCACTTATAAAATCAAATGATGCAAATACATGTTCTCTTTAACCTTTTTGCTCAATTTATTTTGCCAAAAATTCCACCCTTACATTAACTTTAAGTGCATCTAGATAATGTAAAGTATAAGGACATATATTGTACTAGTTAGTGAGGTGAAATGTTTCGTGATTTACCAGGTCTGTTTTGATGCAGTAACTTTTTTTAAATTTATAAACAAAATATTAATAGAAATTTGTTTCAAAAATACCAAACTGATGAATAATCAATGATAAATATATATATTTTTATCTCCCATCTACTCGATAATAGGATAGCCTATTATGCTCCCTAAATTTTAAAATTTAACTAAAAAATAACTTCATAGATATGAAGTAGGAAAATACAGTTGTAAAATAAAAGAATTTTGATTGATCATCACTCAAATGGCTCCAACCAAACCTCCACAAGTGATATGGGGAAAAAAACAAGGTAGGAGATAACTATTATGAGAAACTTAAAATGATGGCTCCTAGTCATGATTAAAAGACTTAAAAAAAACTAAAAAAAAAATTGTCTTGCAGACTCAGGAAAGAATCATAGCTGCATTTGATGGGTTTCCCTTGCAGTTTACACCATCAAAATTGTAGGTGGCCCCCTGAAAAACGTTTTTTAACAATTGCAAAACACTGGAATTCAAGTTTTAACTTGCAAGTTACAACATTATATTCCTTTTTAACCTAAAATAAAAGGTCATGTGATTTGTGTTTGTTCAGTTTGATTTTAGTAATAATTATTATGATTATGTCAACACTTGTCACTTCTACCTAACAACATTTTCGTGCTTAATGTCACTACCAAATACCGATCAACATTTGTGCTTTACATAGTCCCAATGTTGAAACCAAAAATGGGCCTAGTAGTTTATAGTTGGGCCACTATTAGTGTTCAAATCTGGTCCATTTCTAAGTTTGTTCCATCTAGTTAAGTGCATTTCAGCCTACTATTTCAAAACATGGTGCACACCATTTTTTGACATCATGGTAAATACTCCCTCCGTCCCATTATTTCCTTCCCACTTTCTATAAAGAGTGTCCCAAAATTTCCTTCCTATTTCTATTTCTTTCCATTTTTGGTTTTTTGCTAAATTTACTACATTACTCCCACTACATTCTTCAAATTACCTACTTTTTATCCTCTTTTTCTCTCCTTTTATTATATTACCCTTACTAAATTCTTTAAATTACCCACTTTTTATCCATCTCTCCTCCTTTTTACCATCCAATCATTACACTACACACTTTTTACCTTTCTCCTTAATTCTTGTGCAAAATGTGAAATGGGAACGAAATAATGGGACGGAGGGAGTACCATTTTACAGGTCACATCCAAAACGCTTATTACTCCTTCCGTCCTTAAATATTTGTTTATTATACTTCTTTCGAACGTCCTCTTTTGTTCAATATTCCTTAAATATCATATTTTTCTAACAATATTATCCGCATTTAATCTTTTATAGTATCCCATCACGCAACATTCTCGTAAACATTTTTTCACATCGATTTTTTCACATACTGTACTTGTTTTCTTAATAACCGTAAAACCTATCCTTTTGGACAATCTTTTAAGGATGGATGAAGTAATATGAACTGCCTCATTAGTGGTCTGGTTTACTAGAAAGGTCTTTTGTTCACTATCAATATCAGGATGGAAACACCCAATCCTAATATATATCACATCAACATGTTTAATGTTGTGCAATGCCAAATTGCGTAAGTTGTTTTTGAGACATTCAAGTTGTATACTATGATTTGTGTCATATACCAAGCAACAACCTTATGACTGATTGACATGATTAGATAATTGAATGTGCATGATCATATAAGTTCATGACGCTCAGTTTTATATTACCCACACTACTATATACACACCCACTTAGCTATAAGATTATACATATAAAATAATCAATTTTTTTATGCCCAAAAATCATCCACGCTGCATTTTTGCCCGTCTTTCTATTTACTTAACGTGCGACTTCATATGTCGATTTTTCGAGAAAAAACACTTCACAGACATTCTTATCATAATAACTATATACTAAAGCAGAGGTTAAACATAATTATTTTCACACCATGTGTCACCTTCACATTGGACCACATCACCCATCTTTATCAAAATTATTTAATTGGTTAATTTGGAGTATAGACCCCACATGTATATAAAATATGAAAGAATATGTAATTGAAATTGTATCTAAAAATCTTCCTTAAATATGTAATCAATTAATCTTACTATATACTAAATTGGAGATTAAAATAATAATATAGAAAAACATATGTCAGCTCCAATTAAATATATAATTAAAATTAAAATTCATAAACATTAAAATAAATCCTACAAAGTTTAGGAATTAGGAGTATACAATCCTTATACAAAATTAAAACTTTGTAAACCTTTGTTTGATTAAAAGAATATATTATAGCAAAAATATTCTATCATTAAAACAAATTAAATAAAATAATACAAGATTTATATCACACTATTCTTTTGAATAAATTTAAATAAGATATAAATTAAGTTTTTAGTTAACTCAAATTCGTGCCTCAAGACACGGGACTAATACTAATATCTCTTTAAGACGAGTGTTAGCCGACCCGAACCCATCCCGATTATTCCATGTCAAAGCGGTTTTGGAACAGACATAACTGTACAAGACCACGTGGGCCGGGTCAGTCCATGGGCCAATATGGACCAACATGCTTTCACATGTTCTGCCCTCTTTTGATTTATTTTTTTTACCCTTTTTCCATGGAATGCTTGAAAACTGAAAGATTCTGAGTTTAATCAGCTGTCAAGTGTCTTATGTCTCCCAAATCTGCAATTATTTATTTTTACTGTACTGCTCTTTAACTTTAATTAATCCCCCTTTCTTTGTTGTTTAGCATAAATAGGCTGTTATATCTGCTAGGGGTGTCCATGAAAAACCCGAAACCGAAAAACCGAACCAATAAACCGAAAAACCGACACATTCTTTGGTTAACCGAACCGACATTATTTAAATTTTTGGTTTGGTTAACCGAACCGAAAATATTAACGGTTTTTGGTTCGGTTTCGGTTTATGATTTTCATAATAACGGTTAACCAAAAAACCGAAAATTAATTTTATTTATTTTTATAATAATATATAAGTTTGATTTATTTTAAACTATTCATTTTTCAAATGATTATGTTGTTCTATTGAGCAATTTTGAGTTCTCTTGTTTGTATAGTTTTATTGTGGCTTGTAATTTCAATTATTTACGTATCAAATATGTCATTGTACGTGTCTATATAAGGCTTATAACCCCTTTAAATTATTTATTAAATATGTTGTTCGAATGAAATACATACAATAATAGTTTAAAGTATCATTTGGTTATTATAACTATCAAGGCATATGAAATTAGTATATATTTTGAAGATCTAATCTAATTAGATTATATTGTTTAATCATATTCGATAATTTTGTTTATCTTTTGTGTATATTATGATAATCTAAATCACATAAATGGTTAATGGTTAACCGATAAAACCGAACCGAAAAATTGGTTAACCGATCTCCGGTTAACCGAGATTACCGGTTTGGTTTAGGTTTGTGATTTTAGTTAACCGAAATTATGGTTAACCGAAGTCCGATTAACCGAAATCACGGGTTTGGACACCCCTAATATCTGCAAGGCTGTAAATCTGAAATCTATATTGGCTTTATTTGTTTGCAAAAGAATACAAGCTCATATTTGGAAATTTTTCAGCTTTATGACTCAAAGTCCGTTCAACGTGCCTTTTGAAAATGTGCGAGATCCGAAAATAAATGACTACATATAAACTTTTACTAAGTATTTCGTGTAGAATTGTCATTGTCTTAGGCAAATTACTCTAAACTATAGAGTCTATAGTTGTAACTTACACGATATAGGTAACATAATTAATAATCCATCCACCCAACCAAAAAAAAAATTAATAATCCATCCATTCATTTAAGTGTCATTTTTTTCGACCAAAATAGAAAAAAGTGTCATTTTAACACGAGTATATGAATTTTGAGTAACTTTTTTTTGGTGAGGAGAATTTTGAGCAATTTTTTGATTAACTTCAAGTGGGATTTAATTTTTTTTTTTTTTTTGTATTTCTCAAAGTTTTATAAGTCACAAAATATTAGTTTTCCTAGTTTAAAATATTTTCTTTTTCAATTAAACTTTCAAAAAAGAGTCATTAATATGACTTTTTAAACAAATAATCTTTGGGGAAGTAGAAGTTGCAAAAGTACGTAACTCATGTGTTTATATACTAGGTGGTTTTTGTTCTTGTTTTAGACGTGGGATATGTATAATTCCTAATATGTTTTCACACAATGAGAATAAAGTAAAAATCATAATGAATATGATTATGACAATTATGACAATGATAAAGTTAACTATGTCATGAAAATAAAATGCAACATTACCATGATTGCAAGTTCTTTAATTTGAACCTTTATCTTTACCCTGATGGCCGGTAACTATTTGGTAAAAGCATCTTGGTGCACTGACCAAAAAAACCAAAAGGCATAAGCACAATGACATGCACTATTGATTAATAGTCGTTTTTATTCTTAAAAAAGGTGATTAGTAGACCATATTCTGACAATTAAGGTGGGCTATGTCAATTAAGGTGATTAGTCGTTTTTATTCTTAAAAAAGGTGATTAGTAGACCATATTCTGACAATTAAGGTGGGCTATGTCAAAAAATACTAAAAAGAGCCAGCAAAATGCCACCAATTTTTGTTATGGATTCAGTCAATTGTCTCATGATTATAATTAATTAAAACCACCCCAACTAATTTAAGATAACTCTCTCCTTTTCCCACTTAATCTGCTTCTAATTAAGCCTTAAATTTTTTTGTTTGGTATCATGGACAATGTCTGACATGATAGCTAAGCTTGTACATATGATAAAGCTTTTCATTCTGTTTTTCCAAGCTCATTCCTTTGACCGATTAGAAGACATAAGCTCATGCTTGGTCCTCTTTATGCCATGCATTTCCTACTTGTTAATTCTTGTTTGGTTGTAGTGGTTAGTACTAACTACTAAATCACAAGATTAATTATCACATATAGACAATGATACCGTCAAGAATCCAGCTCCCAAATTCAACATCTAACGTGCCTCTTTAGCTCTAAGGAATGAACCAAGCCATGGACACACGTACTCTAGTTTGAGATCTCAAAGATAGATATCGAAGACGACAACGTACTTGAGCCTGATTATTACTATTAATGGTGAAGTTGGGACAATTATTTCGGACATTTTTTCTCGCTTAAGAGGTTTGATGTGTGTCGTCTCACCCACGTTTGCAGGGAAACAAAGACGGTAGCTAACTTAATTCATCGTAAAAGGCCACCATGGCATAGATTACCTTAATGTGACAAAGCCCATTTGGATCGATAGGATCTCACCTGCTTGTGTGCTTTAGCACCGGACACTTCACATTGAGTCGGATCCCTAATTCTTTTCGTATAAAAAACAAAAAGCATCTAACGTTTTTAGATTGAACTTGCCATTTGTATTTATATATAGCTCAACTCCCTATAAGTAGGTATATGTACGTATATGAACTCATAGTTGTACTATACATAAATTATGAAAATTATGAAAATAATGAAAATAATTAGGCACTTCAAAATAATGAAAATTATGAGTCAATGTAGAACAAAAATTTGAAATGTGTGCTGTTGTTTAGTCTCTTTTGAGTAGGATCTGAGAAGGCTCGTGTGATGTGGTGGGAAGGTCTCTTTTTGGTCAAAAAAATGCACAATCTTATATATATAATTTATAAGTATATTAAACACGAGAAGAGCCAAACATGTGTTGGCATAGACAATTTGACATACTTTAATAATATTTATTAATAATAACGAGAGATGCTTTTGGTTAATTTTTGCTTCCGTACTCCAAGTACCCTAAAATCTGTATTTGGAGCATATATCCGACTCGAATAAATGGATGAAAACTCGATCTTAGTCGCGTAATGGGTAAACTTGTTGGATGGAGGATACGAGTAGATTTATATCCAATCCATTGTTCGACTCGATCTAGATCAAGGACTCTCCATTTTTCATGGATTTTCTAATCGAGCAAATATCCCTAATTTGAGCATCCGAACTCCAATAAACGGACAAAAATTCGATCTAATTGTCGAGTAATGTACATATAAACTATAGTTGGGTGAAACTATTTAGGCGATTGTGTAAAAGGTTGATCAGATAGTGAGTTGGATATATGCCTTTACTCGTATTCGCCTCATCGAACCAAACAAGTCCTTAATCCTTTAAATATATAAGAATGGGAAGGTTTGTTAGTTAGATGGCTACATTAATTGACCATCAAGTGACCTACTTGGCTCACATTAGTCAACAAATTCGGTCGTATCTTACATTTTAAATTCAAAATACGAATAAACAACGAGTATACATACATTGTAGAAGAAACTTCACTGTATCTTATCTAGCCTTCGGACAGCTCAAAACGTAGTATAAACATGTTTTTATAACAAAACGCGTCCGAGTTCTTCTTACCCGATTAAATAAATCATGCTTTATGCAATCTTTGAGACTTTCTTGAATCTAGCTTTATGAAAAAAGTTATTAAAATAATTGTTCAATTCTTTTAAAATTCCTTATTCCTCTTATATATACTTAGCTCTCTCGCATCCCACCCTCACTACTTCATTACATTCTTCATTCTCTCTTAACCAAAGCAAAGCCCGATCCGACCCGACCCGAACTCGATAAAACTAAGCCCATGGGTTTCCCGTCCGGGTACGCAGAGCTCCTCATCCCGAGGCTCTTCCTCCACGCGCTCTCTCTTCTGGGCCTGATCCGGGCCCTAATCCTCGGCGTCCTCAGCCTCCTGGGCCTCTCCGATTTCCTCGAGCCCGAATTCACCTGGCCCGACCCGACGGGCCCGGCCCACTCGGCCCGGCCCGGGCCCGTATCCGCCTCGGCGCTAATCCGCGAGATGCTCCCGGTGGTGAAGTTTTCCGAGGTGGCCTCCGGCGCCGACGAGAGGTGCGCCGTCTGCCTCTACGACTTCGAGGGCGACGAGGAGATCCGACGGCTGAGGAATTGCCGGCATATATTCCATAGGGCTTGTTTGGACCGTTGGATGGATCATGAGCAAAGGACTTGTCCTCTTTGTAGGACTAGCTTTATACCTGAGGAGATGCAAGAGGCCTTCAATGAGAGGCTTTGGGCCGATGTGTATGGAGAATGTTTGCCCATTTCAAATTTCTCTTAGCTAAGGGAAATGGAAAAGAAATTTGTGTAAATCTTTTTTTTAAAAATAGGTTTTAGTTTTAGGGTTCATTGTTTTGTTGTTTTTTACCTTGTGAAAGGGAATGTATGCTATAATGTATATAGCCTACCATCAAATGAGGTGGTTTTTACAAGGGGAGATTCGAAAGTGGTTTCGAATCCAGTTGAATGCAAATATTACATTATCATTTTTTTTCTTCTTGTTCAATTTGTTGTTTTGAAGGGACTCCCATAGATTGAAGGTGTTTATATATTATAGTTTTTTTATGTGAATGGTTATTTGAGATTTAACGGTCCTATATCATAGTTGACATTTTTTTTTGAAGATATAAGGTTGAAGTTAGAAATGTGTTTTTTTGGAGATTAGAATGATGTAGGAATCTAACACTATAATGGCAATACGTAAAAGTTACCCGTGTTTCAAGATAATGATCAATTGTTTAATTTCTATAGCCTTTTTATGATTACTTATAGGAAATTGTCCTACCTAAAAGATTTTGTTTCCCCATAACTCCGGCCCTTCAAAATAATAATTTCACATTGCATGTATATAATTTAATTTTTATTTCTATCAGCTAACATTAATTTCAAATGGATATAGAAGGATTTCTGTAAATTCTATGTGGTCATTTTGATCAAATATTCAGCAAATTATTTGATAAAAACTACTCCCTCCGTTTCACAATAAGTGTCGTTTTAGCATTTAAAATTTGTTTCATAATATGTGTCGTTTTAGGTTTTCAAAGTGATTTATTAGGGGTGAATAATGATAATTTTTATTGGAATGTGTATTTGTTGACTAAAGTTGTTCATTCATTGGCCAAAAAATATAATGAGTGGTAAGATTAAGAAAAAATTGTAAGTTTTAAAGTAAATGATTGCTTTTCTTAAAAACTGTGTTAAGAGCTAAAACGACGTTTATTGTGAAACGGAGGGAGTATAAAGATTTTAGTTGGGCATAATTTAGAAGAAGCCAAAAGTATAGGCGTCATATATAAAATTGAACTTTCCAATCCCAATATTTTTTCCAACACTACAAGCAAAGCTAGATGAAGAACTTACATGGACAAGAGCAATTCCGTTTTCTCTAACACTTTTTTTAATAGAGGACAAATTTTAATTTTACACTTGATGCTCAATAAAGAGAACGAGGAAGAAAAAGAAGGAAACCTCATGATGAGTTTTGTACCAAAATGGTGGAATGTTGTTGGGCGTGACATGTGTGAAATTTCATCCTTATCTTGCCTTCCTCTTATCTTCTACACATAAGTGCATGTGCAATTCCTATTTTCATTCCTTAAACTTACTAATCATGCCTTAGAAAATCTTAAGAGCTAGCACTAGAAAGTATAAACATCTTCAATTCAATTCCATTCACAATACAAACATAAGATTTAGTCAAAAGTGCATGTCAATATGACATAAGACTTGCAAGATTCAGCCAAATTGCTCTATATCAAACAATGTGCACACAAAATACAATAAATTATGAATGAAGCCCTCCAAAAGAAATGATCCAAGTTTTTGGACCAAGACGAGCTCACTTGGGAGGATACCCAGCAACGGGGTAGCCATGAGCCGCATACGGCTGGGCATAGGGCTGCGGGTATCCGGGTGCTGTTGACGGGTATCCAGCGACTGTGGGAGGATACGGTTGGTCGATACGTGACATTTGCTGGAACGGAGGCACCGACATTGGTTGTTGTAGTACTAATTTCCCATCCCTTTTGTCCATTTCAACTTTGTGTTGTGTCTGCAGATAATGCGGTCTTTATAAGTAATGAAGTGTTTATATTGAATCGGAAAAACAAAGGGGTGTCTTAAGATTTAATGCGTTATCTTGGGCATTCAAATGAGACGCCTAAGTTTGAATGAAACTTTACCTGCATACAAGCACAAACCCTGCAATGCAACAACAAAGAGACTAGTAAGTATTTACATTTTGTGACTTTCGTTGAGGATCTAGTAGATACGAAGGAGGTGAACGAAGAGAAATGGATGTATTTACGTGCAGTAAACATAATGCGCAAGGCAAGTCAGGAGCTGTGAGGCTTCGGTGATCTCTTCGCTTCCAACTATCATCGCGACAATGGAGAATATGCAGGCAATTTGTTGAAGGCAGAACATGAAGCCCTAATTGTTACATATGATGATCAACAACAAGCAAAAACAATCTGATTGAAAGAGACAAGTAATCTTGTATGAAATGTGATGAGAGATAGGCAGGGGCGATACAATGATGCAATTGTCGCATTGTGTCGTGTGTATGTTGAACTCGTCTTGGAGTAGAAATCGCGTAGAGGCCACGGAATCTCCAAAACAGCACAACACCTTCATAGAGTTTCAGGAAATGGAGATTTGGGTCAGGCTTAGAGGAATCAAATCATCAAAATAGGTGAAAATGGATGGGATTGATCTTCAAATGTAGTACCTCAGTGACAAGGCAAAACTCAGGGCAACGACTCTCGCCACACCGGCCACTACAAGGCATGTATCCAGCACAACAAACATACCTAGGACGACAACATTAGTGAGAGCAAAAGTCAAGCCAGATCTTTGAAGTTTTAATCTTGGTCTAGCTAGGACTAAAGGCCATTGTTACCTTGACATGTCGTTGTAAAGAGCGCGTTTTCTCAGCAAGTATGATGCACATGGCGCGCTAAGACAGAGTTAGAATGTCAGACGACAAGCCCTTTTGAGAAGATCTCATTTGCATTCATGCATTAATGGTGATCATGATTTGTATGCAAAAGGCTTGGTTTCAAAACAATCACATTGATTTTGCTATTCATCCTAGCATCCTAGTACGATCTTTGATTTTTTTTGATCTGATCCTAGTATGATCTTTGATGAAAGAATGAATGAAGTCAACTACCGTATTTTTAAAACTAGCTACTTATATTCACAAAAAATGGAACAAAATGCACTTACCAGAAGAATGAAAAGCAAAAATCTGCACAACAAAAATGGCAGAAAACGGCGAAAATCAGCGATGAACCATGATTGAATCTAGAGCAAGGAAATCAAAAGCAAAGAGGAAGATTACAAGAAGTATCGGCTTGGAGGGTGCGAAGAAGATCAGTGTGCCAGACATTGTGATAGCTCTGCCTCAGCTGCATTTTGTCCAAATCTTCCTGCTTCACCATTTTCGATCTTCTTCTTCGTCGTCGCTCGTCGTTCGTCGTCTGCAAAATTTGCAAAAGTTCTTGTTTGTGGAGGAAGACGTGGTGCACAGACTTCACTTGGGTGTTATTATAGCTGTCAGATCTCTGAAAGTTGTGAATTCAATATTGATTTGGCCGGCTACGACTTATTCTGAATTCACAGTTTAAATTGGAATTGTCTAGGGTTTTCTTAGAGTTATCGTTGGAAATTGGGGATGAAGTATGTGTTATGTGAAGGGGATGAAAGCCTTGAAGCTAAGGTGTAAGAATATAATGTGATGTCTATTGCTGATCATCGTGAATTATGCTGGTGCAAAATAAGAATGACGTGGAATACAAGAGAGAGTGAAAGTGGGCGTGGAATCCACGTCAGATGACACGTAACAAAGGGCATGTTTGGGCCGGCATTGTGTGTAAATCAATGCACCCCCTATCTATTGTCTCTACTTAAAAGTTAGACCCCGCCATTACAAGGAATTTCTATTTTTTTTTGGTCGAATTACAAGGAATTTCTATTAAATCCTCCAATTTAGGAATTTTATGATGCCGTATAATTAGACTAGATTCAGTTTATTCATTTGCGTTTCTAGGTTTGGAAATCAAATGGCCCTTTAAAGGAATAAGGTAACGACTATAAATACAGGTTTAACTAGTTTTTTAAAAGAATTATAATTGACTTTCTTTTGGTTGAAAAACATTATAATCAATTGGAAAAATGACTTAAAATAATCTCAAGTACGGAGTATTAAGTTTCAACCAAAAATAATCTCAAGTTTAAAAATTATTACCAACAAAACGAACTATTACAAAATTAATCAAAAACGATTCGGAAGCCTTTTCCGATGCATTTTCCGGTGGAATCGTTGATATGGCGATCGAAAATCTTTCAACCAAGTGTAAAATATCAAGTTTTTATGTCTTATTTTCGATCCCCGCATCATCGATTCCACCGGAAAACTCGTTGAAATTAAAAACGCTTCCGAATCTTTTTTGGTTAATTTCATAACACTTTGTATCAGATTCATTGGTGATGGTTTTCAAACTTGAGATTATTTTTTGTTAAAGGTTGATATTTGAGATTATTTTAAGTCATTTTTTCTAATTAATTAGGAAGTTAGGTTTTATAATCTTACCTACTAGTAAACTTGGAACATTTGGCATTAATTGCCACTTCAATTTCTTCCTTCCTATGCTATAATATATATGTATCCATGTATCTATATCTAAATTTATTATGTCATTATGTATTATCTATCTATATATCCTACATATCTATCTTTTATATTTATTATTGTTATTGTTACTTTATTCTATAATGTTTATTATTATTCTTATATTAAAATTGTATTATTACCTATCTACATGTAAAGTTGGAATTTTTTGGCATTAAATGCCTTCAATTGTTTTACTTTCAATTAAACTGTATTATATTCATTGTAATATACTATTTGTATTATTAGTTTATAAAATAATTATTATTATTTAATTAAGACTATATACTATCTAATTAAATTTATTTCTCATCTATCGAACATACATGTAAATTTGGATTTTTTCCATTAACTGTGTTGAATTGATTTCCTTTTAATTAATAAGTTGTATTATGTTCAATGTAATATTCAATTGTAATTATTAATTTATAAAATAATTATTATTATTTAGGAATATATATTATCTTACTAAAATTTATTTATCATCTTTCTAATCTAAACTACTTGTACAAAGTTGTATTTGTCATTAAATGTAAATCATTCAATTCTTTCTAATCTTCACCAAAGAAAATTCAATTCTTCCTAATGTGTTCACAATATATTACATGTCATGCTATTATATATTGTTATGTTATTAAATTCTACAATTCTACATATTATATTCGCTTTAATATTTTTAGCCATCATTAACATATTTTTTTGATCATTATTATTGACATCATTTGTATGATATAAATATTATATTACTATTATCTTTGTGATTATTAGCATATGATATACTATATATATTATGTTATATTATGCTTTAATATGAACGTAATGCATTCAATAACGGCATATAAATTATAAAAAAAGAAACAAAAATTATATTTATACCTATTTTTTTTTTATTTTTTTTTTGAAAAGGTAAGAATTCAAAATACCGGACAAACCCAGTAGATCGAGAGACCGAGACAAGGCTCGGTAGCCGGACAAACCGACATGAAAAACAAGCACAAGAAAAACGAAACAAAAAAAACAAAAGCAAATGCCGGGTGTAGTACCCTAGTTATAAAAGAATAAGAAAATTAGGAAGATAGATCATTGATTAAATTATCACTTATTCTTAATTACTTTAGCACAAGAAACATGCTCCCCTTACACAAAATTCAATTTCAAAAACAAAACAAAGCATGTTTGAGCATTACATAGATGCATGGTGAGACAAACCGATCCCACATTTATATAAAGCTGTAACTTTTCACCAAACACAATCACAAATTACCTCCATGGTGTGCTCACTCACACCCAAACCTTATTTTTCCCCTCACCACAGACAAGATCTCCATGTCAATGTACATTTGAACTCCTCTAATAGCTGTCTCAACTTTAGTGATCCAATCAGCTTCAATCTATCCTATAGTGGCATCAATGTCCTTGTATGGTTGCCTCAACTTCACATTCCAACCTGCATTGGCTCCATTGCCGATGTGGACCTAAAATAGCGGTTCCATTCGCGATGATGTCATACCAAGGAATCAAGAAGAAAAAAGTTAAGACTTTCTTAATCATTGATGCTAAGAATGCATTAAATCTGTCTTAAACATCCCATTTAGACTCAGGAAGTGGTGGGCCTCCTCCGGAACGCGGTCGTCAAACCACTTTAGTGATCCAATCAGCTTCAATCACTACTAGAAAATAGGGTAAAAGGCGACACTTTGCAATAGTGTCGTAGGAAATTCGCAGCCACGCGGCATATCTCGACGCTTTATGTAACATCTTTAAGTGTTGAAAATTACGACGCTTTATGGTGTCAAATTTGATTAAAAAGTGTCAAGTTTACAAGCGTATGTACAGACCTATTGAGTATTGAATGCTAATTAAACAAATTATTTTTTGAGGAATTCCTAAAATTTCAGTTTCCATGTACACATCACATTCGACATGAAACTGCGCGCTGGTCCTCCGTACACAAACCCTAGATCATTCGTAGAAAGCCCTCGTTCTAGGAATTCCATCGCTCATCCACTTCAATTTCAGTTCTCCCTAGCCTCGATCGTCTTCGTTTCACACATTCAATTTTCTTTGAGGATTTTTAGCCCACTGGCCGGCGCTCCAAGTTGATTAATTCTTCGATTCTGCACTTTGGCTTTACAAAGTAAGTTATATTCGCAATCCATAGTATCTTCTTTGTTTTTTAGTTAACAATTCTTATTCTATTAGTTCATATAGAAACTGTTCGGAAGAAGAGAGGGAGGCCGCGCAAGTATGGCACGCCGGAGGAGGCGGCGGCCGCCAAGGCTGCGGCCTCGGCAGCTCAGTCTTCCGCCAACTTCTCTTCGCCGACGTCTTCGTCGAAGAAGAGGGATCATAAGCTCATTGGCTCACCGCCTTCTACTTCCTCTTCTTCTAATTAAGAAATCACATTTGGACTCCGAATGTTAGATTCGGCTTGGCTTTTTTGATTTCTCAGACTTATTATAAACTAATCGGATGATCAATTTAGTGGCTAACTTCTCTGATTTGTTCCATTGTAGCTGATACTAGACAGTGTTTCATGCCTCGTGTCTTCAATTTACTGCCTCGGGAGGTATGCTATGGCGTTCTCTTATAAGTTTTCTCGCTTTCCATTGCACTCTTGATGCAAGTCTCTTTATTGTCAACTTATCAGTTATTAAATTATTCATAGGGTACTTATATACTAACTATATGAAGTATATGATCCACCAGGCACTTTCTTACATAGTATTCATATTTAGTTTTGGGCTTAAAAAACAAATGGTTTCGTTATTTAGAATAATTCATAGTTCTCACTCGTTCAGGGATGCTCTATGCTAGTCTAAATAAAATAGGTTCTTTCATTCCCAACTTGTCACCACTAAGACAAGTTTTTTACTAGTTATAATTCTACTAGCTCCGGACTTATTAACTTCATTCCCTATCACATTTTAAACATATTTTTTTATATCTATCTACATGTTAAAGAAATGATATTTTGATAACATGTCACTCTTATATCTCATTTGCTTATATGTTATTGTATGGTATTTTTAAACCCTGTTCATTTTCCTAAGCTTATTAAAAATAATATGTTATTTTCCCTTTCTAGATGGTTTTCACCCCCTCTTATCACAAACCCCAATGTAAAAAATAAGCTCTTATAATTGATAAGTCAACCTCACCGAACAGACCTGTAATATTCTCTTTTTATCAACAACTTGAGTATCTCTTTTTCAACAAATTAATTTTTATAATAGAATAACGCTCTAGTAAAAATAGAGGTTATAGTGCAACGTGCAACTCAATAATCGCCTTTGAATTAATTTTAATATACGGTCAAGATTATAAATGGAAAAGGTGCAATTTAAATATATACATGAGAAACGCAAGATCAGCCCCAAAATCTACAGACTTTTCATCCCTCTTTCCAAATCCCACAAATTCCGGCAGCCCATATTCAACTCTTCCTTCTTCTTCTTCAGTTCTTTGTTAATCTCCCATTTTCGGGTTTTCAGAAATCGTCAATTTGCTCCAACATAAACATCTTCGTTCATCTCTCGTTTATAGAAGGCAGTCTGGTGCTCGTATCACCCGATTTTCAGGTAAGTCCCAATTTTTAGGTAAGTGAAGATCTAAGTTTAAGGCCTCATATCACCCGATCTTTTGATTTTGATTCACACCAGTAACCCACAATGACGATTGGGTTTTTTTTACGAACGATTGCATGCGACTGTTTTTTTAAGAACGATGGCAAATAGTATATGATTAGGGTTTTTCTTTTCGATATAGTCCTTAATTTGCTTGTGTTAGGGATTTGGAAGATTGATTGCAACTTGAAAGAGAACGACGGGAGGAGATCGGCGGGAAGATATGTATGGTTCCTCTCTTTGAATTTTTTTCAACTATTTACACGAACTTATTCATTATGATATAATATAAGTATTTTTCATTTTTGTTTCATATATGTCTATTGTGTTTTTCAACATATTGATAACAATTTTCAAATTACAAATATAAATTATTCTGTATTTTTCATTCATAGTATTTTTCAATGATTATAAGATAACTTTTTCACATATTAGTTTCAAATATGTAATGGTTTCTCTCTTTGAATCTTTTTTAAATATTTACACAAACTAATTCATTACAAGATGAAAAGAGTGCTTTTCATTTATGTTTCATGTGTATCTACTATATTTTAATAACAATTTGTCAAATGACATATATAAATCTTTTTGTATTTTTCAAGTTCTATAATAGTGTTTTTCAATGATTATAAGACAATTTTTTTACATATTAGTTTCAAAGATGTAATGGTTTCTCTCTTTGAATCTTTTCCAAATATTTACACGAATTTATTCATTACAAAAAAAAAAGATTTTTTATTTCTATTTCATGTGTGTCTAGTGGGTTTTTCTACATATTGATAACAATTTTTTAAATAACAGATATAAAGTGTTAAGTATTTCTCATGTTGTACAATATTGTTTCCAAATGAATATAAGACAATTTTTTCACATATTAGTTTCAAATATGTAATAGTTTCTCTCTTATAATCTTTTTCGTTAATCTACACGAACTTATTCATTACAAGATAAAAAGATTTTTTATTTTCATTTCTGTGTCAAATATTTTTCTACACATTGATTACAATTTTTCAAATAACAGATATACAAGTTTCATTGCATGTGTATCAGAATAGTGTTCAATTAATGCCGAATGAAATATAGTTTTGTTGTTTTTGTTACTCAATTTGGTTTATGGAATTAAGTTATTAAAAATGTCTTGTATGTGTAATATGTTATTCATATGTGTGTATCTTGTTATTCATAATATGTGTAAATTGTTGTCGTGTTATATGCATTTAGATGGCGTGTCTTATTATGCATAAATTGTTATTCATTTATGTGTATTTTATTATGCAGTTATTCAAGAATGACAATAAAGTACATATGGATAAAGTTTGAAGACATTAGCAATGTTTTTTTTCAAAACAGTGCACATTCCAAAAAATAGATATGATGTACTTATTCAAATCCATTGTAATATTTATTCGAGATGTAACAATCGTTATTTTTGTCTTATTCAATGTGTTACATTTACATATTCGAGGTTCATATAAGATTCTTATTTTTGTCATATCCATCTAAATATTCAACCTATAACGAATTGATTTTTGCTGTAAGATAAATAATTATTCAACCTAAATAAAGTAAATTGTAAAACATGCATGTTCAACTCTATCATTATTCAAATCATCATACAGAGTTATTCGAACATTGACTGGTAGATATTCCATTATTACATGGTTTTCTAGTGATTTTGTATTTTTACGTGGAATGATTTATTTTTTCTAAAAATCTTCTCGTCCTTATCAATTCCTAAATTGATGCAACTGTCATATTTGAGAAAAAAAACGTGAATTGTTTTTCACAATCCCTTAAATTTAGTAATTTCCTAATTTTCCTAGAATTTTACCCATAACCGTATATTTAGAAATTTCTCTTCCCAATTTTCCTCACCTTAAATCCCTATAATTAAGGAATTTTCCAATTAAGAAGCCATGATCTAATAATCTCCTCCCCCCACAAATTTCATCCTATTATGATTTGGTTCAATCTAACGCCTCCTTTTATGTCTCACGTTACACCTTAACTAGTTTAACCCTTGTACCATGTACGGGTAATGTGATTATAAACCCAATTTACTATAGATATGATTTAGTAAATATTATTATTTAATAAAGATTAAGATAAAATCGGAAAATACAATTATGAGTTTTCATTTTTTTTATAATTTTGAAAAAGTCCGAATTTAAAAAAATAAATAATTAGACTATATCTATATTTCTTTTTCTTTTTTTACGATAAAGATCATGTTTTATTAAATAAAAATATACATATATGTATATATTTGATAGATCTTCCTATAGATGATAGATCTTTCTAGGTGTTATATCTTAAATTATATCTTTCTATAGATATCTTCCTATATGTTCTTTAAAATTATCAAATCATATATATATTTATCTTTCTATTGTGATTAGTGTTTTTTTATATACGCAAGGGCCCGGTTGATTACTTTAATAAAGATATGATACATGGCGCAATTTTTTGTAAATACTTTGTCTCCGCTTTATACTATAGACAATATAGATACCTATCTCACCTGAGCATCCCTTATCATAAGCTCATTAAAGTCTCACCTATGTTTTATTTTATTATTAATGAAGTTATCAAAGTTTATTAACAAATATTCAAAGATTTAAATCAATTAATAAACTTTAACATATTTATTTTTTGGATCACTTAATTTCCTCTTAATTTTATTTCATATATATGTTGAAATTACTCTTAACATGTTCACATATGTGCATGTACAAATATACATTCAAAAATCAATAAAAAATGATTATTTGTTACTTTTTATTTAACACACTAGCACTTATGCTAACCTATTCCGCTTTCTAAAACTCGTATAAAATATTTTAATATCACCATTAGAGAACCTTTCAAAGAATGATTTAGCTACACTACTCATCAATATTGAGAAAAAGAAGGCCACATAACATAAGTATTGTTAAAAGTAAGGGCACAAATCATTAAAAAAAAAAATTACCTTTCCCCCGTTATATATACAAGCTCGATGCGTAAGTGGACTGGTCCATACTCCCTCCATAGCCCCCAATTCCAACCGCCAAACAAAAACCAAATTCGAGTTTCAGGCGAAAAAGAAAAAGAAGAAAAGCATGTCTTCCGATTTCTTTATGTTCGACGAGCCATTACACAGCCATCAGCAGAACCCAAACCCCATAGCCCTGTTCAATTCCGACACTCTGTTTCAAACAGAGTCCTCCATTGACACCTTCCTGCAAGAATTCTCAGACAATCCAACCTCAATTCCAGCCACAGAAGCTCAGAAACAGTCTCTGGAGGAAATCTCCCAGATCCTGCTCTCGGATTCGTCTCCAAGCCACCAATTGGAGAGTCTTTCGCTCTGCCCAGAAGCCCAATTGGCCCACCTGCAGAGCTCCCCTGTTTCTGAGATCAAGTTGGAGGAGAGTCAGGGTCAGATTGCTATGGGGTTTGGGTCTTTGCCTGGTTCGAATGGGGGGTTTTGTGGGAGCCAGAGCTATGGCGGATTTGGAGGGGAGGGATTGATGAGAAGGTTTATGGAGAGAAGCTATAGCTATGGCGGATTTTCTTGTGATGAGGGGAAACAGGGGACTCTGTTTCGGCCGCCTTTTGGTGGTGGTCTGTTTGAGTCTAATGAAAATGGTGGTGGACAATTTGGTGGTCACATGAGAAGGGTTTGTAGCACAGGAGATTTACCAGTTAAGCTCAACACTAATCACTTTTATTCTCATTTTTCAATCCTATTTTTTTTTTATCACAATATATATTTTAACATTATAATTTGATATTTTCTTAAACGTTACATTACCTAATTGAAAATAATATATAAATGCAAAAAGCTTTAAAAAAAATTATAAATATTTCAAAATGAGATAATATTTCAAAATGTTTTTTTTTAATACCCAAGTAAATTTTTTTATCATGGCTAAATACACAAATAATTTTTTTGTAAATATTTTTGTTTCTTCATCTTGTCATGGTTAAATACCAAAGTAATTTTTTTTTATCATTTTTTTCTAGATGTGAGGTTAATCATAACTTATGTCATCTTTATTATTAAAAGGTGCTTAGGAGTAACCAAGCAACAAACCAAAATGTGGGTTCAAGCCTACTAGGAAGTGAGAGCACCACAACAACTTTCATGGAGGAAGCAAACTTCAAAGTAGGAAGGTATAGTGCAGAAGAGAGGAAAGAAAGGATTGATAGGTACAAAGCAAAACGCACCCAAAGAAACTTTAACAAGACTATCAAGGTACTACATATATTAAATTTTTTTTTTTTGGTTGAGGTACTAGATATATTAATTAACATTCAATCAAATTTATTATGTGATTTTGTGTACGTTAGTATAATAAATAATACTGTAGTTTATAACGTTAATTATTCTGTTTAGTACGCGTGTAGAAAGACGCTAGCCGACAACCGGCTGCGAGTTCGAGGCAGGTTCGCGCGTAATGATGAGGGTGGTGATACGGTTAAGTCGGTTGCTAGATACGATGATGAAGATGAGCTTTCGGTACGTACCTTGTTCTATTTGTATAGTTTCTATATAACGCTATACAACAAAGTTAGGTCAAATGTACGTGTAAGATATGATATTGATGATATGCCTTTTGTAAAGTTCCGAAAGAATGTAAAAAGCACTTAGTTGAAAGTCTAGCTAGTTCCAAATACTGTTACAACTTGTCATAATATATCATGTAAATTTGAGGTACTAACAACTAAAACTATGATGCTTAATTTCATTGACCATATAAAAGTTATGATGCTTTCATTTTCACTAGATAACCAAAATTCCGATAATTAAGATAATTAATTGATATGCGTCGTCGGCAAAACCTCCGAGTGCGATTGTGTTCGGTGACCATGAGACGTGGTCAATCGGGTAATTAAAGTTCGACCTCATTTGATTCGGGTTCGAGTCGATCGGATCATCTGTCAAACTGGGTTATCGTGTGAATTCGGGTTGACCAATAGTTCTCAGATCATTCGAGTTCATGGTCTTTTATTCACCGTCCAACCCATATAGTCGGGGCATTAGTTTAGTATTGACCCAATTATAATGTGTTCAATTATTGCATGCACTATACATGTAGTTTAGTGTACTCTTTTTAGAGTACGTTACAATACTATATGTTCTTGTTTGTGTTCTATCTAAAGTACTGTTGGCAAACAATTCATGGTTTCTCAACTTCCTTTGTAGGTCGACGGATTACATGAAGAAGGCGATCATCATGAAGGGAAAATGAATGAATATGGCCTTGTTAAAGGAGACCAAAGAAGACACTATTTGAACCATTTTGAAAGCTATTTTTCTCAGTTTGATAAAAAAAACATTGGGTATTGATCTTCCTACCTTATTGAAGATGCTTCATTCCTACATCCAGGCCAAAGAAAAAAGGGCAGCTTTGGACAACTTGTTAAAGTTGGGTAACAATAAAAGAATTCAAGAAATTCAAATAAGCTTTATAGGAAGTTTGCAACATTTTAGCAAATCAAGGTTTGCAATATTAATTTAAAGCTAATGATTCATTTTTTCACTATTTATTTATATTCTCTTTTATGTTGCAATTTTTATGATTCAGAACTTTGTATACAGAATAAGAGCGGGAAAATGATTGTTTGGTATATGTACTATAGTCTATAGTTGATCTTGATTTGTTATTTATTGTAGTGGTCATACCTTTTCCATAACAGTGGAGTACTATTCAATTAATTAAGAGGTGTGATTAGTTTAATTAATAATGTGGAAAGTTGATAACTTTGAAGGGATTAACTTTTAATCGTCAGACCACGCTGACAAAGTGTTGAGATTCGATGCTTTTCGATAGTCAAGATCATACTTTCATTCTTTGCGGCTTCAACACCAACTTCATTTACATTTGAATTAATTATAAGTCCATGAGCTACATATATCTAGCTAACATGTGGGCCTAATACAATGTTCTAAAAAACGAAAGGCGACCTTTGGTCGGAGAGGGACCGCCTACAACTATATAATTGCCTCCTAGCCCTAGATAGATACCTAAACACCGTCTATACGGGTTAAAAGACTAGGCGGATAAGGACTAATTAGCCCCTAGACAGGGCCTAGAAGGTATTTTTAGAGCACTGACCTAATAAGAATTGGTAGGTTCGGTGCGACTTAAATTAAATTTAACAAAGTTTGTCGAAACTTACAGAGAAAAATAAGCAAATTTGTTAAGATATCTTGAATTTGTCGTTGACCGGTTCCATTACAAGTATAACAGTGGGGGTCTTGGGGACACGGTCCCTCGGCGGGGTTTCGAGGGATAACGCCTCTCGACAATGGTCAGAGGCGGACACAGGGGGGTCCTGCATGGTCCCGTGCCCCCCCGCTCGTCGGGTATTATTCGTATATATATGTAGTTTTTGTTTGAATATAAATATATTTTAAATTAATTGGTATTAATATGACATGAAAATCAACTAGTTTAGATGGTTTATTCTTCAATTTTGTTTTCATCCCACCAAGGTTCAATTCCACATAACATCGTTTTGTTTTTTATTCATATTTAATGTATTTTTCTCCAATTTTTTTATATAGTAGTCCATTTTTGCATAAATTACATGCATACATAAATATAATTTCTTTTGATGAATAAGTGATTATTTTTTGCTATTTAAGGTATTAAATCATTAAACTTGTTGGTTATTCTTGATTCAATTGAACCTCCTAGATAAGTTGTGCCCCTCTTTAATTTCGTTCTGCGTCCGCCACTGACAATGGTCTCGCTGCTAGGACGTAGCTAACACAACGTTAATGAACCACGTACGTAAATCTCAGTATCTTACTTTTCTGTATTGTTCTCGTTCGATCGTGTTAGAACAATACTCTTATAGATGTTCGATGGGCGTAAGTAACTAATGGAAGTTGGTTGAAATGTTATCAAAATTTAAATTACAAGCCTGAAGTTTGTATGGATTTATGAGACCTTATATAACACGTTCGGTATATACAATTCATAAACTTTTACCATTATTATTGAAAATTCTATAAAATATTAACTAATTTTAATCTTAACTTATATAAGTTTCATAGTATTAAAAGACCTAAACTTAATTATATGCGAACACTATTGCTAAATTATTTACCAGGCTCATTCCATTTCATTGGATGCTATTGTCCACCCAATGATTCACGATTGTATAGATTAAGTATATTGTAGCATATTGGTGATCTCAATTAATTAAAATGCGATAATTTGGAAGTGGAATTGTCTATATCCTAGCTAGTAGTCTAAACTTGTTATTGCAAATCATGTGACATTTGTTTTTCATTTAAATTTAAGCTAATGTCTCCACATAATATGGTAGACCACTACACCAAAGCTAAAGAAATAGGTGAGACTGGTTACGAAAGATTATTTAGGTGAGATTCGAACTTTCAATATAGCAAACTCCCTCTCTCAAGCAGGGAGAATAACCTTGATCCAAGCCAATTTAACAGCAAAAACTAATTACCTAATGCAAAGTTTTCTCTTACCATCAAACATACACAAGGAACTTGATCAAGTCAACAGAAGTTTTCTTTGGAACAAAGGACCAGAACACAAACCCCTGATAGGATGGGACAAGATATGTAAACCCAAATCATTAGGTGGTTTAGGTATTAGGAAATCAGAACATATGAACAAGGCATTACAAATGAAACTATTATGGAAAATTATAGCCGAACCGAATAACATTTGGGTTCGAATTGTAAACGAAAAATACCTGAGAAATACGGAACTATTTAGCTACAAAAAACAGACTAATACATCGTGGCAATGGTCAAAACTTATGAGCCTAAGATCAGAGTTCCGTGAAGGTTTGCATTGGCAAATAGGAGACGGAAGAACAATTAGATTCTGGACAGACAGTTGGACTGCTATGGGCCCTCTACTAACATATGCTAAAGGCCAATCCATGATTAACAAGGAAGCAACCGTCAGTGAGTTTTTTAACTCAGAAAAGAAATGGGATAAAACAAAGTTAGAACAAGTATTGCCACTAGAAATAGCGTCGGAAGTATTGGAAGAGCAGATACCGGAAAACGACCTACAAGACAAACTATATTGGGCCCCAAGCAAGAACGGTTGGTTCTCGACAGCATCGGCTATTAAACTTATAACAAAGGAGGAAAGACAAGTTCAAAACCCAAACAAATGGATTTGGAAACTAGATACATACCCTAAAGTAAAGAACTTTCTATGGAAAGTTGACATGAATGGACTTCCCACAAAGGCCCGACTACTACAAAAACATATCCATGTAACCCCAGACTGCTTAATGTGCAATTGTAGGTTAGAAAACACCGAACATATATTGATATCATGCCCACACACCCAAAATGTAGTTAGAAGCATCAATAAGCAAACGAACCAAGTGTTAAGAGCCATTGATACTAGGGAGAAAACCCCGAGACAAATCTTGGCGGAATTAAAAGAGAGATTGGGCCTACAAGAGTTTACAGAGCTAGCAACCATCTGGTGGTGTATTTGGACACAACGAAATAAATTGGCTTTCCAGCAAACACCTAATGACTTCATCGCGAACCTAGAAATCTATATTAAACAACAACTCCTACATTGGAAAAAAACGAAGAATTGGTCAGAGGAAGAAGACGGGCTAGATAAACAAATACAATCACGAAGAAAAAGCACTAGAAAGATTGCCAAATGGGCTAAACCCCCTCGGAATGTTTACAAAATGAATTTCGACGGGTCGAAAATATTATCAGGAGAGACAACTTCAGGTTTTGTAATACGAGACAACGATGGTCAAGTCATAGAGATGGTAGTTGGAAAATATGGAAAGATATCTGTCCTTAAAGCGGAAACTCTAGCATTATGGTATGGGATAAGAACCGCCAAAAACATGGGAATAAAAAATATTGAAATTGAGGGTGATAACCTCACTGTGATCAATGCCTCCAAGGGTGCACTGAATTATCCCTAGGAGATTGATATCCTGATTACGGACATTCGGAGGTCACTCCAGTTGTTCGAATCAGTTCTGATTATGCATGTTGGTAGGGAGGCTAATGTCGTGGCTGATAAAATATCTAAAATGGGCCATGATTACCCTATTGAACACATCCGAAACTGTCAAGAGCTCACAACTCTCATCCGTAAGGATGCGCTAGGATGGCCCCCGTAGAAGGTGGTCTCCTAATCTTTACCGGGTCAAAAAAAAAAAAAAAAAAATAGCAACTTGATGGAGCACATCATTTTCAGCTTGCCCAAATGAAGATAACTATTTAAAATATTAATTTGTAATGTATGGCTTATTAGGTAACTTGTAATGATGATAAATAATATTTGGGTAGTTTTTATAATTAGGCTTAAATGATAATGGAAATTTGTATATGGGCATGTGGTGTAATAAGGGAAATTAATTAAGTATAATCAATATATATATTATAAAAGTCGACCGTTTTCGAGCCACCACGTTGATTCTGGCCCCACTTGATTTTAATTTTTTTTTTCAACTTAAATAGATAATAACAACTTTATATCATTTTCCTTAATTATGTAATACTCAATTTTATCTTTAAAGTCATACTATCTATCTATAATTTTATTTTCCTTAAATAATTTTATCTTTTTTCTTCTATAAAAATACCAATATTATTATAATCACGTATTCACCTACCATAATCACACGTACAACTAATATTGCCGGAGTCTTTATTATTACGTGCATAACCTCAAATGAGTCCTACACTCCTACTCATTCTATTCTCATTAGTACAATAAATATTAAACAATAGTTATCATATATAAAGCTCAAAAAAGTATCAAGAATATAAAACTACAATCATTCATGCTTTTCGTTAAGATTTTTTCGCTTCCTCAAAAAAACAATATACAAGATTTTCGCATAGAGATTTAATCTATCTTATTAATTTATTTACTAGCTTAACCTGTCGTAGTGTTGTACCACGTACGACTACGTCTTAAATATTAAACCTATATTAAATACATCATTTATTCAATTTATGCACATTTAATATCACTTACTACTAAAATGCATGCCAGTGTGACCGTAGTACGATTTTATGTGCCACCGATCCAATTTTAATATTATAATTCTTAGAATAATTATCAGTGTAATACCATTATAACTTATTAATTCTTAGAAAAACAAAATTAATAAAAGTTTTATCAATGTAATAAGAATTAATAACTTATACTTCTTTAATATCTTCAGAGTTTATTATTTCGAATAACTCATTGATTTACAAATAGTTGGATGGGAGCCGAGCAACCAATTGAGCTCCCACACCCTTATTCAAAGTAAAACATAACCTATGTAAAATAAAAGACCGAATATTCGCGCTAGATGCATGACTCTGAGCAGCACGTGTAACCCTAGACAAAAAATCAAGAGCATCACTCCCCAATTCTCCAAAAGTTGAGAAAGCGAAGGCAATAAAACCGTATCCATTTTCAGCACATTTGGAAGTATATTTGCTCTTCTTTTTGGCGACAGCCTTAGCCACAGCAGCCCCAGGGACGAAAGCATCAACACCCACACCAGTAAAGGAAGCATATTTGCTCTTCTTTAATTGTTATTAAATATAACTTATGAATAAAAAATATAATAAAACAGTTTTAATATAATAAAACAATTTTAATATAACAATTGGAAACTTAAATAGATAATAACAACTTTATATCATTTTCCTTAATTATGTAATACTCAATTTTATCTTTAAAATCATACTATCTATCTATAATTTTATTTTCCTTAATTAATTTTATCTTTTTCTTCTATAAAATACCCAATATTATTATAATCACGTATTCACGTACCATAAACCTCAAATCACGCACAAGTACACAACTAAGGTAAATTGCCAATATTAGTCCATATACGTTTTAATTAAATTATTTTGTAACCACTCGAATTCATTTGTTTCTCATATGTACAACCTTATACTTAATTAAAATCACGTACAACCTCATATGTATTATTTGATTTACTGATATATTTATCTTAACAAAATTAGTAGATATTATTTGTGATTACATTATATTGAATTAGTGTATATATTTTTTAACATTTTGATTCACATCATATTTAAAAAACATTTTGATATATTATCTTATATATACCTAATCGATTATAGAATAATTAAAGACTTCTAATACTCGATAAAATTAAATTATGTCAAATTTAAAATTATATATTTTCACAATAATATTTTATTTATAATATATTCAAAAATTTACAAAACACGAGTCGTGCATGGCACGACGGGTACAACTAGTAAATAAATAATATGTGACCTAATTCACATACGAGATATGACATAGCAATTATAGAGGGGGTAATTTTGTTGCGACATGTGGAATAGAATAAATATGACTTAATTCGGTCGCAACAAGTGAAGTAATTTGCTATTGATTTACTATTATATAGTGGATTGGTAGTAGAAGATTCATGTGAGAAATAGAATAAATATTGGTTGTTTCTTCAAAAAAATCAACGTTCTTGATTAAACTTTCATTAAAAGGGGTAAAAAAATATGGCACGGAATGATAGAAATCACGATTGAGTGATGATAGAAATTGAAGAGAGTAAATTCGAAAAGAAAACTTGAACAACAATTACGATATAAACCACATGAATTTTATCAAGGAATGATAACAAAACAAGGGTGTGTTTTGGATCAAAACTAAACTGAATCTACCTACTATTTAAAGCTTAAACGAATTTATAAGAAAACGAAGCAAATTTAGGTTAAACAAAGATGGAATAAAATGGTGTGGCGCAACCTCTAGCGAATAATCCGTCACGACAAGTGTTACGACATGACCAAATACATGTTGTGACGACAAGTCATGACGAGATGGCAGGAAACCGTCACGACAAGTGTTACGAACATTCGATTGTGACGTTTATCTAAGGGTCGGCCGGTCACGACATGACCAAATACATTTTGTGGTGCTAGTAAGCCAAAGGCTCATACTTAAAATTCGAATTAGTACTTGATCTTTTCATTAACGAATAATCCGATACTCATAATTCATTAAGTATGACTTAAAACTTGACGTCATTGTACCACAATTTTGACGCATGAAAAGTAAAGCAATTGAAAAGAGAAGTGTAGTAATCAAGCATAACAAGAAGTGTGTAGTAATCAATCGTGAAGATTTTCTTTGTGATTTGTGGTCCAATCATATTGTATAAGAATGGTTTTATTTTATCGGGTAACGTTTTTCTATTTTATATCCTAAGGACACACTATAAGCATATTAAACAAAAAAATTAAATCATAAAAAGAAAATAGTAAATCCGTCATAAAAAGATTAAAAAATCTCAAATTTTAAGATTTATCAAATATTTTTAATATTGATATCAGTAAGAACACAATAGAAAAATCTTTATTTTATTATTTTTTTTATTTTCCTCCATTACTAGACAAGAAGGAATCTCTACATAGCCAAGTGATGATGATGATGAGAACCTTTGAACGGAAATGGAATAATTTCAAGAAACACTATAAGAAACCATAGTATTTTCATTTGTGGACAATATTCGAGTCTAACAATTCAACTGATATGCTTATGATTTCTATAATTGCAGAAATCAATAACTTTATCGTTTAAAAACACAAGAGTTAAAATCTTACCTATTTTATTTATGATAGGCAGCGCAATTCTTGTAATTTGAAGAAGTTATAATTTTCGTTCATAAATTAATATTCATAACTATTTTATGAACAATATTCTAAAGTATAGTATAAATGAAACATATTTAGAGAGAATCTAAAATTTGAAAAATGATAAAATATTACATTTGACAATATGATCTCTTGAAGATTCGAGGGTATATTATAGACATATATTTTGCTTATTGGTTATTTGGTTAATGTGGGGGACATAATTATATCAACAAGAAATGTGAAAAGGCAAATTTTATTCGAGCAATGGTGGGTCATATTTCTCCTATGACACTATGATAGTAAAATATATACTTTTTACACCGCTATTTTAATCCATGAAATAAATAAATACAATTAGCACAAAGTAATGATTGGAAAAGGAATGACAGAAATTACCTTATTGAGTATATGGAATTCAATTGGTTAGAAATAGCTAATCAGCTAGTAGTTGACCAAAGCATATTGAATTCCACAGCTAAGACATGCTTTACTGCTATTTAGTAATTAAAATTAATACTCCCTCCGTTTCACAATAAGTGTCGTTTTAGCTCTTAACACAGTTTTTAAGAAAAGTAATCATTCACTTTAAAACTTACAACTTTTTCTTAATTTTACCACTCATTACATTTTTTTGGTCAATGAATGAACAACTTTAGTCAACAAATACACATTCCAATAAAAATTATCATCATTCACCCCTAATAAATCACTTTGAAAACCTAAAACGACACATATTATGAAACAACTTTTAAGTGTTAAAACGACACTTATTATGAAACGGAGGGAGTACTATTACCTTTATTCAGTTTATTTTTCCTATAAACACCACTAAATTACTTTAACCTTATATAATTATTCAACATAGTATTATGTATGTAACAATTTGCAATGGATGCATTGCATTTCTACTTTCTAGCCGAGCACAACCGTAGGGGAATATAGAGTTTTAAAAAAGTTAGACAAAAGACGGCAACATTCGTGCCATAACTTTATATAGTTTTTGTATTTTTAACCTATATTTTAAATATGTTGATTTAGAAACTATGGAATATGTCCTAAAAATGTAAAATAAAATTAAATTGCATTCATATGTTCTAAGTTAATAATAATTTGAAGTATTATTCTAAAAAACGAGTTAACTAAATTAATATGTTAAAAAAGATTGGGAAATTTCGCATGATAATCTCGAGGTTTTGCAAATTCCGAGTGTTTACAAAGGTTTTCGGAATTCCGCATGGTACCATGAGGTTTGCACTTTTTGCGTGGTAGCCTCGAAGATTATAAAATGTTAAAAGTATTTAATAATTTGGCCAAATTATTTTGTTTAATTACATAAAGGTACAATTTTTTTTTTAAAGCTTGCATGTCATATAAATTTTAAATTTTTCATAAAATTATATATTTTCAATTTGTATGGTCAAATAATACCCTTTTGATTTAAGAAAACCACATGTAATTTTGAAATATTTCGCACCATTTTTATTTCTCTAAAAAAATATAAACTTGTAAGTTTTATATAAAGGTTTATATTTTAAAATTGTTTTTTTGGATGCATTAATAAAAAAAAGGGATTTTTTAAAAATAAAAATACCAAGGATTTATAAAAATAATAATATTTTTTGGAATCAAATATGTATAAACAATTAAATTCTGTAAAATTTTCTTAATTACATAAACTTATGAGATTACATTTTTTTTCCAACTTAGAAAAATTTCCTGCTAAACAATATTTTTGTTAAGCGATGCTTGTTATTAAGTGGTTTTATAAAATATATTAGGCAGTTTAAAAAAACTAATTGTGTGGAACCTTTATGCAATTAAACAAAATAATGTGGCCATTTATTAAATACTTTTAACATTTTATAGCTTCTGAGGGTATCACACGAAAAGTGCAAAACCTCATGATTACGATATAGAATTCTGAAAAGCTTTGTATACCACGCGAAATTTACAAAATCTCGAAATTATCTCGCGAAATTTAATAAATACTATAAGCTAAAGTATTATAGTTAATGATTATTTCCGTATTAAGTGGAAGGAGATGTTAAAAGCGACATGGAATTTTCCTAAGAAAAAGCAGTCAAAAGTGCATTTCGTGTAGGAGTCATAACCCTAACTATAAGCAATTAACATAGAGTATTTAGAATCTTAAGAATAAAATACAGTTAGTCAGTGGCCTTTCCAAGCTGAAAAATGCAATTTGTTGGAGGAAAATTCCTCAAATGTGTGAGGAATTTTTTGTATTCAATTAATTAAGCTAAAGATTTGAAGAAAGATCTCCAAAGTGGGCTTATATGTGGGCTGATCAAACCCTATAGATAGCATTGTCTATTTCATGCATGTTGATTTATTTGTAAAGGAATATTATAATCCAATGCAAATCAAGGCTAGGAATGAGGACTCATCCAGATCGTTAGCTCGATCGTAATTTCTTCTTGAGTTGTAACTCTAAACATTTGTATAAAATTGAAAATTTTGCTCATTTATGACCACAACATTAAAAGCTCATCTTATGACCCCAACATCAATAAAATAATTATGTGCAATAATTTATTATTTGCAAAAACCTTATAAACTGAATCCAAAACTTTTCTGTATATGTAAACATATACTACAAGGGTGGAGCATAATAAATGCTCAACATTATATTTAAATTTAAATTTCACCAAAATATTTTGCTCATAGTATTCACGTTTCTAAAAGAATGATAGCTAATAAATAAAGTATCTATATTATTCTTAAATTTTCAATTAGTAACAATTTAAGACAATAAAAATTGGGAAAAAATATTTATTGATTCTAAAACTAATGGGAATATTCACCATTTGAAGAAAATAAAAATGAAGTTGAAATGGTGTAATCGATATATATTAAATGAGACTCCTAAATGACCATGATTCAATTATTTTTTCAAAATAAATAAGAACATGAATAAGATTAGAAAATCTAAACTTCTTTGATCTTAAAAAATTAGTTATATTGTAGCAAAGATATTAAATGGTAATAATCCTTTTACATAGGTTCTTTGTCAAACCAACTATAAATAACAAAGTTTTTTCTCATTTAAGAGTTGATTGATTACAAAAAAAAAACCTTATATTAGAATATAATTAATGAATCAAGTGCATAGACTTATACACATAGCATTGACATAAAAAAATATTATATACAATATACGACTAAATACTATACTAAAAAAGTATAAATTCTCTTGAGTAATATAAGAACAAATCAATAAGATTCTGTGCGATAGCACGGCCTACCTCCCTAGTATTAATTATAAGAAAGGTAATAAGCTCAGTCTTATTTTACAAAAATTGCTCAATAAAAGGTTAAGTTTGGAGTCTATATCTTACAGCATGGAATTCATATGACCTATCAGCCCCTATCTAAAATGCCACAAATATGAACGTACATATGACAAGAGACAAAAGGTACTTGCCATCTTATTGTCTTCGTCTTTATTTTGTTCCCAAATGACTCCAAGAACTAACAAACATATATTAACATAAACATGAATAATGAACTATTATCATAAACATGAATAAAAAATAGAGGGAGTGAATGTTAACCTAAAATATGACATATCACATCCACACTATCTCCACTCATACACATTTCACGTAATCAATCTTATTTTAACACGCTAACCAATTTCTTGATTACTACTAAAATTAATTAATAGCTTAACTAAGTCTGAATCACGTAATATTCCAACATTAAAACCCTTAATGATCTTCTACCAAAAAAAAAACCCTTAATGATCGAGTTCATGTGCACCCACTAGCCAAGCCAACTCATGAAATCATATAAGAATCATACATCGTAGAAGATTAGCAAGAAAATGTGTTGGCTGTGATCCCACGTAATCCGCTAGTCGGCAATACAATATTATTGGGAGGGGAAAAAAATTGTTTTGGTCCAAGCTATATATATATAATGCATTACATATTTGCATGCATGGTATTGGTATACAACTTATCTTTGCTAAACAAAAAAACAAAAAAACTCTGCAAGTATTTCTTCAGCCGATCTTCTTCGACTTCCAATTCGAGGTTTCCAGGTAATTAATTTTCTCGTCTTCTTTTTAAATTCTGATGCTTTCTAGCCTTTTCGGGTTGTACGAAGAGGTCTGTGGTTAGACTTTTAGGGGCATGTTTAGTGGACTTGAACTTAGCATTAAAGCCCGGCATCCTAAAACCAATTGGTTTGTTGATGCTTGAAGAAAAGAGCCCGAACCACCTGTTTTAGGTTCGGTGGGCGGATACTTGATAGTTTTGTTACTCTTTAAAGATTCAATGGAACGATATTAGACGTGTGGATAGACCAATAAGAATGTTGGAATTTTATCCTAAAACCAATTGACAATAAGAAGAATAATTCATCAAACACTTTATATACTAAGCTATTTTGTACCCAACTTAAGACGTGGGATGAGTTTTGTTCTGTCTCCCAATACCTAACCGTATATTGTGGCACATGATTTAATGCTTCAATGTTTCTTGCAGGCATGAGTACTAAAATTGTGTCAGTTGTGAATGAAAGTGAAACTCCATCTATTGATACAGGCAAACAGTCAGGGTTCACAAATGATATTGGACCTTTATCTATAAGTAGATCCTTGAACGTTGGGGTCAAAGTTGATTTAGTTGGTGGAAATCATCATATGAGGCATTTCTACCCTCCACATAAGGGCCTTAAATGCATTAAGCTCTTTAACCCCACTCCATTTTGCGTTAAACCTATACTCGAGGAGATTAAGGAGCCCTCCTTATTGTGGCTTCGAGGTTGTGAGTTGTTGCTTCAAGCTGATCATTTCCCATTTGAAAAGTTCAAAACCTTAACTACCCTTGAAATCTCTAGTATCAACCACTTGATCAAACTTCCTCAAAAAGAAATCTCACAGATGGCTCAACTTCAAAGCCTAAGCTTGTCTCATCTCCCTATTGAGCAACTACAACATGACTTCTTCTCCAACCTTACACTCCTTAGGTCCTTCATTCTCGAAGGTTGTTCGAATGTGCGTTCCCTTCCGGAGTTTCCTCGTTTGTCTACTCTCGAAAGTCTCCATTTATCCGATCTTCTTATCGAAACGTTGCCGGAGGGATTTTTTGCGAACCTTGAACGACTTCGCTCACTCGTTCTTAGAGGGTGCTCTAAACTATGGTTCCTTCCATCCATTGAGCCCTTGAGAAGACTTGAGATGCTTGATCTATCCCATTGTACCTCTTTGCAACAATGGAGATCCCTGAGATTTTTTCACCCTCACCTTACAAAGCTTGATCTTTCTCACACTTCATTAATTTGCATGCCTTTTGGCATACACGTCAGCAACCTCACTCATGTTTTCTTAAGAGATTCAAAGATGTTTGTTCATGACATGATAGAGCATGCATTCAAGCTGAAGGTGCTTGATCTTTCCGGAGCTCAAAGAGTGAGATTTGTAGATGAATTTCACAAAACCAAACATCTTTTGGCTCTTGATCTTTCAAGAACTTGTATTAGCTCAATAGATTCCATTTCCAACCTAACTTCACTCACTACCCTAATACTCAAGGAATGTGCGAGGTTAGTAAAGCTACCGCCAATGAAAAGGTTGGGAAAGCTCGAGGTGCTTGACATATCAGGCTGTAAGATCCTTAAAGATTTGCCTAAAGATCTATGTGACCTTAGCAACTTGAAGAACCTGAATCTTTCTAGGTGTAGCTGCTTACAAGAATTGAGAGAGGGCCTTTTTAACCAAATGTCTTGCCTTGAGAAACTTGACCTCTCCAATACCAGTTTCAAGCACTTACCCTCCTTGTCCAACCTTTATCATCTTCAAACTCTCAATATCTCACACACTTTAGTGGAAAAAGTACCAGGTTTGTCTAAACTCATAAACCTCAAAGAGCTATTCTTGACAAATTGTCCAAATTTAGAAATGGATCCTGCCTTTCGAACGCTCGCCAACCCGAGGATGGAAGATCTTCAAGGGTTAGCAGATGGGTATGGTAACTTTAAGCCAACATGTCTTCAAGGAAGCATCTCCAAGCCTAATGAATTCCATCTCGTTTCCACTTTTATTAGCAATTCAGGCTTTGACCGGTTCAAATATAAATTCACAAAGCTTGAAGATTTTCTTCTAAACATCCAAAAGGACTTTAAATCCTCTTCTTCACTTGAAAAAATCATTTCTCCTAACACCACAGCAAACTCAGACTTGAACAAGCACTTCCGTAGCATACAAGCCGATTTGAAGTACATACTAGAAAGAATCGACCTTCTTGAGAGCTCTTGCAATCGTAGGAGTAGCGAGGAGCTTTTACATAAGGTCATGGACTTTGCAAGTCATAACTCAGATGATGGCCTCATAGATGATGCTTCCACAACCTTTAATGAAATCTTTCGGTCGGTTGCCAAATTGAAGCTCCTAGTCCCTTCTCCTTCTAACCAAGTGCATGAGCTAGAGGAGAAGGAAAAGTATAATAAGATGAAGCCAATGTTCAGGAATAGCGAAGACGACGAGGAAGACTCTGATGTTGAGTTTGACATACCCGCTCCAAAAATGGAAGACCTTGTAACTTCCTATGAGTCCCTATCAGACATGGAGAGAAATTGCTTGTTGTATTTCGCGGTTGTTCCTTACAGCGACGGGTTCCTAAAGATCAAGGAGAGGGTCTTAATCCACTTGTGGTATGGCGAGGGATACATTGACCCTCAACATGAAGAAGATTGTGCATTAAGTATGGAGGAGATTGGAGAGCAAGTTTTGAAGGCCTTGCGAGACAAGGGGTTTATCGGAAGATCTAAATTTTGTTACATGGATTCATCGGTGTACCTTACCGTGAAGAAATGGGCAATGGAAGAAGGCTTCTTTGATTTCACCCATGCAGATGGGAGAGTCATGCTCACTCCACATGTCAGTAGTTCCCGAAGGGCTTGTTTGTTAAAGGCTCAAGGTGACATTCCATCTTCTTGCAAGCTTTGGACAAGCTATATAGGCTCTTCTGGAAAGCGACAACGACTCAACATGACGCGCACATTGTTCAATGTCAATGAGCCCATCATTGACATTAGATCGGAATGGTTCTCTAATATGAAGGATTTGGTTGTGCTTCATCTTGGGAGATGGGACTTTGACAACGAGGAGGAGCATACCATTGACGCGGTGAGCTTCAACTTCTTAGAGGAGTTGAAACATATGAAGCAGTTGAGGCTCTTGAGCTTGGAGGGATTTACGGCAATCGCGAAGATCCCAGATTCTGTTTGCAAGCTTGCCAACCTCAAAGTACTTAATCTTAGAGATTGTACTTACTTAGAGGAACTTCCTTGTGGCATTGGATCCCTTAAGCGTCTTACCCATTTAGACCTTACAAACTGCCATATCCTTTCTAAGCTACCGAAAGGGTTCAGGTTGTTGTCTAAGCTCAAGGTACTTAAAGGCTTTGTGATCAATTATCAGATTGGCGGCCGACAACATAGAAAGGCATGCACCCTTGTGGATTTGTTGAACATAGAGAGATTGACAAAGTTGTCCCTTGTTGTGAACATGGACACCTTTCCCGGAGCAAATGACCTCCAGGTGTTGAAGCAAATGAGGAAGTTATGCAACTTGAAGATTACATGGGAAAAGAACTACAACAAGGACCAAGACTCCTCAGAGGCTCTTCAATGTGGAACTTTGAGGCAATCTAGATTGCGACGGCTAACATGTTGGGAGCAAAAGGTGCGTCGCGATGAGATGAAGGATACATTGAGGGGAAATGGTTTCGACAACTTAAGGAAGTTGGTTTTGTGTTGCTTTCCTTTGGAAACTGCACCAATGTGGCTAGGTCCGGTTGATCTGCCCAAGCTTGAGAAGCTCTACATTGTGGGAGGAAACCTCAAAAGATTGACTCAAGGTGCCCATCAAAATGCATGGAATGTCAAGGTTTTGCGTTTCAAGTATTTGCCCAACTTGGACATGGAGTGGGGAGAATTGAGGAACACTTTCTCAAATTTGAGGTACTTCAGGAAACATAAATGTCACGAAATTCGGAACTTTCCTGCTTATAGGGATAAGTGGACAATTGAAACTGAGTCCGAGAGTGGAGATCAAGTGGAAGATTTATAAATTATAATCATCCCAATCCTCCAAATTAAGGTACAAGTTTCTTCCTACTAGTTTCTTTCCAATGTTTTTATTTATGGATGTAAGTTTATAGAAACAATAATCCTTATAAAACAAATGCATTCAATCATACATTTCTTTCTCCTTTTCATCATTTGATCGCTGCATTTTTGGTTGCAAAGTTTTGCTCGATGGGCTATTATTTGAAAAGGGCATTATGGTATGCAAATTAACAATCTAATGATGATTAAATGTTGCGTTTTTAGGTTGAAGTTTTGGGCATGGCGAGTTCACTTCAAAGCTATCATGGGTCTAAGCCATATGCTCACGGGTACTTAAAAAGGCTAATTAATTCTTGCATGTCATGAATGAGTGTTAATTTTACATCGTGGGTGAGTGATTTGTTGTTAATTTTTTTTTTGGTCGAAAGTGATTTGTTGTTAATTGTACATTGTGGGTGAGTGATTTGTTATTTTAATATTTCATGCATGAATGAGTGTAGAAATGTAGAATGATGTCGGTTACGAATGACATGTATAATAAGCTATCAAAAGAAGATATGTAATGTAAATAGACTCGTCCTACATCTTTACTTTCGATAGTTATCGTACCAAATGCTAATCTGACTCTTGTAAATTGAATCTCTCAAATTCTCAATCAAATTGTCAATCTAGCATTGAATTGGCATGGTAGGTGATTGTGTTTGTGAAGTGGAAGCTCAGGTAACAGAAATCATGGAGAACGAAAGAGAAAACAGACGAAATTGAGAGAATTTTCTCTGTATTGGATTAGTTGTATTAAGTGTCTTACAAGCTACAACTCGCTTTTATACTACAAGTTAGTTCTAACTAACCAACTAGCGGCTAACTAACTCTAGTTAGTTTCTAACGCTAACAAACTCTAACAAACAGAGTTCTAAAGCTAACAACTAATATTTACATTTCATCAGCCCCCCCTCAAGTTGGACTTGGAGGGAGTGAGACAAGTCCCAACTTGGAAACCAGGAACTTGTGTTGATCTTCACCCAAGGCCTTAGTGAAGATATCTGCGAGCTGTAATGAGGAAGACACATGCTTTGTTTGGATGAAGCCCTCTTGCACCCTTTCTCGAATATAATGACAATCAATGTTAAGGTGCTTTGTCCTCTCGTGAAACACAGGATTTGCTGCAATATGCTGAGCAGCCTTGTTGTCACAATACATGACAATAGGCTTAGGAACATGAATGCACATATCACTGAGCAAACCTTCAATCCAAACAACTTCTCCAGCAGCTTTAGACATTGATCTATATTCTGATTCAGCTGAACTCTTGGAGACTGTTTTCTGCTTCTTGGTTTTCCAAGAAACCAAAGAAGAACCCAAGGAAACACAATACCCTGAAAGAGATCTCGAGCTAAAAGCACAAGTAGCCCAGTCAGCATCTGTGTAAGCATGAAGAACCAATTCTGTTGCAACAGGATAAAACAAACCAATATCCAAAGAGCCCTTCAAGTACCTCACAACATGCATAGCAGCAGCAAGATGTGGCTCTCTAGGAGCACTTACAAATTGGCTCAAATGTTGTGTAGCATATGACAAGTCAGGTCTTGTCATATTGAGATAAAGTAACCTGCCAACAAGTCTGCGATAAACCTCTGGATCAGGAATCAATTCCCCTTGATCAATAGACAATTTCAGACCTTTAGACAAAGGGAAAGGAGCAGCCTTGCATCCAAACATCCCAGTATCCTTCAAGATATCTATAATGTACTTCCTCTGATTTAAAAGAGTACCTGCATCTGAACCACCAAATATGTCCAAGTCACACGGCTGTAATCATCAAGTATTGTTAAGAAATACTTGTAACCACCAATACTAGGATGCCTATAAGGCCCCCAAAGATCAATATGAACCAAACCAAATAAAGCAGAAGCAACTGAATCACTGCGTGTATATGGTAATTTGTGATGCTTTGAAAGCACACAAGGTTCACAATGAAAAGGTTCAACAAAATCAACATTTGACAACTTCAACTGTTTCAAATTGGCCAAACTAATGTGACCAAGACGAGCATGTAAAACAGTCAAATCTAGTTTCTTGACAGAATGAACTGGAGCAAACAAATTCTCCTTATTACAAACAGGTAAAACTGAAGACAAAACATGTGAAGACTTCGAAACTTCACTAGCAACATCTGTGGTCTTTACTCTATACAAGCCTCCAACTCTATCTCCTGAGGCTTGTAAAACCTTAGTTGAAAGGTCCTGTAAATAGCAACCTTCCTTAGTAAACAAAGCAACAATATCACCATCATCAATCAACTTAGAGACTGAGAGCAAATTATGTCGAAACTCTGGCACAAACAACACTGATTTGAGAACAATATTTCTGCTTAACACAACATTCCCAACCTTATGAACCTGTTTGATAGAACCATCAGGTAAACCTACCATAATAGGTCGATGTAATGACTTAAAAGACTGAAACATAGACTGATTGTAGCACATATGGTCTGTAGCCCCAGTATCCACAACCCAATCACAACCATCAAAGTCTGTATGAGCATGCAAAGCACTAAGAGTAAAGCAAGTACCTGCAAAACTGGCATTGCAATCCACCTTGTCTTTTCCTTTCATGACTCTAAGAACCTCCTGGCAAACAACATTGACAAGAGACGCATCATAACCAGCAGAAGTACTAGCATTGTTACCTTTCTTGGAAGACTCTGCAACTTTGTGATCCAATGGAGACTCCCCTTGAAACATCACATTTGAAGCAGATTTCTGAGAAGCCATCTTTTCTTTGAATTCTTTGTACCACTCAGGATAACCATGGAGTTTAAAACAAGACTCCATCAAGTGACCTTTTTCCTTGCAATAATCACACTTTCTATCCATCTTCTGTCTCTTATAATCATTATAATCCTTCTTAGAAGATTGACCATTAGAGAACTGTGGAAAAGACTGCTTAAACTCACCAGTAGATGGAGCATTAGCAGGTTGAGAAAACTGCGAATTATGATTGCCAGAAAATTGACCAGAAAATGAACCACTGCCTTTCTGATTTCCAGAATAAAACCTCTTAGCAGCTAAGGCGTTCATATCAGTGGAATTAGACTCACTAGCAAGCTTATTTTGAAATTCATACTGATGAACCATATTAAAAGCTTGATTCACAGAAGGTAAAGGCTCAGAAGACAGAATTTGACCCCTAAGATGCTCATAAGAGTCATTCAATCCCATCAGAAACTGCATTATCTTTTCTTCATAATCATCATCCACAATACGCTTAATCAAAGAGCAAACACACTGCTTAAAAGCACCACATTCACAAATTGGCACATGCTTGACAGATGCAATTTCATCCCAGAAGTACTTCATCTTAGCATAATATTCCACAACAGGCAAATTCTCTTGCTTCAAATTAGTAAGATCACGCTTTAATTGATAAAGAAGAGGTCGATTAAGCTGAGCGTACCTCTCTGTAAGTTCACGCCACAGATCCTTAGCAGATTCAACATAGATCAAGCCTTGCGCGATCTTAGGACTCATAGAAGCAAGAATCCAACATCTGACCATATAATCAGCTCGAATCCATCTATGCAAGTCATCAGAACCTTCAGCTGGCTTAGCAGTAGCGCCTGTCACGAAACCTTGCTTGTACTTAGCACCAAGAGCAAGCTTCACTAAGCGGCTCCAATTTGTGAAATTCGTGCCATCAAAATGCATAGGAGTAAGCTGTGCACCAGGATGATCAGAATTTGACAGATACAGAGGATCATCAGTTGAATTGAGACGAAATCGCTCATATTCATCAAACTTCCGAAGCTTGGAAGTAACCTCCTCTTCCAAATTCACTTGAGGAGGAAGATTTCCATCACGATTCGCCACATCATCGGTAACACCACCAGGATTCGCCATGAATCAGAAGAAAAGAAGCAGGAAAAACTCAAAGGAAATCGGAAATCCCGAATTAGGTCAAGAAAACACAAACTCTCACAGAAGAGAGAAAACGAAATGGAATACACTCGCAATGGGAAAAGGAACACAACAGGAAGCAAAGAAACCACAGGATCGAGCTATGGATGGCTCTGATACCATGTGAAGCGGAAGCTCAGGTAACAGAAATCATGGAGAACGAAAGAGAAAACAGACGAAATTGAGAGAATTTTCTCTGTATTGGATTAGTTGTATTAAGTGTCTTACAAGCTACAACTCGCTTTTATACTACAAGTTAGTTCTAACTAACCAACTAGCGGCTAACTAACTCTAGTTAGTTTCTAACGCTAACAAACTCTAACAAACAGAGTTCTAAAGCTAACAACTAATATTTACATTTCATCAGTGTTCATGACTAGGAATTTACAAGTTCGAATCTCTATCTCACGGTTACTAATAGTAAAAGGGCTCCTATGAACTACAAAAGAATCTACATGTTCGACTCAATTTGTAATGAGTCGAGCTTGAATACAAGCAAATTCTACATGCTTTTAATTTTCATGATAAAGCTCCATTATATTCCCATATACATGCTCTATTATATATTTGTGAGAAACTCTAATAATACAACAACAACAATAATAATCCCAGTGTATTTCCCCTTACGGAGAATCTGGGGGGTCGGGATGGGGGCACCCCTGGCACGAAGCAGAGGGGGTGCGTCCAAAAGACCCAAAAGAAAAAACCTCAAAAAACCGAAAACCCCTAGGACAATCAATGACACAACACAACCTCGAGCACAAAACCAACCACCAGACACAAAACAAAGCAAAGCAAAACACAAACAAAGCAAAGATAGAGAGAAACGAAGCTAAAACCAAAACCCTAAACCAAAACTTGCCGGCCTGATCGGGGACTAGCCATCCACCACTCGAATCTTCTCCCTCCAAATATCCCTACAGGCTGCCAGATCTGACGAAATCCCCAACTGTCTAATAATATTATTTAAATAAAACTATGTAGTTTTGACTTTGCAATTTGACATTTTAACATCTCTTAATTTATATCAATAATTCGATAACAAGTTATTCGCGAGCTTGTCTGATGAGTACAAATCAAATCAGAGCGACATAAGCTAAGATCAAGCTTAGTGAGCTATTACATAAATAGAGTTCAAGCCATATTCACGCTCAAGCTTGATGAACTATTACATCATAGAGTTCAAACGAACTTAGCCGGGACAATTCAAAGCCCGACTCAACTCGACAACGTCGATTATAACCTATGTACCTATTTTTTCTCGATTCCCGATAGAAAGTAAATATTTGTACGATACTATTTTTTTCATTAAATTTAAGCATATGATATCTAAAAATATTACTATATATCTTTTAAAATAAATCTCCTTAAAAATATTTTAACCCCATCACTCACAAAAGTGTACTTGAGGTTGTTTCTCTCCTAAATTCCCCAAACCCTTTGTTGTTTGGACACTTCGGTCTTCACACAAAGCCTCCATCGCACGTTTGACCTCAAAGCTCGTTCAAAGGTAAAAAAAGGCCTTGCAACCATTCAATTCCTCCTTCCCATTTCTCTTTTCTGGTATCCGCCATCATTCTCTAATTAATTCATAGCTCCTACCAAGATCAGCTGATAACCGTTGTTATCATTTCATACCCAATTGGCCAGGTGACAAAAGTGGAAACATAGTAAAGAGGAATCGGCAGAAGAAGGAAGAATCAAGGTTTCCCATAAACCCCTAATTCCCCTCTTTTTCTCCTCAGTTTGACATGCCCAATTCCATGACCGCCGTTTTCTCTGCTCAGAAGCACTTTTCGTGTGTAAGTGATTTCTGTGACTGTCTCCGTTGTCAGATGAAATTGTTTAGTGTCAGCTCACGAGTTTTTCCCCCTGGCATGCCCCATTTGTGCTTTCTTTCCGAGGGCTTTTGAAATTAGGCCTCCTACCCACCTGCAGATTTTATGAATTTTTCAATTTTGAGAAGAGGGTTTTATTCATGGCAGGGTTGTCTACTTTGAGGGATGTGCATGGTGTGAGTGGTGTTGAGAATTGCGAATACAATTCTAAGTTTAGGGCTGGTTCTGTAAATGTGGATTCCATGGAAGAGGGGAAAGATGATGAGGATTGGGATAGGATGTTGAGGAGATTGTTTGATCATGTTCTTGTGGTTATGTTGAGGGATGGTAGTATGAATGCAATCAGGCCCATCCCAGCATTGCTAGGAGACGGCCAGCCGATAGATTTGTTTAGGCTGTTCTATCTGGTGAGGGAAAGAGGTGGGTTCGATTCGGTGTCAAGGGAAAAGCTTTGGGGTTTGGTCACAGAATGTCTGGATTTAGACCTCGGATTGTCAGCATCGCTGAAGTTGGTGTACTTTAAGTATTTGGATGAGTTAGATCGGTGTCTGAATAGGATGGGGAAAGATGGGAGCTTTGTGAAGAAGGGTAGTGAGTGTGGTGGTGATCTAGAGTTGCTATCGGTTGAGTTGGAGAAGAGGTTTAATGGAGTGTTGGTGGATGGTGTTAAGCTGGGTAAGATAGAGAAGGAGGTCATATCGGGTGAATGTGACGCTAATCTTACGAAAAATTTACAATTTTCAGGGGTCAAGAAGGATAGTGCATTGCTCGATGGTCTTAGTTTAGCAACTTGTGATGATGATGAAAAGATAAGTAAGGGTGAGGGTGATAGAGGTCTTGGGAGGTCAGGTCCAGGTTCTAACAACCGGAAGAGGAAGAGTCGGGATTGGCTAGAAATGCTGAGCTGGTTGAAACTAGTGGCAAAGAACCCACGTGGTTTATCCAATGGGAGAATGGCACATGGTTGTAGGTTGAATGAAAACGGTGGAAATGGATCCCGGGATTTGGCCCTATTGGCACGAGAAGCACTGTTGAAGAGGAGTTATGTTAATTCAAAGGATGATGCGCGTAATTCCAACCAGGTACACCACCTAGTCTTCATTTGAACCGTTGGCAGCTTTCATTACCAAATATATATGTAGCAATTATTGATTCAAATATCCTGATCTTTAGAATAGTTTGCATACTTCACCTTGAGTTTGAAATGCAACATAATTATTCTATACTATATAGTGTTTGTGAGGTTCCCTCCTCAAGCTTATTTCCGGTCATTCAGTAACGAACTTATAACGGAAAAGCAATTGGTACATCTGTGGCTATCTGAAATCATAATACCAAATGTATATATGTTCAGCAACACAGTTTTTCGTTGTTGCTTGTTACTGAATATGGGCTTTAGGATGGAGTGTGCTCAAAATTTGGTATACTGGATTGGTCGAAATGTAAGAAATCATTTGGTTAGGGTAGAATAACTGACAGTTCGACATATTTTGTGCTGTTTTTCTTTGTGTTTTAGAATGTCCTAAATCCAGGCAACCTCTTTTTTAAGCATCCAATAGAATGTCCTAAATTATTTATGATGATTAGGGCCACTGGATATTGCCATTGCCGAAGGATTTGTCTGAAACATCGTGTATAAATTCAAGTTCTGATGACCAACCTATATATATTAGATACCATGAGCTATTCTGAGATAATCCTGATCCATATATACAGAAAAAATATTGATTTCCTCTTGAGTTTTGAGCTCAAGATATTAGTAAGTAGTGGATGGAGGACTCAACATTCTCGTGCATAATGTTCTTTTGCTTCGCACCATGTTTCCTTCTCGTAAGTGCTATCTAAATTTCCGGTAATATTTGCCGCTACTTTGGTGATCTTATTGATGCAAAAGTTTGCTAAGCCTCTGCCGTTGAAATGGACTTATTCAAAATTACATGCTAATAATGGAAATACTCTTGGGTTAGTTTCTTGTGTTGATGCTGTGTTGGATATTACATAATTGGCATCAAACTCTATGAAAGGCAACTGCAAATTGCTGTTTCAATACTGAGAAGTCTCCCAGAGCGTGTTTGGAAGTCTATGATAGTGTAACTACACTTTGGGTTTAAAAGAAATTCTTCATTTCGGAATATATTACCACATTTCAACTGTTTGTCTGAGGGATTGCTCTAGACATGCTAGTCAAATATATCTGTACAAGAAAAAGGGACGTTACATTTCCCGAAAGGTTTCCCAAACTGAGCCAGGCTTCTCTTCCTTTATATATGATTAAAATTGCAATCTTGATGACAATAGTTCCAAAAATGCAGAAGAAGCAGAAGATTCATCCCACCATTTACAATGATCGAGCTTCCGGCCATGTTGAGAGTGTCAGATTCAGCAAGAGAGTCCCCGCCTTGGCTAAAAGCCCAAGGTGCTCCTGCTGTGATCCGTCTTTAACCAAAGAAAACCGACCTGCAAACCATTGCAAGTCGATTTCCCAGCTGAAAGATGATCCCCGAGAAGATAAAAAAGAGAAGACTCCTCCTAATCCGCCAGTTCCAAAACCAAGTGAACCAATAGCAGACGGACCGTCTCCAGATGAACTGCCTGTTGAAAAGAATGTCAATGTGGGACCCCAATTCCAGGCTGAAATCCCTCCTTGGACAGGAAGAATTCCAGAAAAAGATTGTGATGAGATAGGAACCAGAATCTGGCCACCGGAAAGCTGGGAAGAAAACAATCTCCTAGATTTTGATTTTCACTCGGTTTTAGGAAGGGTTAGACCCAGATTCTGTGATTGCCGATTTCGTGGTTCAGTGGAATGTATTCGGTTCCACACAGCCGAGAACAAACTGAAGCTGAAACAGGAGCTGGGGCGAGCGTTTTATGAATGGAGGTTCGATAAAATGGGTGAAGTGGTATCACTCTCGTGGACTCCGCAAGAAGAAGAGAAGTTCAAGTCAGTCATGAGTACAACACCAATGTTGATGGGTAAGTCGTATTTTCCCAAGAAGACAAGGAAGGAATTCATGGACTATTACTTCAATGTGTTCGTCCAACGAAAGAGGAGTTACCAAAACCGGGTGACTCCAAATTTGGTTGACAGTGACGACGAGTTGTCAGAGTTTGGTTCCGTTGGTGGATTGTATGGTCATGCAGCTTGCAGTGCTCCAAAATCAGATCCGTTGAAATGCATCCTAAATGAGCAGTGTTTGGATGTAGAGATGACGGTGAAAGTGAAGAAGAGATGAGTACATTTTCTCATGACTCACTGAAAAATTTTGTGTGCAAGTCATACATCCAAATGGGTCAGTTTGTAAAGTTTAGTTTAGCTGACCTTGTTGGCTTGTTCTTCTTATCCCTTGGAATTTTTTCTTGAAAGACCATGTAGATGCAAATGTACTTTCTTCTTTTTAGGGTGAGCATTTAGAGGCATTGCCTAAATGCATGCACCATCTGAAAAGCTCAATTTTCAGAACCACATGAGTTTGATTGACCATATTTATTTATCTGTGGCAAACTTGATAAAGAATTTTAGGTATTGCCTGAATTGATCCTACCTTCCTTCCTAAAGAATTGCTCAAAAATGAGTACCCATAATGGTTCTTTGATCTCACATTGCTTGTTTTTGTTTTGTGATCAAGAAACAGGAGATATCAACATAAACCAAAACATCACTCTCATCCAATGCACTACTTTATAAGTGTGCCATACTATTTCTAGTCCTGATATGCAATGACACATGTCTTGATGAACCAAATCAGCATTTGACAAATCAAAGAAGTAAGAAAAAACTATTACAACAAGCATTTCTTGATATGTACACTTTATATTACACTCTCGAGCAACAAAATGCCAAGAACATAACATTGTATAAAGCAAACTCATCGCTTATCACTCCACGTTTCAACACTCACATGTAAACATGCCACACCTTGCTCCTAGGGAATTACATCTCACTTTAGAAAATAGAATTGAGTGCATAGGTTTTACCTTTATAATCCACCTAATAAAAAAACCATGTCCAATGTTGAAAGTATACATTTAAGTACAATCTAAATGAGTGAGCAATGTCTAGTCCCATATAAAACCTTTTGGTGCATTTTTAACAAAATGAGACTATAGTAGGTAAAGGTTGCTTTTGTGAAAATGCATCCAAACCCAACATGAAATGATGGCAATAAAACTGTGGGTGACTAGCATTGAATCATTGATACAACATTGCCCTAAAATCAAAGCCCACGTCTACATCCAATTAGCTAGAAGGCACTAACTAGTACAGTAGCTAGGAGCCTACCTCTCTCAATTCATGAATAGGTAACACCGAATACAAAGCCCAAAGAATTTTGTTGCCAAAAGATAAAAAAAATAATAAATGGAGAACCAAAAAGGAAACAATTTATATACATCTCCTCATTTTTCTCAATGATGTCCGGTAAATCAATCTGCCTCCTTTCCCTTGTGACAAAAAAAAAAAACTCTAGTTCTTCTTCTTCATCTCCACACCCATAAAACCCTGTTCGTGGTGGCCGCTGAGGGGAAAGCCAATCAACAGAGGGGAAAGTGTAAAAATGTCTTCTCCAAGCAAACGCCGAGAGATGGATTTGATGAAACTGTAAATTACCCAGATCCTCTCTTTCATCAATTTTGACTTTTTCCTTGAAACCCTCTTGAGCAAAGCACTGAATTTTTGGTGGGTTGGTCTTGCTTTTCTTGAAAACAGGATGATGAGTGATTATAAGGTGGAGATGGTGAATGATGGCATGCAAGAATTCCATGTGGAGTTCCATGGACCAAATGACAGTACTTAATCTAATAACCTATCACTCTTATACTGCTCTATAACCCTACTGTTTCATATTGTTGTTGTGATTACTTTGTTTCTTTCAGCTATTTGGTTTCTGAGGTGGGTTGTGTTGGCAATAGATTAACAGCTAGGAGACTGTGGCTTACTAGTATCCTGAATGAATTTCAGTTGTCTGTCATCTTCTTACAAGAATGAATTTTGGAGCATTAATTGTGCTATTTGTCTGAGCTCCTGGGAAATTGTTATTCATTGTTCTTATTGTTAGTCATTGGAGCATTAATTATATAGAAATTGGTATTGTGGCTTATCAGAAGGAATAAAGATATGTAATTTGCAACTATGGCTGCTGGTACTGTTTTGAATCTCAAAGTTGTTTATCACCAATTAGACCTTGTGAAGTTGTTTTATGATTTGGAAATTGAACCTTTGAATGAAGAAAAAGATGAGTTGTGTCCATCATTTTCTGCTTGGATGTGTAGGTCCTTACAAAGGAGGTGTTTGGAAGATTAAGGTGGAGCTTCCAGATGCATATCCTTACAAGTCTCCATCCATTGGCTTTATCAATAAGATATACCACCCTAATGTTGACGAGATGTGAGTTTCTCAATGCCAAAACATGAATGACCTGGGAATTTGGTTAAATTCTTATTGTGTATCCTTTATTAATAACCAGATGTGAAATGTCACAATGAAAGTATGAATTTTGATTTTGGTGGAGATTTTTGTAGTGACTACTTTCTGTTGGTTGATTTCCAGCTCTGGTTCAGTTTGTTTGGATGTTATCAATCAGACATGGAGCCCAATGTTCGGTATATGATGTTGCTCGGTCTTTTCCTGGATTCATTGTTTTTTGTAGCAGATTGTGACATAGTTTGAGTTCTGATAAGCTGATGCCTAAATGTGTATACTCTTCTTGTCTTCCAGATTTGGTAAATGTTTTTGAAGTTTTTCTTCCACAGCTTCTTTTATATCCCAACCCCTCGGATCCTTTAAATGGAGACGCTGCAGCCTTGATGATGCGTGATAAAGCTTCTTATGAGCAACGAGTTAAAGGTAATATGTTTCTAGAACTTAATCATCTTATTACTTGGAGAAGACATGGCTTTTAAACTAGTTGACTGCTCACAACAGGAAAGATGAATCTTTTATAAATGATTTAGTATATCACCTCACGAGGAACATGTTCTGTTATAAATTACATGTGCGAAGTTGAACAGGCTTAAAAGAAGACGCCGCTATCTTTGTTGTGTACTGGAAACAAATGCTAGCCTTTTAACTGGTTAAATCTTTTGTTAGTCATGGAATATGTTGGCGTTGACCCTTCCTTTTAGGCGAATCGTTTTGGTACATGCTTTTCTCCATTTCAAAACATCAAGAAATGGATCATCTCTTTCTTGCTAGAGTCTTTAACTGCTTTCTTTCTGCACTCGAGGCGTTTCCTTAGTCTCAATAACCAAATTGTACCTTTCTGACTTTGTTGTTTTACACACTCATGGCAAACACTTGTGGTGCTGTTGGTTCTAAGTCAATACATTCCTGGTCGCCGGCTCACATTGTCGTATCCGTATCTGGCAAAATAGCCTGTTTGAGTTCTTTGCTTCTTTCTCCACTTTAAATGTGTCATGACTTAATCTTACATTATGACTTTATCCTCTTTGTAAAAATTTCATGAATTTCAAGTTCTAGAGAAAATGTTGTAGGGTTAGTTAGACCCCGCGTGTGCAATTAGGAACATTAAGAGTAGCTTTCCACCTTGACGTCGTACTTTATCGTAGTAATCCATAGGTCTGTTGCCCTTACTAGCTATGTAATCTTCCGAAAAGACATTTATGGCTTAGTGATTGCCTTACCCAATATAGACATGCTAGAATCAGGTTAATGCACTTACTCTGCTGACATAATCTCTCCAAATAGCTGTTTGTCGCTTCTTTTACCGAGCAACGTAATGAATGTTGTTTTCGTAACATGTCCTACGTTTGTCGTTTCATTAATTAACATAACAATCTTCTTCTGTCTTTCCCATCTCTCATTGCAGAATACTTGGAGAAATACGCGAAGGCTGATGATGTGGCAGGGGCTGAGGAGAAATCGAGCGACGAGGAAGAACTCAGCGACGACCATTATACCTCCAGTGATGATGAAATTGCTGGGAAAGCTGATCCTTGAAACCCTGGGCTAAGTGAACTACTACTCTCCTAAAGCACAAGTTTCTTATTTTGTATATTGTGACATTACTACTGTTTATGTTATTATAGTTGGCTCTCTCATCTTACTGTGTGTTATTGTTCCAATGGCTCATCATCATGTTAAGGCAAAAAAATGTATTTGGGTCAGAAATGAACTGTTCAATAGTATGATAAAATTGGAAATTCCCATCATTAAATTACATGTTTACGTGAAGTAATTTGGTGTGTTGATTTGATATGCAGATTTGACATTATTGAGCTTTCAAGGTTTTGGTATTTGTTGTTTTACTCGAAGTAGGGTACACTCTCAATCAGCAACCTTAATAACCTTAATAAATAAATAGTGAACTCGTTAAAATTATTTAAAACCCAAAATTTGTAAATCTTAAAATTTGAGATTTTTTAATTTTTTTTGACAGGTTCATTATTTTTAATTTTAGAGTTTAGTTTCTTTGTTTAGTATGATTATAGTGTGTAAAAATCCGTTAAAAAAATCCTTTTAGGAATGCTAACTTCAAACATTGAGATTTTTTTTATAGAATTTTGTAAAAAGAAATGAAAGATGATTGGTTTATATTTATTTCAGATTTTCATCTCCATAGTTGTTGATTACTGATCTACAAATTTTTTATGTAGGCATAGAGATGCTAGTTTTGTCATAAGAAACTATGAAAATTGTTGGGAAATAATCCCAATGAGCAATCAAATATAATAAATAATTCACTTTATGTTTGCTATATATTATCTCAAGGTATAGTCATTAAATTGGAAATGGTGAATCATGATTATACAAATTGTAGATTAGTTGTCCCCAATTTGCATACCAATCATTTTCATCCAATCAAGATTCATTTTTCTCCCCAAACATATCAAAATTAGCATTAAAGATGAAATGCAAAGAATTGTTGTCTCTCCCAAGAGCACGAAAATCAATATCAATATATATATTATAAAAGCCGACCGTTTTCGAGCCACCACGTTAATTCTGGCCCCGCTTGATTTTAATTTTTTTTTCCAACTCAAATAAATAATAACAACTCTATATCTTTTATTTTCCTTAGATTATTTATCTAATCCTCGGTTTTATCTTTAAAGTCATACTATCTATCTTTAATTTTACATTCCTTAAATAATTTTATCTTCAGTTTTTTTTCTATAAAAGATAGATTTTAATTTTTTTTTCCAACTCAAATAAATAATAACAACTCTATATCTTTTATTTTCCTTAGATTATTTATCTAATCCTCGGTTTTATCTTTAAAGTCATACTATCTATCTTTAATTTTACATTCCTTAAATAATTTTATCTTCAGTTTTTTTTCTATAAAAGATACCCAACATGTATTCACATATACTATTCACCTGCAATACATTTGCGTACGTACAACACGTACAACAAATTTACGTAAAATACATTCAGAATAAATTCAGGTATGTTATATTATATTCTGGGTTCATTCATTCACGTACAATATGTACAACAATTTTGAATGTTTTCTTTGAAATTCAAGTACAAGTTGATCACTTTTTGAAATTCACATACAAGTTGTTCACGTACTCCTTGATCTCTTAAATATAAACTTGTATTATTAAAATCTATTTTTTTTATATAATCTACTTATTTATGTATAATTGATTGATAGGATATATCAATGACTAACTTTATTGACGAGTTTACAAAAAATAAGACGAATTATACCATTATAGTCCGCATCATGTGAAACATGTATTATACCATCATAAGACGAATCAATCAATAAATATATACTATAAAAGCCATACCATTTATCTTTAATTTTATTTTCCTTAAATAAGCCACCACAATAATTTTGAATTTTGGAAGTTTAATAATATTTATTCTATTATTTATTCCTATAGAATCAATAGGCCATTATATTCTATTTTTTGTATTTGAATAAAACAATTGGAAGTCATCTAAAAACATTTATTTAATTAAAATTTAGGGATTCATAAAATTTTAAAGTTTATGTAAAAAACTTTTATTCTGACCCCACCTTATATTTTTTATAAATTGTTTTTAACAATTTCTATTAATTTCCTAATATTTTCTATACCAATTATTTTCTAGATGATATTATGATCTTTGAAATATATTATATTTTAAAAATATTTTTTTGTTCTATTTATACATATAGAGGCAAAATATTATTCATTAAATATTATGATTAAAATAACTATATGTTTAATTTGAGTATATCAAGTTGGTGCTTTGTATACTACAATATAAGTAAATATAAATTGCATAATAATATATTTTATTGACTATAAAATGTAAGTCCATAATTTGCATAATAATATATATTCTCAATCAATCATTTAACAATTAAAATTTTCTAATATTCGATGAAACTAAATTACGCTAAAACGTTTATTATAAATTTTAATTAATATTTTATTTATTATATATCGAATAGTAAATATAAAAATACAAGTCGTGCATTCTACCAAAAAAAATACAAGTCGTGCATGGCACGACGGGTACAACTAATGCATTCTTTAGTTGGTACGAATAGATCATAGTTTGCGTAAGAAAGGGTATAAACGTTACTACCAGACTACTGGTAGTACTAGTATATTTGAGAGAAGTTCTGAAAAGGAGCTTAGAAAGAAAATCTCTTGATCTTTTTTTCCTTTTTTCTTTCTTTCTAAATTTCCATGTAATTGCTCAAAAAAAAAAAATTTCCATGTAATTTGAAGGGTATTGTCACTATTGTGTACCCATAAAGAAGGCAGGTCGGCAACGGCCAGACTATTCGTTTTTGGACCGACCGTTGGGTTTCAGATGGACCCTTAGAGAAGTATGCTACTAACCCAACAATAATCGACAAAGAACAAAACGTCCAAGAGTTTATATCGCCAAATAAAACATGGAAAGAAGACAAATTAAGAAGCATCTTGCCAATGAACATAGTTGAAACGATATCAGCAATCCCGATCCCATACAATGAAATTCATGATAGACTGTGTTAGGGTCCCAGTAAAAATGGTTGGTTTTCAACTTCCTCTACAATAGCTCATATAACAAAATCTTGCTTGCATCAGAGTAATGATAATAGATGGGTATGGAAACTAGATATTATCCCTAAAATAAAAAATTTTATATGCAAAATGATTAGCAATGGTATACCTACGAAACAAAGACTATGTGACAAACAAATATCGATTCCTGGGGGATGTGTGTTTTGCACTTGTTCATACAAAGACACAAGACATCTATTCATCGATTGTACTCATACCCAAGAAACTGTAAAACAGATTAATCTGAAAACGATACAAAACCTAAAACAAGTAAGCACTGACTCGCAAAGTCCAGTAGAATTACAGAATTACAAAGGCGAATGACAAATAGAGAATTTTCTGAACTTGCCACCATCTGGTGGGCAATTTGGCACCAACGAACCAAAGTTGTGTTTCAGCAAGATCCAACAAACTTAATCACTGACATAGTACAATACATAAAAACACATATTCACAATTGGACACAAGCAAAACATTGGAATAAAGATGAAAAACCTCAAAAATCTAAGAACACAAACTCATACCGAAAAAGACAAAATCAAAATAAGGCTTGGCAAAAACCATGTAAGGGGCTATACAAGATCAATGTAGACGGATCTAGTTTAGCAGACGGTCGGGCAACCACTGGATCTATAATAAGGGGAAACCGAGTAGAGGTTATTGACATAGCAACATCCAAGTACCACAAAGCATCGGCATTAAAATCTGAAGCCCTAACAGTTCAAGATTGAACTAGGAGAGCCAAACAACCCAGACTAAAGAAAATTGAAATTGAAGGGGATAACCTAGCAGTAATTAAAGCTCTTCAGAATAAAGGAATGTGTCCGTGAGAAATAGAAATGTTGAGATCCGATATTACGGTCTCATTACTAAGCTTCGAATTTGTTAAGAGTTCTGATGTGAGTAGATATTGTAATACTGTGGCTGACTTCATTGCAAAAAATGGGTCATAGTCTCCTAAGCACTACCATCTCAACATTGCCAAAACTTCGTGTTCTCATCCGAAAGGATACTCTAGGACGCACCCCCCCACCCCGTAAAGGGAAGCCTCCTAATTTTTACCTTGTCAAAAAAAAAGATTTTTTATGAACACCCTTTTCTTTCTTTCTACTAGACTACTAGTACTAGTACTAGGCTCCGTTCGGTGTAAAACAAATTATGCATAATAATATCGTATTTTTGAAAACAGCTTTTTTTTCACCAAACAACCCATCACATGGGTGTTGAGGCCCGAAAACACCGATAGGAGTATAACGCGATGAGAGTACCAGATTAGAACTCAACCGAGTCAACGGACGAAGGGATGGAAAGTATGTGATCGCTAGTATGCAACGCGATGAGGGTAGCGTGAAGGATCTTTTATATTAGCCGTGGGATTACAACAATGGACAGATGGTTTCTATCGCGCTCAGGTGTATCGGGTTACAACAGTGATCTTTAGCTCGAGATCTAGTGTATGTGGTTCGCGAGTTTTTCGATCCTCGCTCTGGTGCATTGAGCTCGCTATTTATAGCCGAGCTCCGGGCTGAGACCGATCGAGACATCGATGTGGGACGAGAGCCGCCCAAGTACGTGTCGCTTTCTGGTTGGCTCTTGGAGCAGTGCCCGCGGAACTGGCCAATCATGGGTCAGGATGGGACGTTGCCGCCCACCGCTCGCTCGATGGGACACTGCCGCCCACCGCTCGCTCGATGGGACGCTGCCGTCCACCCACTTGCGTGGATGGGACGGGCACCTCCCCACGCGGTCTCAACGCCCGAAGCAGACGTGGTCACTCGAGCTTGTCCTTTGAGGGTTTCTGTCTTGCCGGGAGTCTGTTTTGGGATAGAGGCGTACGCGGATCGCGATGGAAGCAAGGTACAGAGCCCGGCGTCATTTTGAGGAGTTTGTACTTGGTAGCATTTTGCTTTTGGTAGGGTGGCTCTAACGCGTTGACGGTTCCTGGTATCAACACAACCCCATGGATCGGGACTCGATGCCCTTTTGAGGACGGGTCCAAAAGAAGTACCCCGAACCGGAAACGTGCTGCGTGGAACGCATTGTAGTTTTGGAGACGGGCGAGCAAATGAGCGTGACGGGACGAGGAACGTGGCGAAGGAAGCTTTTTGGGCCGTAGTGCTTCGTGGGCCGCCCGCCAACGGAGCCCAACTCCTTACGGCCTGGTTACAATACAAAAAATAAAAAGGCGGTTTCCGCCCTTTCGTCTTCCTTACTTCGCCATTTTCAACCTCTCAAAACGCCATTTCCGCCCTCACCCTCGCCTGTCCTTGCTTTGCCGGAACTGCCCGCTAGCGCCTCCGTCAACGTTCGCTTGCGCCATTTTCGTGACCACAAGGTACGCTCTCTTTCTTTCCCCTCTTTTTTGGTTTTTCTGGGCTTTTGGGGTATTTTGGGGGGATGCCCTAGCCTCAGCGGTGGCACCGCCGTTGGGTACCGGTGGCGCTCGGGGTAGCTTTTCCCGAGAGAACGCCTAATGGGGGGTGGGCCTCGGGTTGTCCGCGATTTCTGGGTGGCGGACAGCGACGGATGCTTCCGCCCTAGAGGACGCGCTTTCTGCCGTCGTCGTGCTTTCGTGTTTTTGGGTGGCGAAGTGGCCGGAAAACCTTTCGGGGAGGCGAAACTCCATGGGAGGCGAAGCGTCGTGGGAGGCGAAGAGGACGCGCCTAGCGCGACGTTCCGTCCCATCAACGTCCCGTCGCCCAGGCCTATTCCTGGAGACGTGTGTCGAGAACGGCGGAATGTTCTCCTGACACACATCTCGCTCGCCCCTAGGCCTTTTGTCACGGGGCTTCCATTATGTATTTATCGCGCCATATGCTTCTCAATGATTTGTTTCTCCCCATGCATATCATCTCTTCTATGCACTCATCGCGGCTGGGGTACTGCGCTGGTCTGGCTTTGGGTCTTTGTTCTTTTTATCTTTTTTTTTTTGGTCAGGTTGTTCTTTTTATCTTTTACGCTTACTGCTGGGAATTACTGTTTGTGTTTTCATCGCGTTACCCTTTTTTTATCATGATTGTCTCTTCCTATGCACATTATTTCTCTTTTATTTCCTCCAGGAGCCTCTTTGCCTCTGTGCCCTGGATTTGGGGCTTTCCAGCGACTCCTGCCCTTCAGGCGTGGATCGCGGTGCTAGAATAACGAACTGGGACGACTTCTACGCTCCTGATCCCTCCTTTGAGTACCGAGAGATGTCCTTGAGTGATTCTCAGAACGACTTTCGCGAGCCCTCTGGTTTGAGCGAGAGTAATCCCACCACGGCGTCTGGCGCCCGTAGTAAGAGTGAATCCTCCTCGCGATCAATGGCACGCTGCGTGCCCTTCGATCCTCGTGATGAGGCCGAGGCCTCGACATCCGGGGTTGAGAGAAGCTTTATCTCGCGGTACGTTACTAGGGTTACAGCCGAAGTTCCCCGCTTTAGGCAGACGAGGCCGGCGCACCTCTTAGAATATGAGGATAATGCGATGCTCGCGAAGGGAAAGAAAACTATCCTCACCCTCGACGAGATGGACGTGATCGCGACAGGGTATCCCTGGCCTTCTGGGGTCGAACTCCTACTGCCTCAGGGTGGGGGTAACAGCTATGTTGTCTACGAGGCGGGTTCGGTGGTTTACGCGGCCAGCCTTATCGCGGGCTTCCGGCTTCCTTTTCCCCGCTACGTCTCTGATTTCTTGACAATGCTCAATCTGGCCCCGGCATCGATGGCGCCTAACTGCTGGAGCTATATTGCGGCTTATCACATCCGGTGCCTGGAGCTGGGTAAGATTCCCTCTGCGCGGCACATGGCTCAAATACTCACGATTAAAGCGGACAAGCGGGGCATCGTGAACTTCAGCCTTACACACTGTAATTTGTTGATCACTCCTTCGAACGTTGGACCGCGGTGGAAGGAGAAATGGTTCATCGTGCGCGATTATCAGGGGGGAAACATGGTTTGCCCGATGGTCCCCGGCCTGTTTCGTCACAAGAAATGCCAACGCAGCTGGTCGAAGGAGGCGGCCGCGGCGAAGAAAGCCTTTGCCGCACCATACAAAAGGGAGCAGCAGGCGTGGCTGACCCAAGAGCGCCTTGAGCGCGCGGGGCTTAGCTTGAGATTTGAGCCGCCTCGGGAGGTCGAAGTATCCTCCTCGGCCACTGCGTCCCCGGCTTGCTCGCGCGAGGGTACCTTTGCCTGGGGTTTCGTTTTACTTTTATGCACTTATCTTGGTATTCTTGTACATAGTCTAACCACTTGTGTTTCGCAGATATGGACGTTTTCGCGGCCTTGACCTCCGGGAAGCCCGCACCCGCCAGCTCCGGGGCCCCTCCCACTGCCAAAACCGGAGGTAGTAAAGGCGTTACCGCGAAGGCGGGGCGCGATAAACAAGGGGCTGGCGCGTCGGTCGACGCCAAAGGTAAGCGAGCGCAGGCCGACGCTCTGAAACGTAAAAGCGCGGAGGACACGGCCCGCGAGGAGGGGGTGTTGGTGAAACGGGCCAAGCGGGACGTCATCACGACCGGGGACCGATCCCCTGAGGCCTCGAAGGGCCCTGCCCAGATAACAACGGGCGCGGGGAGTCGCCGTCATTGGTCGCGGCGAGCGGAGGTGGCCGGCTTTGCTTGCCCCGGGCCTGCCTGGGGTACATTCAAGGACGGCCAGTACGGGTACGAGGAGGAGAGGGAATGGTTCCGGACCCTCAACGCGCAGGAGGTTAAAGGGTAGTGTCAGAAATATGGCCATATGGTACGCGGTCCTCTCTTCTTTTCGTGCTGATTCGTCATAGAAACTATGACAACTCTGAAACGTGAATTTTGATTTGTAGGTCAACGCGTGGGTGAACTACCTCCCTGATCGCTTGGTGGAGGAGGAGGAGCGGGCGGAGGCGGCGGTTAAAGCCAAAGAGGAGGCGGAGGCGGCACTCCAGGAGCTGCGTTCGCAGGCGGAAAAAGATGCCGCGGCGCTCAAGTCCGCCAGGTCCCAGGCCGCGGCTTTGAAGAAGGAAGTCGGGGGTTACAAAGCGCGGAACGAGGAGCTGAGCTCACAGCTGGAAAAGACCAGCAAGCAGCTGGAGAGCGCGATACCCGACTTCCTCAATTCACCGGAGTACATGGAACGACGCGTTGACGACGCGCGAACTGTCCAGGCTCTTAGCGCAGTTACGGTCGCCCTCCAGTACTGCGAAAAGTACAAGGTGAGGTACTTTGCCCCCGACCTCCATCGCCAAATGGGAGTCGTCTGGGAGGATGGGGTGGCAAAACCCCCACCGGAAGTGGAAGTAGATGACGCGGGTCTTGACAACCCGGAACTCCCCGCCGCCACCGATCCAGAAAAAGAGAAGACCCCTGATGACCCTCCTCCCTCCGAGACCGCGGCCCACGTTCCTGATGCTTGAATACTGCTGAACATGAAGTTTTAACTCTTCTTTTCTCTTTTTTTTTCTTTTGCGTTGTGACTTGATGTTTCACTTGGCCCTTGGGGCCTTAACACTGTTTATTGCCGCGGTGCGGCTGTAATACTGTTTGACGCGGTCAATGCGTCCTAACTGCTTTTGCCGCCACGCGGCTTTCTGATTATGACCTGCGCTTCTTTCTTTTTAAAGAATTTCGCGAAAACTTATCATATCCAACCCCATGCCGAGCTAGGTGCTAGGACCGCGCTCGACACTAAGTTTGCGTAACTTACCATATCCAACCCCATGCCGAGCTAGGTGCTAGGACCGCGCTCGACACTAAGTTTGCGTAACTTACCATATCCAACCCCATGCCGAGCTAGGTGCTAGGACCGCGCTCGACACTAAGTTTGCGTAACTTATCATATCCAACCCCACGCCGAGCTAGGTGCTAGGACCGCGCTCGACACTAAGTTTGCGTAACTTACCATATCCAACCCCATGCCGAGCTAGGTGCTAGGACCGCGCTCGACACTAAGTTTGCGTAACTTACCATATTACGTATTCGTGGACAGCCCCAAGAGAGGAAGGCAACTCGGGTTTTCCTAACGACTGTGGAGTTTTTGATGTTTTAAGGCATTATGCGACTGCGAGGGGCGAAACCCAACTCGAGCGCGCCTAAGCGCATCGCGCGTGTTAGCGGACAACTCCAAGCGAGGAAGGCAACTCGGGTTTCCCTAACGACTGTGGAGTTTTTGATGTTTTAAGGCATTATGCGACTGCGAGGGGCGAAACCCAACTCGAGCGCGCCTAAGCGCATCGCGCGCGTTAGCGGACAACCCCAAGCGAGGAAGGCAACTCGGGTTTCCCTAACGACTGTGGAGTTTTTGATGTTTTAAGGCATTATGCGACTGCGAGGGGCGAAACCCAACTCGAGCGCGTCTAAGCGCATCGCGCGCGTTAGCGGACAACCCCAAGCGAGGAAGGCAACTCGGGTTTCCCTAACGACTGTGGAGTTTTTGATGTTTTAAGGCATTATGCGACTGCGAGGGGCGAAACCCAACTCGAGCGCGCCTAAGCGCATCGCGCGCGTTAGCGGACAACCCCAAGCGAGGAAGGCAACTCGGGTTTCCCTAACGACTGTGGAGTTTTTGATGTTTTATGGCTTTATGCGACTGCGAGGGGCGAAACCCAACTCGAGCGCGCCTAAGCGCATCGCGTGCGTTAGCGGACAACCCCAAGCGAGGAAGGCAACTCGGGTTTCCCTAACGACTGTGGAGTTTTTGATGTTTTAAGGCATTATGCGACTGCGAGGGGCGAAACCCAACTCGAGCGCGCCTAAGCGCATCGCGCGCGTTAGCGGACAACCCCAAGCGAGGAAGGCAACTCGGGTTTCCCTAACGACTGTGGAGTTTTTGATGTTTTAAGGCTTTATGCGACTGCGAGGGGCGAAACCCAACTCGAGCGCGCCTAAGCGCATCGCGCGCGTTAGCGGACAACCCCAAGCGAGGAAGGCAACTCGGGTTTCCCTAACGACTGTGGAGTTTTTGATGTTTTAAGGCTTTATGCGACTGCGAGGGGCGAAACCCAACTCGAGCGCGCCTAAGCGCATCGCGCGCGTTAGCGGACAACCCCAAGCGAGGAAGGCAACTCGGGTTTCCCTAACGACTGTGGAGTTTTTGATGTTTTAAGGCATTATGCGACTGCGAGGGGCGAAACCCAAATCGAGCGCGCCTAAGCGCATCGCGCGCGTTAGCGGACAACCCCAAGCGAGGAAGGCAACTCGGGTTTCCCTAACGACTGTGGAGTTTTTGATGTTTTAAGGCTTTATGCGACTGCGAGGGGCGAAACCCAACTCGAGCGCGCCTAAGCGCATCGCGCGCGTTAGCGGACAACCCCAAGCGAGGAAGGCAACTCGGGTTTCCCTAACGACTGTGGAGTTTTTGATGTTTTAAGGCATTATGCGACTGCGAGGGGCGAAACCCAAATCGAGCGCGCCTAAGCGCATCGCGCGCGTTAGCGGACAACCCCAAGCGAGGAAGGCAACTCGGGTTTCCCTAACGACTGTGGAGTTTTTGATGTTTTAAGGCTTTATGCGACTGCGAGGGGCGAAACCCAACTCGAGCGCGCCTAAGCGCATCGCGCGCGTTAGCGGACAACCCCAAGCGAGGAAGGCAACTCGGGTTTCCCTAACGACTGTGGAGTTTTTGATGTTTTAAGGAATTATGCGACTGCGAGGGGCGAAACCCAACTCGAGCGCGCCTAAGCGCATCGCGCGCGTTAGCGGACAACCCCAAGCGAGGAAGGCAACTCGGGTTTCCCCCAACGGTTCATGCATTGTTGGACAGTGTAGGGTTGTTGTCTTGTCTTATTTATATGATAATTGGCATAATAAAGACATTACACGTGATAACAAACGCGGTGACAAACCTAGCCATGACCTAAATTCTCGATTTAAAAACACCAGGGACAACTCCCGGTGCTCTTGTTGGGGGGTGACACCGCGCTGGGAGCGTCCTTTCCCACCTCCTGCCCGGTGGAGTTCCCGCTTGTGGAGGAACTCCCGTTGGTGGTGGAGCTTCCGTTGGTGGTGGAAAACTCCTCCGCGTAGAGTTCCTGTGCGTGCGCGTACCCTTGATAGTACTGTGCGTGCACATACTCCAGGAAGGGGGCCTGGGGCTGGGCACCCTGTTGGAAACCAGGGTGCCAGCCTGGCTCGACACGCGGTTGTTGCACGGGTGGTGACCCGTAATACCACGGAGGCGGCGGCTGCATCCCGAAGGCCGCACCGTCAGCGTAGTAAGCGTTGTTGCCGTTAGCGTCCATCACTCAGCGTCGGTTGAAGCGGTGCCTGCTTAGTTTGAGAAACCTCCCCACGGACGGCGCCAATGTTGAGGCCCGAAAACACCGATAGGAGTATAACGCGATGAGAGTACCAGATTAGAACTCAACCGAGTCAACGGACGAAGGGATGGAAAGTATGTGATCGTTAGTATGCAACGCGATGAGGGTAGCGTGAAGGATCTTTTATATTAGCCGTGGGATTACAACAATGGACAGATGGTTTCTATCGCGCTCAGGTGTATCGGGTTACAACAGTGATCTTTAGCTCGAGATCTAGTGTATGTGGTTCGCGAGTTTTTCGATCCTCGCTCTGGTGCATCGAGCTCGCTATTTATAGCCGAGCTCCGGGCTGAGACCGATCGAGACATCGATGTGGGATGAGAGCCGCCCAAGTACGTGTCACTTTCTGGTTGGCTCTTGGAGCGGTGCCCGCGGAACTGGCCAATCATGGGTCAGGATGGGACGTTGCCGCCCACCGCTCGCTCGATGGGACGCTGCCGCCCACCCACTTGCGTGGATGGGACGGGCACCTCCCCACGCGGTCTCAACGCCCGAAGCGCGATGCAGACGTGGTCACTCGAGCTTGTCCTTTGAGGGTTTCTGTCTTGCCGGGAGTCTGTTTTGGGATAGAGGCGTACGCGGATCGCGATGGAAGCAAGGTACAAAGCCCGGCGTCATTTTGAGGAGTTTGTACTTGGTAGCATTTTGCTTTTGGTAGGGTGGCTCTAACGCGTTGACGGTTCCTGGTATCAACAATGGGTAAGTGGACTATAGACCCTACATTTTCTGAAATTATTACAACCACCCATGGGTAAGTGGACTGTGGACCCTACATTTTCTGAAATTAGTACAGCCACCCATGGGTAAGTGGACTGTGGACCCTACATTTTCTGAAATTATCACAGTCAGTCAATGCTTTGTTTGGTTTGCAAATCATGCATTTTTCAAAAATAATGCATTATATGGTGCCTCGATTAGATGTGTACATATGGTGCCTCGATTTGTCTAATAGACCAACTCAACTTGAAAACCATTGGTTCAAAAGGTTTAAATTCGATTGATCTGAGTCTAACTTGATTGAAGCTCGAATTGAGGTGAATAAACTCGACTCATATTAAAATGTATAAAGTAATGCTTTCGTTTTACATAACATTATTTAGTTCTAGTGCTATTTAAAATTATAAAAAAATGATCGTTTAACCCTTTGGAACGACCTGAATCGCAAAAAAATCACACTGTTTAGACCTAGTGAACTATTTTAACAGCTCGAACATCCGTGGGAAATAGAAATGTTGATATCCGATATTACGGTCTCATTACTAAGCTTCGAATCTGTTAAGATTTCTCATTTGAGTAGATATTGTAATATTGTGGCCGACTTCATTACAAAAAATGGGTCATAGTCTCCCAAGCACTACCATCTCAACATTGTCAAAACTTCGTGTTCTCATCCGAAAGGGTGCTCTAGGACGCCCCCCGTAAAGGGAAGCCTCCTAATCTTTACCTTATCAAAAAAAATAAAAAATATTATGAACACCCTTTCCTTTCTTTCTACTAGACTACTTGTACTAGTATTAGGCTCCGTTCGGTGTAAAACAGATTATGCATAATAATATCTTATTTTTGAAAACAATTTTTTTTTCACCAAACAACCCATCACATGGGTAAGTGGACTATGTACACTACATTTTCTGAAATTATTACAGCCACCATGGGTAAGTGGACTGTGGACCCTATATTTTCTGAAATTAGTACAGCCACCCATGGGTAAGTGGACTATGGACCCTACATTTTCTGAAATTATTACAATCGGTCAATGCTTTGTTTGGTTTGCAAATCATTTTTCAAAAATAATGCATTATATGATGCCTCGATTAGATGTGTACATATGATGCCTCGATTTGTCTAATAGACCAACTCAACTTAAAAATCATTGGTTCAAAAGGTTTAAATTCGATTGATCTGAGTCCGACTTGATTGACACTCGAATTGAGGTGAATAAACTCGACTCATATTAAAATATATAAAGTAATGCTTTACTTTTAAATAACATTATTTAATTCTAGTGCTATTTCAAATTATAAATAAATGATCGCTTTAACCCTTTGGAACGACCTGAATCGCAAAAAAATCACACTGTTTAGACCCAGTGAACTATTTTAACAGCTGGAACATCCGTGGGAAATAGAAATGTTGAGATCCGTGGGAAATAGAAATGTTGAGATCCGATATTACGGTCTCATTACTAAGCTACGATTCTGTTAAGATTTCTTATGTGAGTAGATATTGTAATATTGTGGCCGACTTCAATTCAAAAAATGGGCCATAGTCTCCCAAGCACTACCTTCTCAACATTGTCAAAACTTCGTGTTCTCATTCGAAAGAATACTCTAGGACGCTCCCCCGTAAAGGGAAGCCTCCTAATCTTTACCTTGTCAAAAAAAAAAAAAGATTTCTATGAACACCCTTTTCTTTCTTTCTTTCTACTAGACTACTAGTACTAGTATTAGGCTCCGTTCGGTGTAAAACAGATTATGCATAATAATATCTTAGTTTTGAAAGCAACTTTTTTTTCACCAAACAACCCATTACATGGGTAAGTGGACTATGGACCCTATATTTTCTGAAATTATTACAACCACCCATGGGTAAGTGGACTGTGGACCCTACATTTTCTGAAATTATTACAGTCAGTCAATGCTTTGTTTGGTTTGCAAATCATGCATTTTTCAAAAATAATGCATTATATGATGCCTCGATTAGATGTGTACATATGATGCCTCGATTTGTCTAATAGACCAACTCAACTTGAAAACCATTGGTTCAAAAGATTTAAATTCGATTGATCTGAGTCTGACTTGATTGAAACTCGAATTGAGGTGAATAAACTCGACTCATATTAAAATATATAAAGTAATGCTTTACTTTTAAATAACATTATTTAATTATAGTGTTATTTCAAATTATAAAAAAACGATCGTTTTAACCCTTTGGAACGACCTGAATCGCAAAAAAAATCACACTGTTTAGACCTAGTGAACTATTTTAACAGCTCGAACATCCGTGGGAAATAGAAATGTTGAGATCCGATATTACAGTCTCATTACTAAGCTTCGAATTTGTTAAGATTTCTCATGTGAGTATATATTGTAATACTGTGGCTTACTTCATTTCAAAAAATGGGTCATAGTCTCCCAAACACTACCATCTCAACATTGTCAAAACTTTGTGTTCTCATCCGAAAGGGTGCTCTAGGACGCCCCCCCCCCCCCCCGGTAAAGGGAAGCCTCCTAATCTTTACCTTGTCAAAAAAAAAGATTTCTTATGAACACCCTTTTCTTTCTTTCTACTAGACTACTTGTACTAGTATTAGGCTCCGTTCGGTGTAAAACAGATTATGCATAATAATATCTTATTTTTGAAAACAACTTTTTTTTTTTCACCAAACAACCCATCACATGGGTAAGTGGACTATGGACCCTACATTTTCTGAAATTATTACAGCCACCATGGGTAAGTGGACTGTGGACCCTACATTTTCTGAAATTAGTACAACCACCCATGGGTAAGTGGATTGTGGACCCTACATTTTCTGAAATTATTACAATCAGTCTATGCTTTGTTTGGTTTGCAAATCACTTTTCAAAAATAATGCATTATATGATGACTCGATTAGATGTGTACATGTGATGCCTCGATTTGTCTAATAGACCAACTCAAGTTGAAAATCAATTGTTCAAAAGGTTTAAATTCGATTGATCTGAGTCCGACTTGATTGAAACTCGAATTGAGGTGAATAAACTTGATTCATATTAAAATATATAAAGTAATGCTTTACTTTTAAATAACATTATTTAATTCTAGTGCTATTTCAAATTATTAAAAAATGATCGTTTTAATCCTTTGGAACGACCTGAATCGCAAAAAGATCACACTGTTTAGACCTAGTGAACTATTTTAACAGCTCGAACATCTTCTCAATTCAAACTCAAAAAAATGCATTTGAACTCACTCAAAACAATTTAATGAACGGATCTACCTTAACCTCATCTGAGGCACGTAAATCCAGTTTGATGGGCGGTTCTCAGACTAATTGGAACTAGGTCTAGTTAATATGGGCCTAGTCGTTGTTTACGGCCTTTGAAGATATTCATTTTAATAGCGACAACACAAGGAGTTCTTTTCTTAAGTTTCATGATAGTTTTTCCACTTCAATACGACACTTTGCTTTAGCACTTCTTTCACGACCGTTCCCGAATTCATTTTGATTCTACCTTTATGGGTTGGTTGTACTCTTCTTACTTTTGGTTATTTTCGCGTTTCTTTCTATTTCCGCTTCATAAACGGTCTTGGCCATCATGTCATACGACCTCCCATATACTAGACTTGTGTGGTATTCCGAATCTTTACCTTAAACGGAAAAATAAGGAATCATATTCCGTAAAGAAAAAGAGAAAAAGCAAACAGAAAAAGTTGTTGTGGAAGGATTGAAGGAAGCAAAAGTTGTTGTAGAAGGAAACTCCCTCACCTCGAGAGGGGAAGTAAGAGTGGGGCCCATCCACGTCACCAGAAAAGGCCACGAGACAAACGATGGGCACACGTGCGCAACCACTTAAGAGATTTGGATTTCTTCGTAATCTGGATTATCCCCACGCTTTATACTTCCCTAATTATGCCATTAAAAATAATTAGCCCCCTCCTACTCAAGAAAAGTTTTTTATAATTGTCTGGCCCCACGCGTTAAAGGACCAAACTGCCCTTCAGAAACCCGAACAATGGCACGCGCAGCAAAACGTAACAGCCGTGAAATTCCGAAGCGAAGACGAGGGCATTTACGTCAATTACGCTGGTTCGTGCGGTAATTAATTATTAATCACATTTCGCTCAAATAAATTTTAATATATAAAGTCATTGCCGTGTTTGACCCCAAAGCAAGTGGGTTTACTCTCACATGAGAGGGATTTCTGATGTTCTTGTCGAGAGCTTTCTCCCAAAATCAGCCATAGATTTCTCGTCGTTGTTCCTCTCTCCTTTCTCTCTTCCTCAATCTCTTGCTTTCTAGTGAAATCCGCTCTCCGGAGTGTTTGAATTCGAGTTCGAGTTTCGAGTTTCTTGCTCGGTTTGGACGAATTTCGATCAGGTTTTTGGTTTTGCTCTTTTGCTTGTTGTTTCCGGAAATTAGGTTTTGTCTGGTTTCGGAATTTGCTAACGTGTTTGAAATTCAGGAGAAGAAGAAGAGGATTTGGAGTCAAGAGAGATGAGTCGTGTGAATGGGGATATGTGGAATGCGAACAACGCCGTCGAGACGTTGAACGCCGCCGTTGATGCGATCGCTCTAGCTGAAGCTCGTGCTCCGCCGGAGTCTTCTCAGGTGAATTTTTGGAGATTTGGCTTGTTCATTACGCTTTTGAAGCTAAGCGTGTTTTGGCTTTTGGTTTTTTTCCGGAGGTTTAAGGTTTGAATTGGTATGAGGTTTTGAGTAATTTGAGTTTCCATTGTTGCTTGGTTCGAGCTCTGGTGAGATTTGTTTTATGGCTGAGTAATTCGTTGTTTTGAGATTGAGTAAGATTTCTTCTTAATTTTTGTGGAATTTTCTAGTTCCTTGGAGTTTGTAGTTTATGTATGTTGACGATTGGTCTGCTGGTTCTGCTCCATTGTGATTGTTGGTTTTAGAGCTGTATATACTTCTGAAAAATTAGAATTTTTGTAAAGTCTTAATCTTGAGATAAAAGGTTTGTCCTGGTCATTCTTGGTTGATTTTGAGGTCTAGATGTTTGTATATGTTTTGTGGAATGATCATTTGTTTGGATATGGAACAGAGTTCTTTCTGCTTGTTTAAGTGAAAAGACCACTTGTGTGGTTTATGTTTAAGTTGCACTTTTTTTGCTATGGTTAAAGTGAAGTTTGAGTCATGGTAGTAAGCATATTGGAGTTAAGCATCTTTTGCATAATTTAGGGTTTATAATATGCCTTATCCGTTGATATCTATATGATGTATGAACTGGAATTGCAGTGCTTATGGAAACATGGTTCTAGTCAAATTAAGGCGTGTTGTCGTCTACTATTACCTGTATGATTTCATCTGCGTTTTTGTCGCCGACTGATCTAGGTCTTATAAACTGCTATTGTTTTGTAAATGATAGTAAAAAAGAAGACCATGTGAGGCTGAAAAGTGTTCTGTTTTTAATGTTAACGGTATCCGGTCTTTGTCGATTAGTGAACAAATATTTCATAGTGTAACTGCTCTTTTTATTGTAAGCTGGTCATGATCTGTTGTTTACCGTTACCGTTAGGATATTTGTCGATTAGTGCCTAGCCAACAGATGTTGTCCATGATCTCTGTACATTATACTGCTGCTCTTCTTACAATAAATAACTAGGTCATGATCTGTTGTTTACCGTTACCGTTAGGATATTTGTCGATTAATGCCTAGCCAACAGATGTTGGTTATGATCTCTGTGCATTCATACTGCAGCTCTTTTTACAATAAATAACTAGGTCATGATCTGTTGATTACCGTTACCGTTGGGATGTTCTAAGTTGGTTGCTGTTTTTGAGTATATCTCAATTGTTTCCGGAATAAGCTGACGTAAGATGCAGTAGCCAATGATGCTTACATTTGTTTGCTAGGTCCTTTGATGGTCCAAATGGAAAATAACCGGGGTTTTAAATCTAAAACATGCCGAAATACAACTTGAAAGGGAAATGTTATCTTTCTGCTTCTGTTTATTTGTTTTATATTCATATGAAGTTGAGTTACCTTTCTTATTTTCTTTTTATGGTGCGTGAACTTAACTGCACTTAAGTTTGTCCCTCCACACTCTTTGTATGACAAACTTGAAATCATTTTTTGCAGTATGTCAAGGATTCATTTGAATTGTTATTAGTCTGTGACAAACATTAAAGTTTGTTTTTATGGTCATTGGCTAAATGCAGAAAAGGAGATGGCGTAGCTTCTTGAGTGCATATTGGTGCTTTGGATCTCAAAAGCACAAAAAACGCATTGGAAGTGCTATTCTTGTTCCTGAGCCATCATCATCGTCCACAACAACTAACACCCTTCTTTCTCAAAATTTGCTCCTACCAAATCCCATTGGAGCACATTTTGCCGCTCCCCCTTCCTCCCCTGCATCCTTCATTCCCTCAGAACCACCATCAGCTTCACAATCTCCTGCTGGCTTAGTTTCAATCTCTGCTAACATATACTCCCCAGGTGGGCCCCGCTCAATCTTCGCTATCGGGCCATATGCCAATGAAACCCAAGTAGTCTCTCCGCCTACCTTTTCCACCTACACTACCGAGCCTTCTACCGCTCCTTTCACTCCTCCACCTGAATCTGTTCAGCTAACCACACCTTCCTCTCCTGAAGTGCCATTTGCTCAATTTTTAGACCATAGGTTTATGCAATCTCAGTATGACTACCCAGCTTACCAGTATTATCCTAGAAGCCCATCAGGCCAGCTTATCTCTCCTAGCTCAGTTATATCTGGATCAGGCACGTCTTCACCTCTTCCAGACCAAGAGATTTTTGGTGGTGGACCCTACTACTCTGATGTCCGGTTTGGTGTTCCTCCTAGACTCCTTAACCTCCGGCTGCTTCCTGTCTGTGACTATGGATCAAGTCTGGAATCTGGTTCCATGACCCCTGAAAACAACCTACCCATACCAAGTGATGGTTTCCATTTGCATCATCAAGATTCACTAACCGATGAGCAATATGACGAAGAAACTTCGATTAGTCAGCGGGTTTCTTTTGAGGTGACTTCGGAGGATGTCATCAGGTGTGTTGAGAAGGAGCCCACAGTGCTACCTAAAGCGGTACAGAATGCTGCCTTGGAAAACAGTGATGAAGATGAAAAGATCTTTGTGGATGAAGGGACTACTAGTATGATTGATGGAACATCAGCAGAGAAACCTCGAGCCTCAGATGTGGAAGAGGGACAACGCTGTCAAAGGCAACGATCTGCGAGCTTGGGATCAATCAAGGAGTTCAATTTTGACAACGTCAACAAACAAGAGTCCCATAAACCTTGTCTTGGTCCCAACTGGTGGACCAATGACAATGCCACAACCAAGGAAGCCGAGCAGCCCAGCAAGAACTGGTCTTTCTTTCCTGTGGCTCAGTCCAGTGCAAGCTGAAGTGCAATTTCCAGTAAAATCGGTACAATGCAACCTGGTAAGGTCTGTTTAAACTGATATTGCAGAAACAATTGCCCTGCATCCTGATGATAGTGTTGCATTGTTAGCTAGCTAAGCAAGCTAACCATTATATGCACAAAGGCAGAATATTCTTCTATCTCAGACTAGAAACTCATTGGAGAGCTTTTGTTATATATTATAGGTATTTGCTGTTACCTTAGTGTAAGGGTAGAAGAAAGGCTAGCTTTATATGTAAGCTTAGACTAATCTTATATCATTCATCTACCTTCATTCTTGTACATAGTTAATGGTAGTAGTTAATCTCGAGTTTCAAACATTTGCCTATTTGTCTATTAAGATCACATGGATTTTGATAGCTAATGCTTCCCATCTCGATCTTGTTGCCATTATTTTTTGCTTCAGTGTCTTAAGTTGGTTGTTGCATGATACAAATAGTTTCTATTGCTGTGCTACCTGTCAGTGATCATGGTGGGCCAAACATCCATTGTGTTATTTGTGTAGTAGCACTGTTCTTGGATCTTGGATCTTGGCGGGTGAAAAGTTTATGGGAAATTCCACCCGGTAACTATGAGGTTTTGCAAATTCCGCGTGGTGCCCAAAGTTTTTCGGTATTCCGCATGGTAACCACGAGATTTTGCAAATTCCGCGTGGTAACCTTGCCTATTATAAAAAGTTAAAATTATAGAAAAACTTACCCATACTTTCTACTTAATTACACAAATCACCCTATCTTTAGTTTTTTACACTATCTAATCTATTTTTATAAAACAACTAACTTTATAATTTTAGTATTACATATATATTTTTTTTTATTTACTCTTTTTACATGACACTATATATTATTATTTTACAAAATCTTCCATTGTTTATTATTTAAAAAAAGAATCACAATTTTCAAATTTATATTAAAAAATCAAAATAGGTTTGATAGGTTTGTTGAAAAAATACATAAACAAACTAATTTATTATACCTAATGAGAAATATCATTTAAATAGTTTTTTTCAACAAAACTATCAAATCTATTTTCTTAAAATACCTAATGAAAAGTATTACTCAATATATAATCTTTATTATTTTTAAATGTTAATTTATTATAAATAAAAAATTCCTAGAGTTGTACATGCCATAAAAGCCTATAATTTTTACACATTTTTAATTTCATGATATATGTACATTATGTTTAGAAAAAACAATTTTATTATACTTTAAATACAAATTACTTGAACTAGTGCACCCACTTTTAAAAAACACCCCCTTAAAAGATCAACTATTAATAAAATTCAAGTTTATATTTTGTTAATAAGAAATGGTAGTTTTTTTAAAATTAGGTATTATTTTTTTGATTTGAAAAAGGAATTGTTTTTTTATACAAATTTGAAAAATGTGGTTCTTTTTATAAAAATAAAAAATAGAAGATGTTGTAAAATAATAATATATAGTGTCATGGGAAAAGAGTAAACAAAAAAATATATATAATACTAAAATTATAAATTTAGATGTTTTATAAAAATAGATTAGTAGATAGTTTTTTTTAAAAAAAACTAAAGATAGGGTGATTTGTGTAATTAATTAGAAAGTATGGGTAAGTATTCATATAATTTTAACTTTTTATAATAAGCCAAGGTTACTACGCGGAATTTACAAAACCTCGTGGTTACCATGCGGAATACCGAAAAACTTTGGGCACCACGCGGAATTTGCAAAACCTCGTGGTTACCGGGCGGAATTTCCCAAAGTTTATTGTATTTTCCGATGGTCCATCAATTATACACTTTTCATTTCCTAAATTTTGATTATAAACTTCTTGTTATGTCAAATTGATGGGGCTGAAATGTGAGGTTGGTATCTAAGAGTGACGCATTTGGATACTTGGCTATTTTGTGAGCCTGCTGATGTGTGAAATCGACGATAATCCAATATACACGGCCCATCGATTTTATCATTAGCTATGTTTTGAGAATATGGACTAATGGTAAAACTTTCACACAATTTTGATAATCCAATATACTGGTTACAATTTTGATATTAGGTTCCACACAAATTTGATATTTCAAATTAGGAATATCCCAATTTCTACTAATGGTTACAAACTTATGAGATGTGAAACTTTCATATTAGTATTATCATTATCAAAGTAAAGAGGTATATAGATCCAATCCAATTAAATTAAGTACTTATAAGTTGTAATAAAAAAAAAGTAGAACGAGAACGGTAAGCAAGAAAGATATAGAGTAGAACGAGAACGATAAACAAGCAAGATATAAAGATATAGAGTAGAACGAGAACGATAAACAAGAAAGATATAGAGATTTATATGGTTCCTTGGTATAGAAATAATGAAATATAGATTTGTTAGTGGACGATTTAGGTAAGTGGCCCGTTAGGGCCACTTTTGGAGGAGTTTAGGCGGCTCCAAAAATAAATTAGCTATGGGGCCGGTTTTCCAAAAATGCCCTTGGGCAAAAAAAAAAATTACAAAACCATGCCACCGCATCCTAACTCACACCCCCTGTCATACCTGTCACACAAAAAACGACCTGTCATACAAAAAAAAAATTTTACACCCATTCCACCGCATCCCACCTCACACCCCCTGTCACACAAAACCTGCCATACGAACAAAAAACGACCTGTCATACAAAACCCCCAATTTTCGTTCATTATCCACATACAAAAGGCTTGTCACCACAAAACCTGTCACACAAAGCCTATGTGGGATTTGAACCCACATTACCGTGCATTTAGCACGTTGCTCTACCATTTGAGCTAATAGGCTATGATTATAATTACTATATAAACAAAACCAAATTTGTCACACACAAAATCTATAAGAAAAACCTTGTCACACACAAAACTCATACAAAAAACATGTCACCACTAAAACCCATAAACACAAAAGCTATCACACGTGTAAAACAACATGTCACACACAAAAATCATAACAAAAAACCTGTCACACACACAAAGCTATTAACACAAACCTTGTCATACGAACAAAAACTCAACTGTCACACAAAAAAACAGACAAAAAACCCTGTCACACACGCCTGCCACACAAAACCCATAACATAAAACTTGTCACATGTAACACCCATATTTCGAAACCATGGGTATTACATGCCAGTGACCTCGGATTTTCCCATCCAAAGCCACCCAAGGCGGTAGGTAACACAACTCAATTCGTAGAAAACAAGACGTTGAACTTATATTACATGAAAAGTGATTCAATGTTTGGTACATAATTAGAAATCAATGATCAATATATGATACAAAAATTAAGATGTTTGAGTGAAGGAGATATATAAATCATTTTGCAGCGGAAATAAAATGACGGTTAAAAGATTCTTCACAAAAATAAAATTTGGAACTCCAAAATAACTTGAAACCTCTTGAAATTCTTCCTTCCTTTAAATCCTCGAGTCTTCGTCTTTGGTCTCTGGCAACCTGTCTTTCCAACCTGATTTCCATAAAGGCAAGAAATACCAGCCGACTAATGTCGGGAAGAAAAGAAAGTGGTATTAGTCTAACGCGAGACTAAGCAAGTGGTAGAATGTGACTAGGTTCTTAAAAGGCTGAGTATGTCGGCATCAAAGTCCACAGGGAGCTGAGCGATGCACGACAAATCGGGTTCTTTTGAGGTGAGAGTGTGATATAATTTAGAAGATGAGGCTTCATTCGAATACAACTCAGATAAAAGAAACGAATCCGAAGGAAGGTGAATAACGAGCATTCTTTTGAGAATAGGAAATCACAAGGAGGTGATTCCTAGGAACGAAAGATGATTAAAATTTTTGTTGGGAACTTATTAATTCACATCAAGGTTTAGTAACGACAATTCAATTTCAACAATACACTTTATTTTAACAATTTTCGGATGTGGCAACTCATAAGAGTCAAGAGCCACCCGAGGGATATCCATTTCAACAATTCAATTCAATTCAATTCAACAATTCACGTAAGCCTTAATGATTTTTAAGTGCGGCATTGCAAAAGACATAAGCCGACTTTTTACTCTTTTAAGTACGGCATTGCAAAAGACATAAGCCGACTTCTTACTCTTTTAAGTACGGCATTGTAAAAGACATAAGCCGACTTCTTATTACAATGTGACATTGCTTTAAGACATAAGACGAATCCCTGATCCGACATTGCTTAAAGACATAAGTCAACAAAGTAAATGGAGTCATGACCCATACATAATTTCTTGTTATCATAAGTGGTTTAGGACTTAATATGTTTCTGTCCTACACTAATCCAGAAAAGCTCTCTTAACGAGACACTTTAAACACACAAGGCCAAATCATCGGTCCTAAGTTCATGATCTAGCGCGGTACGATAATGTAAATAACAGCGGAGTCATTATTTCTAAACATTAAATACCCTAAGTTCATTTTATTTAGCAAACAAAGTGTTCCCAACAATTATATGGAATTTAAACGGAATGGAAGGAAATTCACGTTTAACTGTAAAGAGCAAGAGAACCATCCACTTGCCTTCGATTTCCGGGAGTTAAGTCTTTACGAAGATGAAATCTGTGAGCGAGCTCTCCTAGAAGCTTGACCTAATCCGAAGCACGGGAATGATAACGAAATAAATTAATATTTAATTTATTTCTTAGTCTAGGAACTCCTCGAATTATTAGTTTATAGATCTAAGCTTTCGGCTTATTAAAATGTTAGAAGCGAGTTTAGGATTTTTGGTAAAGTCCTCGTTGTACGAACGTCCTTCCTAACATTAATTATAAGTACGCTTCTTAAAGAAATTAAATAAGTATTTAATTAAAATTCACTAATCGTAATAAAATAATATTTTAACGTTATAAGTCCCGATTACGAAAAGGGTTCACACTTACTTTTAAAAGGAGCTTAACTTAATTCCATGGGTTGAAAATCGTACTTTTTTACTTACTACCATCAATTGTATTTACTTACTCCCATCAATTGTATTAACTTTGTAAAAACAATGATCCAAATTTTATAAGATCATAATTTATGTGATCATGATAATAGTATTTTATTTTTATTTTTTTCAACGAGCTCTTATAACATTTCACTTATGTAAGTTATATATATATATATATCCATGGTTTAAGACAAACAAATTCTTAATCATCCTCTTTTAATATATTAAAATAACTAGTGAACATCTTATTAACGTCATTTATCATCTTAGTTATGGCTAATGGGACTTATAATAATTAATGGGCCATTTAATCACCTTCATTTAACTATGCTGATGGGCTTCACATTTTAACAGCCCATTAAATCACTAATCAGTCCAATTAAAAATAAAATCTAGAATTTAGAGGAGGCCCAACCTAATTACCCTTTGTGTTTCACGTGCCATCTCCTCCTTGCCTCCTTCCTCTTCACGCATCAGCAGCTACCCCGACCAACGACAGCGGACCGACGCCGGCAACAAGCGGAGATCCGACGCGGCTCCGGTAGGCGCTCGACGACGAATGAGCGGCTGGTGGTGCGGCGACGAGAGGGCAGCGGCTCGGCTTCCGACGACGGAAAGAAAACGAACGCAAATTCAGATTTTGCTTGACGGGGGGGAATTTCTGGGCGTTTGTGGACAGATTTTCGGCTGAACTTGATGGGGGAAGGAGACGGAGTGTTCAGGGTTTTAAGAGAGGATTATAGTGGAATAGAGGATGCTGGAATTGATTTTTACAAGGAGAAACCCCCATTTAAAGAGGAACTTCTCCCATTCTTCACTCAACCGGGCATGAAGAACTGACAAGGGGAAAAGACCGGGCACTGTTCGGCCAGATTCTCGGACGGTCCTCTGTACTCAAGTGTCACACTCTTGCGTGTACGAATGGAGAAGGAGGCCGGAAATCCCGCTGGCGAAATTGGTCAAAGGGAGTCACTTCCGGGTTAAATCAATTTTGTTTCCTTAAAATATTGGCAAGTTTTTGTATCCAGTTGGTGAGGAAAGAGGAGGGGGGTTGGAGAGTCTTGGGTTCAAATCCGGGCTCTTACGCTCTCTTATTTCTTTTTGTTTCAAAGATTAGGGTATTGGGCTTAGTTGGGTTTCGGGTCTAGCAAAGACTAAGTCCAAATCTCTTGTTTAAATTATACAAGATTAATAATTACCCCAACTTGGTTCATTTTTGTTAATTGATAATATTAATCTTCTTAAATTAACTTTTTAATTTATCCACTTTATAATAACTTAGACTTGTGAGTTACTTATAAGTGAACATCCTTATTTTTAGATTATAAACTTCTATGTTATAAATTAAATTATATTTTAATGATACTATTACTTCTTAAAAGTTTTCAGTTCCTCGTTAAGAAAACAAATTCATAAGAATATAGTTTCACCTTTCAATATATTATATAATACTTTATAAGAATAGCGGTTATTACATCACACACAAAAAACATACAAAAAACCCTGTCATACATAAAACCTATAACAAAAAACCTGCCACACACACGCAACCCATAACAAAACCCCCTGTCATACACAAAAAAACAGACCAAAAACCCTGTCATACACAAAAAAACAGACTAAAAACCCTGTCACACAAGTCTGCCACACAAAACCTATAACATAGTACTTGTCACACACAAAAAACGTACCAAAAACCCTGTCATACATGAAACATATAACAAAAACATTGTCACATACACACAACTAATAACAAAACCCCCTGTCATACACAAAAAACAGACCAAAAACCCTGTCACACAAAAAAAACTCATAACAAAACCCCCGTCATACACAAAAATTGAGCTGTCACACACAAAACCCATAACAAAAGTCCTGTCACACACAAAACACATAACAAAAACCTGTCACACACACAAACCTATAAACACAAAACCTGTCATACGAACAAAAAACGAGTTGTCACACACATAACCAATAACAAAACCCCCTGTCATACACAAAAAACAGACCAAAATCCCTGTCACACAAAAAAAACTCATAACAAAACCCCCTGTCATACACAAAAAACGAGCTGTCACACACAAAACCCATAACAAAATCCCTGTCACACACAAAACTCATAACAAAAACCTGTCACACACACAAACCTATAAACATAAAACCTGTCATACGAACAAAAAACGAGTTGTCACACACAAAACCCATAACAAAAGCACTGTCATACACAAAACTCATAACAAAACCCTGTTACACATAAAACCTATATCAAAAAACTTGTCACACACACACAACCTATATCAAAACCCTTGTCACACAAAAAATAGACTAAAAACCGTGTCACACAAAACTCTTGTCACTCACACAACCCATAACGAAGCGATTTGCTTGCTTACCGCGGTGATGGACGGTGGAACGACGGTAGAAGGGCGGTGTCGACGCTCACTTTTCTAGATCTAGGGTTTCTAGATCTAGATCTAGAACCCTAGATCTATCCCACCAACGCCGACCACCTTGGTTGATTCCCACCGACACCACTGCCCCGTCGTCGTCTCTGGGCGTCGTCGACGACACCGCTGCCCGTCGTCGTCTTTAGTTGTCGTCGTCTCTGGCCGTCGCCGTCGACCGGATCTAAATGAAAAAAACAAGAGGGGGAGAGGGGGGAGCCGCCTTCGAACGCTGCTACACCTCGGTGGCCGACGTCGCCGCCTAGTGGATCCGGTGGAAGAAAAAAAGAGGGGGAGAGGGGAGAGAAGAGAGAGAGGGAGAGAGTGAAATGGAGGAAGAGAGAGAAGAGAGTGAAGAAAGAGTAGGTTTTTTTTTTTGGGGCTTTTATACGCCCCAAAACCGGCCTCCTACTACATTTATTTTTAAAAGGGATTAGGGGCTGAAGGAATGTGTAGTGAGTGGCGAAGCCACCCACTTCCCTCTTTGTTAGTGATGGACAAAAGTGTGGGCCGGCCTGAACCGGTCCGTAAATATGGGCCCAAATAGCCCGGCCTGGTCAGTCCGTGGGCCAGTCAGGCTAAACCCGCTCCGGTCAACGGCGGGGCCTAGGTTGGAGGATGATAGCTCGACCCGGTTGAGCTGGTCAAAGCGCCGGAAGTCTGGATCAATCAAGCCCGGCCCCAGCCCAGTAATAATAGTAAAAATATATTTATGTTTTATTTAAAATTAACTATTATATTTAAGCTTATATAAATTTAAATATTATTATCAAAAATACCTATTTAAATTTTAAAGTAAGGATAAAATTTACAAAAGAATCAAACATTATAGGTCGTATATAATGCCAACAACTTCCACATTGAAAATTTGTGGGGTGAAAATGCACATGAGGTGATATAATAGCTTTCCACATTGAAAATTTTGAGAAGTGGAAGAGTTGAGTGGTGTTATAAATATGTATGTTTTAAGGATTTTATGTATATAGGCTTTTGAGTTAGACTCTAATAGAGCATTTTTGTCTCAACCAAATAAAATAGAGCATTTTTGTTAGCCCATTAATTAGTGAATATTTATGATTATATTAACTTGTAAATTTTTGGTTCATTCGGCTTAAAACCAACACGAAAACGAAAAAAAGATCGAATCGAACCGAAGTTGGTGTTTTATTTGGCAATGGGCCGGTCAGCCAGACCCGTCAAAAAACCGGACCGGACCTTATAGTGTGGGCCCGGTCTGTAGCCCGGCCCGTTTCAGCCCGAGTTTATACCGGACCGGTCCTGGGTCCGGATTCTTTGGCCCAACCTGTGTCCATCACTACTTATGGAGTTATGAGATTGTTTCAAGAGTATGTATAGAGACTCTAATTCAACTCATCGCATTGGTGCATTTCAGAACACATCACGGATTAAAGGTACATTAACAAGTTATACCCTCAAAAATGAGGTTCCTCTGATGAAGCCAAAATCATGACCCTACATAGTAGTACGTTTCAGTCACACCGAGCGTCGAGCCCATGGGCGGCGGTTGACGGCAAAAACTGTGGAGCTCGACATCACTCATATGATATATGGTTCATCACTTACACAACTTATGGCTTTCCTAATGCCAGCCCGATGAAATTGGCGGCTACTGAAGTCGCGGAGGAAGGGATAAGAGATGTCATAAGGTGGGGCTTCTCGCCAACAGGGGCGTACACTGTAGCCTCTGCATACAAGCTGTTGGCGAACAGCCCTAGCCTTGCGCTCGACAGAGAGGAGATGGGTGTGTACAAGAAGCTCTGGCGTGTGGCGGCGCCAAAGCGGATGAAATTTTTTCTGTGGTTGGCTGTTAGAGACCGGGTTTTAACGAATAAGGAGCGGTGTCGGCGCCACCTGGCGGAGGACTCGAAGTGTAATAACCCTCAATTTTCCGAAAGGACTAAATCGTCATTTGTCCTCTACAAAATAATAACCCTTTCAAATATTACATATGATAGTTGTATGATAACTTAATTTGTCATTTATGAGAAATATTAATATATTATAATATCATGATATTATGATTATCACTTAAAAGAAAGTTATTATAAAATAAATTCTTTGGAAATATATACCATACATGATTAATTTAGACTAATATGTATAACTAATTTGTTAAGTGATATTCAATAAAGTTATTATATACGGAGTATATCATTGGGGCTTATTAAGAAGGTCGTTCATGTACCACCCGATTGTAAAATAGGGTTGTGTTCGATCGACAAATTCGTCGTCGTTTCTCCATGGAAATCGAAACGGAAAGATCCTACGGATTCCTCTTTCCGTCCTCTATCATAACCCTCAACTAATTTGAAGGTTACAAGCCATAATCGAGGTCGAAATCGGGGTTGAAGTGGCCAGTTCGGGTTAGGGTTCCTCGAGGCTCTTCGATCAAATTCGAGTTAATAACGATCGGATAGGTGCGTCGTTTGGACTCTTAGTTGACGTGGTGGGATAAGGGAGCAATGGGGCGGATTGAACTGAATTAATTGGCCAGAGAATATTCGAATCAGATCGGTTGTAGGGAGGAGACGGTTGAGTTCTGAACCCGATAAAGAAGTCCACAATTCGGCCCGAATTGATGAGTATAAGAGGGGTATGAGGGGGGTTATTCATTCACATCCCAATCCAGGTTTACTCGCTCAAGAGTTCATCTCAAAAAGCTCTCATTTCGGTTCGAATTCGCCGGACAAAGCCGGAGAGACGCCGGTGCCCTGTTTTCGCGACGCCGTGTTCGACGGGCTCGTTCTTCACTGTCCGTCCGCGAACAGCGACTCCGCCACCACCGATAGCCTCGCGAGCCGCCGACGTGCCCAGATCCGTACTCGACGCCTCGAACCGTTTCCGGAATCCGCCGCACCGCCGCTTTAGTTCTTCGCCGTCGTCCCCTGTTTCTGGTGCGTGAACTGTAAGTTCAAAAACAAGAGTTCGTAACTTTCGTTGCTTGGCTTTGAAATTGTAAAGCAATTGCCTTGTTTAGTGTAGCAGGAAGGATGAGTAGAGGAATGATTAGAAATAAATAAATAAATAATAACAATCCATTTATAGATTAAGATATAGGTTTATATAGAATATAGTTTATGATAAACATGGATTAAAGTGGATTGCATGTCTATAATATATACTATATGTCAGAATTACGATAGTGGATTCTAAGCTTATAATATAACATGGATTAAAGTAACGATATATAGTATATTTAGGCAAAAAGGATACGCTCATATATATATAAAATATATTGATCATATATTATCATGGAGTGTAATTATAATTTTATAAATTCTAAGTAGTGATTATTTTCAAAATACTATATGGATAGATATATATACATCTCTTGAATCAAATTATTATTAAACCACTCCATGAGTTATATAATGTAAGTTATGATTTAATAGGTTATTTTATAAACTTATTTTCAATATGGAGTATTTTATAAACCACTCCATGAGTTATATCATGTTATTAATACATATATAGATATACATGTATGTATTAATGGTTAATTATATTTAACTATAAGTTAATGTAAGATTTTATGAAAATGATTTTAAGAAGTTATTTTATAAACTCAGCAAGTATCTGATATACTTACTATTTTAAGATAAAGTACAACTTGTATCTTAGAAGTAATATCGATAAAATAAAATAACATAAAGTTCATAAATACTTAAAGGGTTATTATAGATCTAGGTTCATGAAGGATATGGACCTTAGCGATTTCTTTCTCAAAATAAATTACTAAATTTATTTTGAAATGTTTTCTTTCCGGTGTCAATTTATCGAAGGTACAAGGATTCGTCGTTGAGACATACCTTTCGATCGGTTAGCCGACTTTATCGAAACTCAAGGCAAGTGGAATGGTTCAATTTTACGCATATGATTTAAAAGCATGATTTATATTTGAATCATGAGGTTTTTGATTGTTGGGAACTAATTGTGTGTTAAAATGAACCTCGGATTTTACTGTTAGATTTAATGACTGTCATTCTTAGTACCTCGTAGGATGCGCTAGTCGAACTAGGTCTAGATGTGTGTGTGGACGTAAGTGCCACGTTGATTGGTAGTTGTGTGTAGATTTATTTAATTGTTAATCTCACCAGTGCGGAGGGAGTACTCCCTGGTGTAAGGTTATGACCATGGCCTCCTCAACCGCTGAGGGGTCGGTTAAGGATTTTATCCACTTAAGGCGCAATCCACTTACATTCGCGATTAACGCACCTTAATAAGTTCAAGTGTAATCCTCTGTGTGGTTAATGAAGTAATCAAGATAAGCGCGTTGCGCAATTTAAATCAACTTCATCTTCGTACTCAACGAAGACAATTAATTAAACTCAGAATCTCTGTGTGATAACACGTTCCCAACAATCTTGCATCGAAGTTTTAACGAGGATATCACCTCTCGTGATATCCTAACCTTTTCAAAGTCATTCTCGTTTTCCGGTGGAAGTGTGTAGTAGCTAGATCGTCGCCCGACTTTCATTCGGAGTTCGACGTCAGTTATTACACATTCTCACTAACCGAACCACCTTCAAAAACCCATTTGTTTAGTCTGTCACAAGACTAACCGACCACCCTTTTTCCTTGCATGGTCGGCTGGTGTCCACTGAATTTCCGTCACGACACATCAGGAGGAGGTCTCGTAATCAAAGACTAGTTGAAGGAGGCGATGAGGACTCAAGCTTCTTTCTAAAGACTTTTATTTTAATTCCGCACTTAAGTATTTTTGAACTTAGTTTTCGTATTGAGATTCTCGAGGTGTGAGATCCAATATCAGTTTTATTCCCGACTTCATATGTAATCGACGATTAAGACCTTTGTTATTTAATCATTTTAATTCCGCATTAAAGTTTTGTCGTCTTCTGTGATAACTGTAAAGCCTAGGGTGACTTTGGGAGTTTTAACCCAAGGTCACTGGCGGTAATATCCCTACAGCAAAAGGGGGTGTTACACGAAGTGTGGTTCCTGTGGGGAGGATGAAGAATCGGTGCTCCATCTACTTAGGGATTGCAGATTTGCGACAGAGGTGTGGAAGGGAGTTCTCCCGGTGGAAGTGCAGGGGAGATTTTTCGGTGCTGGCAGGGATGAATGGTTTGGCTGGATGTATCAAAGGTGAAGTGGATTTGAGTTTTAACTCCTCCAATTTGATTGCCCTTGCAGTTACGGCGCGGTGGCTCTGGCGGTGGAGGAACGACCGGGTTTTTGGGCGAGAAAGCGAAGAAGGGGACCGGAGGGTCTTCGTGATTGGGCGGATTAGGGAGATGGAGGCCGCCAATACAAAGAAGAGGGAGAGCAGCAGCCAAGGACGCCGATCGGAGCAACTGATTAGTTGGACCCCGCCGGCTAGTGGTTGGGTGAAAGTGAATACCGATGGGTCTGTCCGGGGGCCTAGTGGGAGCGCGGCTGCGGGGGGAGTGATCCGGGACGAGGACGGGCAATGGCGGGGAGGTTTTGCGTGTAACCTGGGCTGTGCTCGGTCCCGATCGCTGAGTTGTGGGGCGTCGTTAGAGGTATTACTCTGGCCTGGGAGAAGGGCTTCCGACGTGTGGTGGTGGAGTCTGATTCAAGCGTTGTGGTGAGCCTGCTGAATGGAAGAGTGCAGCCATCGCATCCGCTTGCTAGCCTGGTGTTACGATGCCAGCGCTTTCTGAGTAGAGACTGGGCTCTCCAGTTTCGACATACTAGCCGGGAGGCAAATCGAGTCGCCGACCACCTTGCCGCCTATGGTCACTGCTTGGATGTTGGGTTGCATGAGCTGTGTAATCCCCCTGATGGGGCTGCTATTTTGGTAGAGGAGGACAGTAGAGGCGTGGCTATTCCACGGATGGTCCCTGATTAGTTCTGTTTTCTGTATCTTGTTTCAGGGCTGTTGCCCACTTCACCAAAAAAAAAAAAACACAACTTATGGCTTTTGGACAAACGACAAATCAATTTGACTTGTTGGCCACGACGTAGATTTGGTTGCAAAGGCCACCAAAATAAATGCCACCGACTTTACGGAAGGGCAAAAGAGTTGCACTCTATCCACCACCGAAGTTAGCATTATTTGACTGTTCAACACGCAAACTACTTTAGATAGTTTTTTGTAGCAAGTATTTCTAATTCGTGCTTCATCTTGTTTCATGACTAGAAAATCATCTTCTCTAATTCCCTCGCTAATTCAGAACTCATGACCTAGCCAGTAAGGATGATGAAGTAGGTAAACTGGTTTGTGTTGATTGGCTTGACCTGTTGAAAGAAAAGATTACAAAGGAATTGAAAGTTGAATCACAATCATATGGTGTTGGTTCAATTAGTGAAAAGTCTTATTAATTAGTACCCAGAGGTTGTCCGTTTGAATCTCCCGAGGAATGATTATGTAAGAACCCTAAGACATATCCAAAAATCGAATAAAGTATGCATATGGAATCACTATTCTCTATTCTTAGAGATGGAAGTGAGCTAACACTCCTAGTGATCACCGTGTTTACTTCAAAGGCGTGAGTTAGGTGACACCTTTGGCATGAGATTTTTTTGATAAGGAAAGAATTAGACTAACCCTATTACATAAAAACTATTCTAGAGCATCCTTTCAGATGAGACAGTTGGTATAAGATTAACCGGGTGGTAGATAGTAGTATTGAATATGATTTTTAAAAAATAGAAATAATGGGCCATGGTGTGACCCACTTTAGTTTGTTTGTATTTGAGGTGGGATGAATAGTTAGACTCAAGTTCTAGTCATCAAACGGTCTATAGTACAGCTAGACCACCCTTATAGCACATTTCAAAGAGGCTCTTAACTGATTTCATGGACACGTATCAGAAAAAAGGACAACACAACACTCATTGTTGAATACTTGGTCCACGTACTCTAGTTAGAGTTGCTCTTGTGCAGGCAGAAATGAACGGTCATCGAACATTGCACACGGCACACCCATATCCATGTTTCAATTCCTATTCATTTGTTCTCGACAAAACGAGAGCGGTTTTGAGATCAAACTCTCTTGTTCGTACGTACTACAAAAGAACCATGCTATCTGGGTAGCTCTTTGACATGAATTCGCGTTATTAATTGAATGAATATATGGTTGATGGTTGATGTACATTCATAAAATTATAGATGAAACTTGATCAAATTAGAAACAGTATTGATTGAATAAATATGGTTGATAGTTGATGCACATATAGTGATCGTGAGATAAAAATGGACCGAATTAATATTCGAACTCGATGCCCATATGCAAAAATGAGAATTATACGCACATTTTACATAATAGACGAAGATATCGGGATAAGAAATGGCACAATCGTATAATATTGAAAACAATGAAATTATGTTCATATACATTATTATAAGTTCAGATGCCTTGATTTGTCATTGATCGGAATCCATCAGGGATCCAGGGGTAAAGCTCACAACAACTATAGGGGTCTGGCGGAATTGCGAGGGTCAGCACCCTAGCTCGATGGTGTTCTCGTTGTTTAGGCCCGTAACCCATAATCCGAAATCAGCCTATGTAGTGATATTTTGTTTCTCTGCCCTTGGACGTAGCTAACCAGGTAAAATTCTATGTTGATGTAAGTGCATTGTGTTCTCGCGTTCATAACGGCATTTGTTCTCACCATATGTAACCCTTGATTTAAGTTACTAGCCATTCATGTTTTAAATACCTAAGTACCTAACTTTACATATGGAGAGTAATAACTAATAAGGCTGAATTACACAATTGTATCATATCGCATAATGTGAATTAAATAGCCACTCTGCCTCGCAAGTAGCAACGCATATATAAGAGGTTCAGTATTGATAACTGAACAACTTTTGCAGCTAATAATAAATGTACTCTAATACTCCTTATTATATCTACAACAAGATAATTTAAAGCCTAACCATTTAGAAAGCCGACGAATTTGCAACCGCGCCTCGTTAATGAAGGGCCTAGATGGAGAAAAAGACCCACAAAGATATTAATTGCATTAGTGATTAGCCGATATTATTAGTGTGTAATGAATACTTGAATGATTTTAACATCCACCCAACTATCACTCCCAAGTTCATAAATTGCATAAACTCTAGCTACATCCTAGTACAAAGATAGGTTAAATGGTTAATGCATAGAGTGATACCATAGTACGTATTTTACGTACGCGAATGGTGATATAACGTACATATTCGCAACTATATGTCACATACTTGGTGTGACTTGCGACATGATGCTTTGGAAGTAGATAGATCATATTTTTAGATACTTCTTAAGTTGATATATCAGTTCGTATCCTAAGATTAACTCTTTTCGGTTGATGTTTTTAAGCAGGCACGGATCCAGAATTTGAATTCAGGGTGGGATGTATTAAACTAAAAATAGAGTTAAATAATTTTTAAATTTTTTTCGTATTTTTAGAGTTTTCTAGACCTCTAAATATAACAGGAAGAATAATTAATTAGTAAATAGATTAAAAAATTTACATAAAATTATAAAGAAACAAATAAATTTGATTGATCATGGTCTTCTTTCAAGATTTTAAGCTTTAATTTTTATAAAAACAATCAAATTTTATCAATAAAATACTAAATTATATATTTTTATTTTAAAAAATAGGGTGGGCTGGAGCTAGTCATGAAACCGGGCCGGGCTGGGCTGGGCCGCCACCGGGCTGGGCCAAGAAACTATGGCCCATGCCCGGCCCGGCAAATCACCGGGCTGGGCCGGGCCGATAGTTTATTTTTAATAATTACTTATCAAATTTTTAATAATTAAGATGCATATGTAATTAATTTTAATAATTATAGTGCATATTAATTTTATTTTTGCACAAATATAATTTATAGGGTGCAAAAATAATTTTATTTTTACAAATATACAATTAATAGGGTGCATATTAATTTTATTTTTACAAAAAATAACACTATTATGCACCGGGTCGGGCCGGGCTGGACTGGGCCGGGCTCTTGGCCCGTTGACCAGCCCGGCTTGACTGGGCTGGAAAACTCCGGCTCGGGCCCAGCCCATGGCCCGTCCGGGCTGAGCCCGTCTGGCCCGCGGGCTGGCTGGGCCGAACTTTTTGGGCCCATGACACGGGCTGGGCCGGGCCGGCCCGCACTGTTGGCCATCACTAGCTGGAGCCTAACCCAGCCCACCCAAGCATCCGTGCCTGTTTTCGAGGCTTTCATTGGGTTTGTTTGCTCTATAACATCTATCGCAAAGGGATCGTAGTGAGATCAATACATCAAGCAATGATAGATGAACTTGGTCGGGCGTGATTCGGGTGTTGCTTGGCTCGGATGATACGGCTCAATTTAGTAGTTAATATGCACTCAATTTAGTAGTTGATACGGCTCGGATGAGCCGTACGAGCACGAGTTCGAGACCCGTCCATTATTATTAGCGTTTTATTAATTATTGTAATTTTTAGTTAGAGTTTTATAACTCTCTTCTCGGGTTTCTTTACGGTTCTTTCCCCGGGACGCCTTCTATTGAACCGTTAGGTTTAGTATAAATACCGCATTGTAACTCTTTTATCATTAACAAGAAATATTTAGCCCTAATCTCTATCTCTCTGCCTTCTTCCCCTTGGTCTACATCTCCCTCGCAGGTCTCCTGCATTTCTCTTCCAAGTCTGTTCTCGTCCCCTTTCCCGGCTCCGGCCGCCTTCACCGTTATCTCGTTCGTCGTTTCTATCCGAGCCTTAGTACTTGCCCCATCGGCTTGTACCACGAGATGTCATGTGGGGAGTGACATGTCACCCACATAATTTGTTGCTTAATTATGATTAGGTTATATAATTGGATTGGGACATCTAATTTGTTGCTTAACTATAAGCAACTAATGATAGAAAGATTTGATAAATCTTAAATTTTAGGTTTTTTAATCTTCTTTGTGACGAGTTCACTATGTCCAGCTCTTTTTAGGATTTTAGTTTCTATATTTAGTAAGTCTAAGGTGTGTTCTTTTAGCACACAATAGAAAAACCGTATATAATTACCATAGCTTAGCCCTAATTCAATTTCCACTTTAAGATACAAAATTGACGGTTTATATCAATGTCAAAACACATTTCCTTACTACGTACAAGCCATATATGTTTTTGCCAAATATGAAACCAGTTACAATAGGAGTTTGAAACTTTTGTCAAACTGACGTTGTTAGCTAACCTTCACCATCAAAACACATTAACTCCTGGAGCTAGAATTTTTAGTACTTTTGATTATCACTAATTTGATAGCACTGAACTGACACAAATGAGCAAACTTCAATTGCAAGTCCGACAAATAGAGTTGACCATGAAAGCCTGAGAAATTTGCACTCAAAATTAGACACTCGATCATGGACGACGAGGTGCTAGGGTAGTAATATTTTGTTTAATGCCAGGATTGTAAAATTCAAGGATTTCGACCTGATCATATATCATATGAAAATCTGAGACACTGCAAATTGATAACTTGTTGGCCCAACCATTAAGCGTTGACTACACTTATTGACACTTATATAAATTTTCTGTAGTAACAGCAATTCATAAGTCAACGACACTATCCACTCTGTCTATTTAATTTATTTCAATATAGAATTGTGGTAGTATACAATACGGTATGATATGTTAGTGGACCTCGTTATTAAGCGTGCCCGATCACCTACGACATCTTCATCTTATATAAAACTTAAACTATGAGTTTTAGTGTCTTGGTATAATGTCGTAAGAGATGTACCAAACAGATCTGGTGGATTTAGAGACTCGAGAAATCGGGAAATTTGGTACGAGGAAACAAAACAGCAAATCAACGAATTATACACAGATTATAAGGTGATGACAAACTCGAAATCGTGTGATAAACAAGTTGATGTAGGTGACATAGACCGCGCATTAAGCAGATAGATCGAAAACGTTAATTGAGAGAAGTGCACGAGAAGTAGTGAACTTCACTAAAAAAAAAACAGAATTTGCCACCAAAGGTTTGGTCGCTAATTCACGAAATTTAGTCGGTAAGTGCATTTGGCGACCAAACTTTGGTAGCCAAATGTGGCTGCTAAATAACCCGTCGCCAAATTATTTAGCGACCAGTTGGTCGCTAACTTTGCGACCAGTTGGTCGCTAACTTTGCGACCACCAAACTTAGCGAGCAATTCGGCGCGAATTAGGGGGACCTGATTTAGCTACCATATGGTCGCAAAATGGCGTCCAGATGGTCGCTAAATGGGGGACCTGATTTAGCTACCATATGGTCGCGAAATGGCGTCCAGATGGTCGCTAAATGGGGGACCTGATTTAGCTACCATATGGTCGCGACATGGCGTCTAGATGGTTGCTGAATGGGGGACCTGATTTAGCTACCATATGGTCGCAAAATGGCGTCCAGATTTTTTTTATAATACAATTAAAAGTATATATTTCTATTGCTCGCCAATTGACATCCAGATTTTTATTTATTTATATTGTTTTAATTATATTAAATGCATATATTCATATTTAATAGCGTATATATATATATATATATTAATAGCTATAAAAGATCATAGTTATATAACTCCTAAAGATCATAGTTAGTACAAAAGATCAAAATTAGTGTATAGGTACAAAAGATCATAGTTGCATAAAGAGGCAAATAACGACAAAAGATTATATGCTAACTGAGCACTACGTAGCTGGTGGCGTGGAAATCGAAACTTGATTCGCCCTCAACTCTTCATAAAATCTTTGGAGGTTTCGGAGTGCCTCGTTTGTCGCTTCAAGTTGGGTGTTTGTGGCTTGAATTTGGGCAGCTTGGACTGTTTGTGTGTCCTCAAGAGTAGCTACTTTAGCACGTAAGGTAACATTTTCGCGCTCAAGCTCTACCACTCGAGGAGCCGCTCTTCGAGGAGCTGTAATACGATCTTTGTAGTATTCAACAGCGGCAGAACCGAGGCCAGAAACAGCTCCTCCTGGCCTGACACCTCCAACGGCCTCTAGATAAGCATCGCACTCATCTTGAAAAGATAAAGGAGTGTCGGATTGAGATGATTTCGTTGCAATGATTTGTTGAGACCTCTCCTACAACAAAAGAAACAGTAGCAACCAATAGGAATCAACAAAACTCACAAGCATCAATAGGAATGTACAAAACAGTAGCAACCAACAGTGGCTCAAAGATTCAAAGAAGGAACCAAATCAGTTCAAAAGTTACTCAAAATTATACAAAATGCTAACTAACCAATTCATTTGATCCTTAAACTAAGTCAATTCTCAGAAGCAATTTAACTAACACACTGTTATAATAATGCACAAATCAGTTTACACAAATCAGTTTAAACTCAGTCGATTGCTTCTGAAAATTGTTAATAACAGCTTTGTACATTTCTGCATTAGTTAAATTGCTATACTGCAATTTTCCTTACACTTTCCTAACTGATTTGTGCATTTGTGCATTTCTGACTTGGTGTAAGCTGATTTATAACAGTTTACACTAACCAATTCATTTGATTTCTGCATTTTTGCATTTCTGTATCAGTTTACACTAAGTCAATGCCTAACAGTTTACAGAAATCAGTTTAAACTAAGTCAAATTCTGCATTAATATGGCATAATTCTGCTTACACAAATCAGTTTAGAAAGTTGTTATAATATGGCCCAAATCCAGAAACACAAATCAGTTCAGAAGCTGTTGTACCAATACAGAAATAAAACAAATTAAATATGCAACTCCAACACAACAAGCATTATAAATATGCAACTCCAAAACAAGTAAGTAGTATATGCAAGTTTTATTTAATATAGTTGAATCTTGAAATCAAAACAAATTAAGCAAGAATCTTAAAATCGACCCCCAACAGAAAGTACACTACTCACAGCGATCTGACGAGCACGATTGTCTACAAATTCTCCTCTGATTTTGCACTTATGCGTCCTCATATGCAACTCTAAAGGAGTCGGCTCCCGACCAAGCTCTTTTTTCTATAAAATACAAAAATGCTTTAGAAAAAAAAATGCAACAAAGAGTGGAGAAGTCTGAAATTGTATACACTGAAAATGTATGAAAAAAGTTGTCCATTCTTCTTTAGAAAAAAATGCTTTAGAAAAAAACTGCCCATTCATTTATAAAAAAGAAGTATGCTAAATAACTCAAGAAAGTGCATGAAATTCCTTACAAAACAGAAATAAAGCACAAATTGAAAAAAATGCAATAAATACAAAAAATGCGAGAATGCAGCAAATGCAGAAAAATAAAACCAAGAACTTACCAGATCTTCTCGAACCTTTAGGTGGGATCGGGATCCGCTAGTGTGGAGGGAAGGATTCGCTGCTCGGTTCGCTTTTTGTTTGTTGGACTTATTCTTGAAGTCCGGCGAGTCCCATATCGCCTTCCAGCTATTCCAGGGGTCTGATTCTACCCACTCCGGTCTTTTATCTACATTCCGAGCCTTTCCCACCAAATCATTGTATCGCAACATAGCTCTTGCCTCCCACAACAAGCGGATCGAACCAATGTCCATGCCTGGCTGACTCTCATCCCAAGTGAAGTGTGACTGATCCAAAGAATGTGAATGTTAACCATAAAATAACTCAAAAACTTTGATTGTATAACGCGAAATCTTACCTTCCAAGCCTCAAACCATCGATTTTTAGTAGCTGGACTGGCATGCTGGAAATCCCAAGCATTGATATCAGGCTGTTTTTGGGTGATTATTGAGATCCACCGTGATACTTCATTAGATGGTTGCAGGCTGTAGGTTTACAAAAAAATGTGGTTTTGATTAATAACGAAGTGACATTTTACAATCTGTAAAATTCTGAACGTTTCACATCTTTTTCCATACCTCCCACCATTATCAATTTGAAGCTCCCATAGCCGGCTAGTGTCAAACCCATGTTAAGAATGTCGGACTGGTGCAACTGGGATCGCAGATGGCCCGTCATCTACAGCAGAGGCAGCTGCAAGACCATTGGCAGCCTGGTCTTCAGCCAATGGTGGAGGACTTCTGCTCGGGACGTTCAGTGTATCGTCATTCGTAAGAGAGGATGGCACATTCTGCATGGAGACAGGAACAGCCCCTCCAGACGATGCATTGGTCGATGATGGTACATCGTTTGTAGGTCGAGGTGGCCGATTGCGTGCCATATTGAGTATTCACTAGCATTTGACATGAAAGGCACAATGAAAATCAGGATAGTCTTGCTTTTTATCATAATAAGGAAGAGTCAAAAGTACTAGCTATCAATTTACCATCATACTAATGTAGGAAGGTCATAAAATAATCATTACAAACTGTATCAGACAACAGGAGCAAGCAGCCAAAATACGCATATCATGAGCTGCAACGGCTAATACAAGTATTACCATGTGCATAAATTTATATATATATAGTTTATTTGGCATGCCCAAAAAGTATAGAAAAAGAATAATTAGTTTTCTATTACAGGCCAACAACAAACATAAAAGTACATACTTTACCAGAATAGTTTATTTGGCATGCCTATATGTTTAATTAAACAATTCCAATAAATCAAATCTGCAAATAACACACAAATTCCATCCAACTCAAGTTCAATCTACCAAGTCGCAATAAAGCAGTAAATCCCAGTCCAATTCTACTAATCAATAGTGGGGGAAAAGAAAACACCAATAACATGAACACCCACAAATCGCATTCTTTACCAGAATCAACCATCAGTAGGTCACAGTAAATTAATAACATGTATGGGCAAATGATAGCTGCAAGTAAACAAGACAAGCAGAACACTTAATAAATAACTAGAACCCCACAAAGTCCATACTTCACCCATGAAGAAATCAATCCTCAGTAGTCTAAGATCAAATTGAGGAAAACATACAAAAGTACAATACCAATTGCATGAATACTTCAGAGCTCCGACCACATTTACATCATCATATCAATTGGACAGACATAGAGCAAAATTATGCAAAAAAAAACCCTAAAGATAACAGCTTTCGTTAGTTTGAATAGAGACTGATGAGCTTACATTGAGGAGAGGCGAGAGTAAGGACTTGTGAGCGATCGAAGATTTGAAGAGGCCAAGTGCGGAGGCGTGAAAGCAGCCGTCGGATTCCAGACAGCAGGCGTGAGACGTGTACAGTCCAGAGCCGCCGTGAGAGCAAGCGTTAGGGCCGCCGTCGAGGTCTTCGGGTGAAAAGCCGCCGTCGAGGACTTTAGGAGTGAGAGCAGGCGTGAGAGCAGGCGTGAGAGCCGCCGTCGAGGACTCTAGGGTTGCGACGTGAGAGATCCGGCGTGAGGAGGCGGCTTAGGGTTGCGACGTGAGAGAGGAGCCGCCGTGAGGACCCGGTGGCTAGGGTTGCGACATCAGAGACGAACCGCACGCCTCCTATCCGGCGTGAGGAAGCTCTAGGGTTGCGACGAACCGCGCGCCTCCGATCCGGCGTTTCAATAGGGACAAGAAGCGAGGAACGGTGGCTAGCCGGAAATTGGACAATGGGCCGGAATCCGGAGAAGGTCGGTTGATGTGCGCCGCTGGAGAGGTGTGAAGGTCGGTCGGTTGTGCGCCGCTAGAGAGATGTGAAGAGGAAGCAGATGGAGCGAAAAGAGTTAGGGTAAAAAACTCATTCTAAGTAAGAAGGGCAAAGTATGATGGGAGTTAAAGAAAATGTCCCTCTCTAAAGACGCTCCTGAAACCCATCCCTTTGAACATTGCCTCCAGCCCCAATCTAGAATCCCTAGATTTTGATCGATCTCAATCCCTGGCTTTATCTTGTTTGTGGTTATTATACAATTGCCTTGCAATGATTATCAAAGAAGTTGTGAATTTGAAACTGGTGGTACGGTGCATCTAACCCCCAATTCTCCATGAGGTGTCGTCGGAGGTGCCTCCAGCCCCAATCTAGAATCCCTAGATTTTGATCGATCTCAATCCCTGGCTTTATCTTGTTTGTGGTTATTATACAATTGCCTTGCAATGATTATCAAAGAAGTTGTGAATTTGAAACTGGTGGTACGGTGCATCTAACCCCCAATTCTCCATGAGGTGTCGTCGGAGGTGCCGACTACCCTTCGTCTCCGTTCGTATGTGGGGAGCCGGTAGACATTGCTAAACGTTCCCTATTGAAGCAAAAAAGAAACCCGACGAGGAAGCTTGGGCTGTATATATCAAAGAGCCAAAACCAAATCAGAGGCTAGGGTTGGTTTATCTCATCTTCTATTTTGCCCTGTTCATCCAGGGAGTGTTGAAGTCTTTAGGCAAGTATGGTAAGAGGAAATAAGCTCTACCCTACTAGGAAGAGCAGGCCGAGAAGGCCATCGTCTTCGCCGAGGAGGCCCATTGCCACCGTCGGCCCGTCACCCTCTCCTTTGGCTTCGCCGCCGTCTTTTCCCAAGGCTCCGTCGCCGTCCCCAAGCCTTTGGGCTTCCGACTCGGACGTCACCGGACCTCATCTGGGTGCCGATGCTGCCGATTCCAAATCATCCGCCAGCATCCGTATCTGCCTTCCACCGCCTTTCTCGGATGTTGGCGTCAGTCGCCGTTCTTGTGTGATCCGTCGGAGTTCGCTTGGCTCCGCCTCCAGCTTTGGTTGCGTTTGCCGCAATCTGTGGGTTGTTAGTCTACTGCTTGCCTTGCAAGCTTCTGCTCTTTCCTTGCTTGCCAAGGGAGATGTGGGTCGTAGTCCGTGGCTTGCTGGGCAAGCGTCTGCTCTTTCCTTGCTTGCCAAGGATGTTGTTGTTTTTTTCTTTTTTCTTTTTTTAGTTTTGTTTCTTTAATAAGCTTTTGTCAGGTAGGATGGATCGCACCTTTCTCCCGTACTTTTGTCTGGAAAGTCGGATGTGAGTTTGGATTGGAGTTCGAGATCATGTTTCCGGATGTTGTCCGGGTGGTGTGTTTCCTTTGCAGGCGTCTTGTCACACCTCCTCAAGTTGGCTTCTTGCTGTCTTGCTCTCCGGCGGCTCTAGATGCCTGTGTTAGATTCTCATCTAACCCGCGGAATTGCCTTTCTCCGTCTCTGCCCCAAGCTTTTGTTCTGTCTTTCTAGGCTCTTGTACTCATTTTTATCATTCCTGCCTGTGTTTGTTTGAATCTGTTAGCCATCTTTTGGCTGTCGTTTCTAACGGCCTCTCGGATTACCAAGCCTGTTTGGTTTTCCGAATTCTCACCTGTTTCAAAAAAAAAAAAAGAAGGGCAAAGTATATTTACAAGAGGGAATATCCGTAAATTGAAATAAGTAAAATTAAATAATATTCGCGACCACGTGACCGCAAACTCGCGACCATCTAGTCGTTAATCCGCGAGCAAATGGTCGGCAAAACCCAAAACTAAATTTTTCCGCGGGCCTTCAAATTTTCAATTAATTTTACTTTGCGCCAATTTTTAATTGTAATTTTACGACCAAGTGAACGCTAATTAGCGACCATCTGATCGCCAAATACTGAAATAAATATTTCTAGCGCGCATTGAAAATTCTGAATCACGCATTGGAGCGCCAAATCGTAATTATAATTAGCGACCATCTCGTCGACAAGTAATGAAATAATTAAATATCGCACCAAATTGTAATTATAATTTCCGGATTGCACCAATATTTGTGTTATATCATGAAAAATGTGATTCTTATTTTAATGTAATTATTGAAATATCAAACTTTAAATAAAATAAGTTAATTGAAACAAATTAAGTGTATTGTAGATTGAAATAGTACACATTAAATAAAATTAGTTTTGATTAATGCAAAGCAAAAGAAAATATTACTCCACCAGTACAACCATACATTGTTTCGTTACATTTTACAATTCTTCTTCATTGGTATCTTCTTCAGTTTGAAACTCCTCTTCTGACGTTGGGGTAGACGTCGTCATGTCATCGTCTACATCAATATCCTCGTAAAGCGGACCATTTGGGTCATGCAACGGACCAAGCGGATCATCATCATTTTGATTGTCAATATCACGCGGAATGGATGCTTCCTGTTGGAATGCTTCATTCCCATCTGATCGAGTAGAATTTGGCTCATTAGGTTGTACGCCTTCCTCGGGCCACACACGAGACTTCACTTTACATACCGCTAACTAATCAGAATTTGTACGTCTCACCTTAGGGTAGTCGAGGAAATACACTTGAGTCGCTTGATGTGCTAAAATGTAACGGTCTTTCGTTCTCAATAGCTTATGCCTGTTCACATCAATGAGATTTGTTTGAGGATGTATGCGGGTTCCTCCACGACTTCTTGTGTCAAACCACGTGCAATTGAACACACTGATGCTTTTGACTGTTGGAGATACATAATCGAGTTCAATTATTTCGTCCAACACCCCATAGTAGTCTTCCTCTTCATTTCCGAAACTTTTTCCAAGAACACAAACACCACTACTATCAGTTGCTTGCGTTGATGCGTGCTTCTTAGTGTGAAATCGATAGCCTTTCACAAAATAACCATGATATATCTTGACGACTCTGCTGGGTCCCCGAGCTAGTGTTGCAATGTTATCATTTGAAACGGTGTTTCCCGGACTGTCAACCTATACATTTAGAAGAACACAACAAATGTAGGACTTGAAATTAAGATTAAATACATTGACATGCATGTCACTCACACACACATATATATATATATTGATATCTAAAATAGTTAAGCCTTACGTAGTTGTACAACCATTGGCGAAATTGTGCTTCCAATATGACTTGCTCTTCACCATCACTTAAGTTTGGATTTGAGGGTCGCGCATAGTTTTGTAAAAAGAACTAAAAATACACAAGTAATTAAGTGCATATAAGATAGAAATTTCTGTACTCACTCTATAAAAGGCTCTACTTCTTCGCAGTTCATAAGTATGTACGTTTGGATAAGATGGTACTCTTCATCTGTAAGCAGACGCCGAATAGCTTTGCCTAATGTCCTGCCCGGAAATGTGAAAATCGACAAATCACCCGCATCAACCCCGATGTTGAGTCCGCAACTTACGTTCCGAGTCAGATCAATTTGACTACTTGTGACATGGGAATTAAAATAGAATGAGCAAAATGTAGACGTCTCCTGAACGAGATTTGCACTACATATTGAGCCCTCAACGCGGGCTTTGTTCCCAACTGTGTTCTTTAACCTTTGTAAGAACCTGCACATTTCCCAAAACTACTTTAAAAATATAAGATCGAGGTGAATGCATACTGGCTAAATCATGCATAGTTAAAATGAAGTCTTAACATACCTTTCAAATGGATACATCCATCTATATTGTACAGGGCCACAAATTGCAGCTTCCCTTGGCAAATGGATCGGTAAGTGCTCCATTGAATCAAAGAATCCCGGTGGAAATATGCGCTCCAACTTGCACAATATTATAGGTATTTCCTCGTGCAAATTCATAACTACTTCAGACTTAAGATCATAACAAGTGAGGTCCTTAAAGAATGCACTCACTTGTGCAATCGGCTCCTAGACTTTGTTATCAAGAAATGATCGGAAAGCAACAGGCAACAACCTTTGCATGAAAACGTGACAATCATGACTCTTCATCCCAGAAAGGCGTAACTTATGGAAGTCAATGCATCGACTTAAGTTGGAAGCATAACCATCCGGGACTTTCACAGTTTTCAACCAGTCTAAAAGTACTTGCTTTTGAGCACGACTTAGAGTATAACAAGCCTTTGCGTACCTAGAGTCTGTTTCATCGGGTTCCAACTCAGGGCGCCTGCACAAATCCCTAAGATCCTTTCTTGCTTTCAAGTTGTCTTTTGACTTGCCCGGAACATCGAGAAGGGTGTTAAATACATTATCAAAGAAGTTTTTTTCAATGTGCATAACATCCAAATTATGTCTTACTCGCAGAGCTGGCCAATAAGGTAAGTCCCAAAAGATACTCCTCTTTTTCCAACCTGAATCTCTACTTGCTCTTACATTATGCTCATCGGCTCCCACTTCAGTTATCCGAAGTAGACCCATATTGTTGATTTGGTCTAATATTTCATAACAATCACGAAGCGGAGGCGGAGGACCTCTAACCCTTTTACCTTTCTTAAAATCATTCCTATTGTTTCGAAAACGATGATCTTCTTGGGTAAAATGCCTGTGACAATCAAACCAACACATTTTACGATAAAACGCATTTGTATTCTCCATGCAGTAAGGGCAAGCGAATTTTCCTGAAGTGTTCCATCCTGCATAAACCAACATATATTAACAAGATTCCAAACAATATAATTCCAAGACACATCGGTTCCCAAAATAGTTGCATTGTAGTAAACATGTGTACCTGACAACATCGAATATGCTGGGAAATCGTTAATAGTCCATATTACAGCTGCACGCATAACAAAGTTTTGTTTCCGCACCGCATCATATGTGGTGGCACCATTAAGCCATAGGCTCCTAAGCTCAGCTATCAACGCTGCAAAAAGACATCCAGTTTCTGTTTTGGGCTTTTTGGTCTTGGGACGATTACTGTTAGAAATAACACCTCGTCTCGCATGCACATTGATGGAGGAAGGTTATACGGTGTCAAAACCACAGGCCACGAAGAGTATTGCTACCCGGACGATCCAAACGGATTGAAACCATCAGTTGATAGACCCAATCTAACATTGCGTGTTTCCGTAGCGAAGTCTGGATACATTGAATTCAAATGCTTCCATGCTGGAGAATCAGACGGATGACGCATCACCCCATCTTCTTGTGTGTGCTCCGCATGCCATTGCATATGCTCGGCAGTCACCGGCGAAGCATATAGCCTTTGCAACCGTGGAGTTATCGGTAAATAGAACATACGAGAGTACGGCACAAGTTTCGTTTTTCCTGCTTCCATCGAGGATGACTACATATCTTACAAGATACGTACTCTATATCTGCACGCCGATATATCATACAAGAATTTTTGCAACTATCTATGGCTTCATATGGTAGACCAAGACCTTCAACCAATTTTTTTGTGTCGTAAAATGTTGCAGGTAGTGTTGTCTCTGGATGGGAAATGTGTCTGCTAAAATCGGAAATCATATCATACCCTCGCTCCGTCAACTTTAACTTTGACTTCAAGCTAAGTAGCTCAGTCGCTGCCTCCAACTGGGTGACTTTACATTCAGGCCACAACGGCCTATTCGCGGCCGCTAACATGTCATACATAAGTTGTGCATCAGGGTTCGGATCTTCGAGGCGATAAAATTGCTCTCTAGGGCTTGCCTCCTCATATTGTCTAGGTTCGAAATTAGGTGGTACTCCAAACCCATCATAAACCATTTGCTCCATATAATTCTCATGTCCAACTATTGGCGTCGAATCAGTATTATTGTTATATGCTCGGGCCTCATTTGCACCACCAAACGAACTAGTACAACCTTCATTTTGTGCACACTCATGAATCAATGCAGCGAACATCTCATCTGTTTCCCCGTGACAAATCCACTGGTAATAATTCTCTACGAAACCACGCTTAACAAGATAATACTTCACGTCTTCTATAGGAAAAATTTTCCTATTTTTGCACCTCTTACAAGGACAACGTACTTCTTGCGGGTTAAATCTAGGCATCGACATGCAAAACTCCGCAAATTGTTCAACTCCATCAACAAACTGATCATTTGCTAATCCCCCCGTAAGATGTACATACATCCACTCACGCATGTTCTTATAATATCTGCAAAATATATTTTCATTGAAATTTCTTAACTTTTAGATAATTGGCGACCAAGTGGTAGCTAATTGGCGACCAGTGGTAGCTAATTGGCGACCACATGGTAGCTAAATACTACTAAATCTATCTTCCTATTTATACAATAAATATCATGTAGTTATCAATTCGAATCTATATACTTTTACCAAACAATATAACTAATGGAGACTACGATGTCCATTTGGCGACCAATGGTAGCTAATTGGCTACCTTTGGTCGCCAATTGGCGACCAATGGTAGCTAAATACTACTACTCTATCTTTTTAATTCTACAATAATTGTCATGTAATATCAATTCAAATTAATATAATTTTAGCAAACTATAGAACTAACGAAGACTACGAACTTATTTGTGCATTTAGTGACCATGTGGTAGCTAATTGGCGACCACATGGTAGCTAAATAACACTAATCTATCTTTCTAATTATACAATAAATATCATGCAGTTATCAATTCGAATTTATATAATTTTACCAAACAATAGAACTAATGGAGACTACGATGTCCATTTGGCGACCAGTGGTAGCTAATTGGCGACCAGTGGTAGCTAATTAGCGACCACATGGTAGCCAATTGGCGACCAATGGTAGCTAAATACTACTACTCTATCTTTTTAATTCTACAATAATTGTCATGTAATATCAATTCAAATTAATATAATTTTAACAAACTACAGAACTAATGAAGACTACGAATTCATTTGTGCATTTGGCGACCATGTGGTAGCTAAATATAGAGGACTAATTTCAATTTATTAATAACTCATTTTCCACCATTATTAATCATAACCTCTAAAATATTAAATTTACATCTTTACTCTAAATTTACAGAAAAATTTTCATAATAATTTATAGGGTAAAAACAATATTTCCGTATATGAAATGTCATTGACAATACTTGATCAAGAATTGTTGTGCATAACTTGTTAAGAACAACACAATAAAAATATTATTACATACCTTAAACTTCTTAGCTTTAAAATGAGTTTGAAGATTGACTTGGAAATGAACTTTCTTTGAGCTTTTGATTGATAGATATGTATGATGATGTAACACCCCTATTTTGAAACCATGGGTATTACACGCCAATGACCTCGGATTTTCCCATCCAAAGTCACCCAAGGCAAATAGGTAACATAACTCAAATCATAAAAACAAAATATTGAACTTAAATTAAATCAAAAGTGATCAATGTTTGATACATGACTAGAAATCGATGATCAATGATACAAAATTTACAATTCCCAAGTGAAGAAAATTTATAAATCATTTTTGCAGCGGAAATAGAATGACGGTTATAAGATTCTTCACAAAACGAAATAGGGAATTCCAAAATATCCAAAATAATTTGAACCTCTTGAAAACCTTCCTTTCTTCAGATCTTCGAGTCTTCGCCTTTAATCTGCTACGGTCCTGCCCTTGCTACCTGATATTTCCATAAAAGCAAGAAATACCAGCCGAGCAATGTCGGGAAGAAAAGAAAGTGGTATTAGTCTAACGCGAGACTAAGCAAGTGGTAGAATGTGACTAGGCTCTTAAAAGGCCAAGTATGTCGGTATCAAAGTCCAAAGGGCACTGAGCGATGCACGACAAATCGGGTTCTTTTTGAGATGAGAGTGTGACATAATTTAGAGGATGAGGCTTCATTCAAATATAACTCAGATAAAAGGAACGAATCCGAATGAAGGTGGATGACGAGCTTTATTGTGAGAATAGGAAATCACAATGAGGTGATTCCTAAGAATGGAAGGTGATTAAGAATTCTTTTGTTGGGAACTTATTAATGCACATCAAGATTTACGAAGAACAATTCAATTTCACAATCAATTTTATTTTAACGGTTTTCGGATGTGGCAACTCATAAGAGTCAAGGGCCACCCGAGGAATATCCATTTCAACAATTCATCTAAAGATTTTTATATGCGGCGACCCCTTGAATGAGCCTAGAGTCACATAGTTGAGCACCTAGCTAGGGTGCTATCACCTCTCTACGCTTGTAGAGCAGGAAGAGTCATGACTCGGTATTAGGGTATAGGTACATCCTAATACAAATTCTCAATAGGTGTAGCAGAGACGAGTCTCTCATACCTAATCCCTATTCTAGTCCATAACAAAGTCTCGAAAAGAGACTTGAAACAATCAGAGGCCACAATCATCGGTCCTAGGTCCATGGACTAGCGTAGTGCAATAATATAAATAATAGTGCGGTAATTATATCTAAACAGAAAATAACCCTATATTCATTTTATTTAGCAAACAAGTTGTTCCCAACAATTATATGGATATTAACCGGAATGGAGGGAAATTCATGTTTAATCGTAAAGAACAAGAGAACCATCCACTTGCCTTTGATTTCCGAGAGTTAAGTCTTTATGAAGACGGAGTCTGAGAACGAGCTCTCCTAGAAGCGCGACCTAATCCGAGGCACGGGAATGATAACGAAATAAATTAATATTTAATTTATTTCTTGGTCTAGGAACTTCTCGAATTATTTGTTTATAGGTCTAAGCTTTCGGGTTATTAAAATGTTAGAAGCGAGTTTAGGATTTTTGGTAAAATCATCGGTTTACGAGTACTCGCCGTATAATTTCTATAAAAACATTTCTCGAAGGAATTAATTTAATACTTGATTTAAATTCATAAACTTAAATTAATAAAACTATTATATTAAATTATATTCTTTATTTCTTAGATTAATTCCTCAATTAAAATCACTTTCGAAATAAAATAAGTGGTTAATTAATTTTCAGGAAAAGAGCATTACAGTGGTGACGAAGGGTTTTCGGGCAGCAATTGTGGAGTCGTCCGGCGGCGGATCTGGGCGGAAGTTGCGACAGTTGGTAGAGGGTGTTGCGGCCTTCCAACTGTTGGCAACAAACCTCCGGTAGGTGGCTGGACGGCGGCAAACAAATGGCCCAAAGTAGGCTCCCCGGCCAACTGTTTTACCGGTGGTCCTTGACCTTTAAACCAGCGAGCGCGACTTCGATGGAGGATTACGGCTTGGATACTTATCGGTTTTAAGCGAGTGATGGGTCATTGGAAAGGTCTTGAAGTCTAGTTTATGGTGGTTCAAGAGGTTTAGAAAATGGCTGAGTGAAGAAGGAGTAAAACCCGATTCACAGAGGTGCTGTAAATCGACTTCCTGGACTGATGAGTAACTTTAACGGAGCGTTACAGCTTCGATACTAATCGGTTTTGAGCAAATGAGGTTTAATTGGAAAGGTATTGAAGCCTAGTTTATTGTGGTTCAAACGGATCGAGAAATGGACGAGTAACGAAGACGAAAACGGCGTTTTACAGAGGGGCTGTAAAACTGAATTTTCTGGGCATGTTTTCGATCGAAAGAAAACGAATTGGGCAAGTTTGGGACAGAATTGGGGTGGTTTTCGGGGCTGGAAGAAAAGGAAACGAAGGCTGATAATGGATTTGAAGAGGGTGTTGAAATGAGTTGAGGAACACTCCAATTTGTAGACAGCTTCACCAATGTCATACGTAAAGACGTTTCTTGGGCAGAGCTTGAATGAAATGAGGGTTGTCTGTATCCCTCCTTCCAAATCTGCTGAGTTCCACCATAGTTACAAGCAAGAGGGGAAACGCAGAATGGCAGGGAGATCATTAATGGAGGTTGACCGGATTTCACGCTGTATTAGTCCGTCCATCTCGTGGATATAACCGGAGAAAGGAACCGGGATTTTCGCCGGTCAATATTGGTCCAAGGGGTTATTTGGGTTTAATTAAACGCATCTCATTAATATGACAAGAAGGTTTCGTAGCTCAATTGGCAAGGGAAGTATAAGGAAGGGAAGGGACCGAGAGGTTGGGGTCTGAATCCCACTTGTCCCCCCTTTTTATTTTTGGGTTGGGATTTACTTATTTAAAAGCCCACTCAATTATTTTATTTATTATTTAACTATTAATTTCTTTCTCTTTAATTAAATTTCTTTTTCTTAATTCCCTCTCCTTACATTTTTAAATAATTTATTTCAGAAGGAATAATTTAATATAGGAGACTCATTTTTTCCATAATTGAATTTCAACGAGTTTTAACCTTAATTGAGCGAGAAATGTACTATTGACGGTACTTTGTTCGTTGTACGCATAAAGGTTTTGAGAAAATTTTATTTCCCTCATTTATAAAACTAGCGGTTATTACAGATGAAGTAAAGAAAGAAGGGCAATGTGTATATATATCATGAAAAATGGTAATTCGCGTCCAAATAGTCGTTATTTGGGCGGGAATTTTCCCTCCTTTTTTGCGATCAACACTATTAGCGACCATGTGGACGCTAAAGAGGCGCGATGAAAGGCACGCTTTACCCAATGAATTAGCGACCATTTGGTCGCTATTTTTAGATGTGGAATTAGCTACCACTTTGGTCGCTAAATTAGCTACCGTTTGGACGCTACTTTTTAATGTTGAATTAGCTACCACGTTGATCGCTAAATTAGCTACCATTTGGTCGCTAATTATAGTTGTGGAACTAGCTACCACACTGGTCGCTAAAGTTTGCTACCATTTGGTCGCTAATAGTTGGCGCCTATTTTTCCCGCTAAGACTTGACGACCAAAGGCATTCTAGTCGCTAATTTTGCGACCATTTGGTCGTGAATTTATTTTCTTTTTTCTTTTGCCGATTCAGCGACTATATGGACGCTAATTAACGATCAGATGTTTTGGTCGCTAAATTCTGGACGCTAACTCGTCTGAATGGTGTAGTGCTTCTCAATTCCGGACTCATAAGAGAAGTCTACAAACATCGATGATCACACATTCGCCGCTACTTCGATACACGTATGTATTTTCAGACGGGCCGTTTCGAAACGTAAAATACGTTGAAGTAATTAATGATATCTCTCATACCCACAAACTGATTACGTACATCTCAAGTGTTCTTTCTAATTTTCATCATATGAATTCTCCATGTATGTTATTAAGAGTTGTACACTTGTAATGTATAGTTGTAACTTGTAACCCTAGCTATATAGTTTAAACACTATACATGTGCTGTGCATATGTGTCCTACATGCATGTGCATGCCCGATCAATACTCTGAGTAATCACTTACACAAACACCTCCATATTTGTTTTTCTCATTTGATATGTTTGATTTAACTTCAAGTATAACTCCTTTTCATACGTACGTAAAAATATATAGATGCATACTTTTTAGCTTAGGCAAATCATTTGACCAAGCAATATGAGCTTCCAACTTGCCTTACATAGCTAACAACTAACAAGCAACACACACAAACATTAAATTATAACACGCTTTATGTCTAACCTTACGTGGGCCCCACTTTAATCTGGCGGTAAAAGTATTTTTGATCAAACTGGCGGTAAAAGTATGAAGACATATTAATGGAAACCTTTGGGCTTCGCAAGTCAAACCTACTTTGACTACTTCACCAAATCAAACTAATTTCTCCACGAAAAATAAAAATGTCTTAATTAACTAAAACTACAGGCTCCAAATGCAACAAGGGAAAGAAAATGGATAAAGCATTCAGTTTTCATGTGTAGCTAAGAGGCTAAAACGACGACGTAAGTGGTAAATGCTCATGCAAGGCAGCAAAAATTTAGTTAGGGTCGGCCACCCAACCCTTTAACCCAGTCACATGGATTACATGCAGAGCAAAATCACACTCGGCTCGATCCTTATTAACTTATATCTAATAACTTATTTTTGTAAATAGTAAAATGCACCATATATATTAGTTATAATCTTCATTAATTTCTCCGAATAATAGCCGAAAGGATAAAGTCTCGCTATACTTCTTTTCATTGGTTTAAGTCGATTGGCGTAAGATGGTTTATCTGGTTTGTGAACTTCGTTGACTATGTAACAAGTTTCGGAGTTTGAATTTCCATCAAGATGGATTCCCGATTATAAAAGGAAAAAGCGGGAAATTCCGCCCGTGATGATCAACGAATGAAGTCGAGTTCGTAAGAACCTTTCGATGATCGATTACATGAAAAGGACATATAACTTGAAACTTATAAAGGACATGGGTATAATGTATATGGACTCGTTTGCATTGCGTGTGCACTTATGTGCATATTCATGTTAATTGAGATCAAAATGTACATTTCTTGTAAGATGTATAGACTTGAGTGAGGGGAAAAACCTTTTTTTTTCTCAACCAATTTCATTTACTTCCTCCCCACATTAAATGCACAAATTTAAGGAGGCTACTCATTTCCTACAAAATTAGGTGGGTTGTCTCACATTGATAAGAAAGTGAGGCTGGAGAGTAAACAATCCTATGTGCTACCCACTTAAGTAATTTTCTTACAAGTTACATTACAATTCAAGTACTCCATTATTAACTTAAATATAGCAAAAAAAAATGAAAATGCACTAGGTTTTTTTACACATATAGTTGTACTCCGTATAAAACCTACCGTTTCTATATGGTATATCGAATTGCTTTCTTACAAAAAACTGACATTTGTAAGGTTTGATCATGCTCAATAGTCAATATTCTCATACTTACTACTTCATACAATAATTACCCTCTCTCATCTATACATATGAATAACCTCTACAAACCCTAACTCTCAACGACCCATGGTGGCATTTATTAGCTAAGCTTTTCTGAGCTGTTTGCCATGCGATCAAGATTTCTTTTTCCTTTAAAAAAATGCCCAAGAAAATTGCCATGAAATAATACGATCAAGATCAATATTAGGTCTTTTTTTTATCCTCCCTTTACAAAAATAAATAAAAAAATAAAAACACCCCCTCCCCATTTATTAGCTCTCCACCAATTCTCTATAAATCACTTTCTTCTCACTCTCTTCTTCCTCACATTTTCCCTCACCATTTCCCAAATCCCTTCATCTCCAAAACCCATCTCATTTCCGCCATTTTCCTACGTGGGTTAAGCTTCAAATCCCGAATCCAAAATCCAACGGCTAGTTTTCCCGGTTTCAAATCCAACGGCTTCATTTTCATGCCACACAAACTAACCACCATTTAGCGCGCGCGGGGGAATTAACTAACTATTTATTTAATTAGTCAAGTTGGGGGCGCGTGCGAGCGAGCGAGCGAAATGGACTCGTTGACGCTGCTGATCCTGTTCGCCGCGGTCGCAGCGTACACGGTGTGGTTCAAGACGATCTCGCGGTCGATGAGGGGGCCACGTGTCTGGCCGCTGGTCGGGAGCCTGCCCGGTCTGATCGAGAACGCGAACCGGATGCACGAGTGGATCGCTGAGAATCTGCGCGCGTGCGGTGGCACGTACCAGACGAGCATCTGCGCCGTGCCGTTTCTGGCCCGAAAGCAGTGCCTCGTGACCGTCACGTGCGATCCCAAGAACCTTGAGCATATACTCAAGGGCCGGTTCGATAATTACCCCAAGGGCCCCACTTGGCAGGCCGTTTTCCATGATCTGCTCGGCGATGGGATCTTTAACTCTGATGGCGACACGTGGCTGTTCCAGCGTAAGACCGCCGCACTGGAATTCACCACCAGGTATTAAGATACCACTCCGTATTATACTAATGATTTAATAAATACGCCGTGGAGTTTTAAATTGATGAAAACATTCTTAGATACTGATTTTGATTGAAAAAGATTGTGTATGTATAGAACAAAAAAAACAACTTTAACTGTTTATCGCAAAATTGAACTGTTCATAGCAATAAATTGTGGCATAAAAAGCAGTTGGAAAATAATAAATGGCTAGATTTTTTAGTTGGAAAATATAGAGAAAGACCGACAAGACAAACCACGAAGACCATCTTCCATGTTTTTCCTACCTTAATTCCTCACCTACTCTATTTATCGCTACTATTTTCAATCTTTAGAGGTTTAGACACCATGAAATTAGAATAATTTGATGAATTTATGTCATCGAGGTGAATTGATTTTTTTTTGTAGGATTTATACATTTTTTTAATTTTTTTTTTGATGTTCCAGCTCTTTCGCATTCTTAATATGTCTTTAGGATGTAGTTAGAAAAATTGATGTACTTTAAATAGAACCTAGTCTCACAACTCCCATTTTAGAAAACACTAAGCCATCTTGTATAGTTACGGAAACTATCCTTTTTGATTAAATGAGAATAAATCTAGCCATCTTAACTAACAATACATAGGTATCTAGAAAAAAAGAAATGATACCAGATTTTTTTTTTTTTTGCTCAAATACCAGATATTCTAATTTTTCACATATTTTATATTTAATTTTTTATATGTTTTTATATGTATACATGGGAAGATATTTATTTTTTGTATTTTATAATTCGACCTAGAATTAATGTGGATAAAATTGATTCTTTTTAAAAAAATCTCTAATAAAAAATTACATAATTGACAGGACGTTAAGGCAAGCCATGGGGCGATGGGTAAACCGGGCGATCAAAACCCGGTTCTGCCCGATCCTAGAAACAGCTCAGCTGGAAGGAAAACCCGTCGACCTACAAGACCTCCTCCTCCGGCTCACCTTCGACAACATCTGCGGCCTAGCCTTCGGCAAAGACCCGGAGACCCTCGCCCCGGGTCTACCCGAGAACCGGTTCGCGAACTCCTTCGACCGGGCCACAGAAGCCACACTCCAGCGGTTCATCCTACCCGAATTCATCTGGCGGCTCAGGAAATGGCTCCGGTTCGGGATGGAGGCCACGCTGACCCAAAGCCTGGACCACGTGGACAAGTACATGACGGACGTGATTAACACGCGCAAGCTCGAGCTCGAGAGCGGCAGCAACGGGGCCCACACCCCCCACGACGACCTCCTGTCCCGGTTCATGAAGAAGAAGGACTCGTCCTACTCGGACAAGTTCCTCCAACACGTGGTGCTCAACTTCATCCTCGCTGGCCGGGACACGTCATCCGTCGCGCTGAGCTGGTTCTTCTGGCTGGTGGGCCGGACCCCGCGCGTGGAGGCCAAGATCCTCGACGAGATCGCCGCTGTCCTCATCGAGACCCGCGGCGAGGAATTACATAAATGGTTAGACGAGCCGTTGGCGTTCGAGGAGGTGGACCGCCTCGTGTATCTCAAGGCGGCCCTTACGGAGACCCTCCGGCTTTACCCGTCGGTGCCGGAGGACTCCAAGCACGTGACCGCCGACGACTTCTTGCCGGACGGGACGTTTGTGCCGGCGGGGTCGGCGATCACGTACTCGATCTACTCGGTCGGGAGGATGAAGTTTATTTGGGGGGAGGATTGTAACGAGTTCCGGCCGGAGAGGTGGATCTCCGGCGACGGGAAGAGGGTGGAGGTGCCGGATTCGTATCGGTTCGTGGCGTTCAATGCCGGCCCGAGGATCTGCCTCGGGAAAGATCTTGCGTATTTGCAGATGAAGTCGATAGCGGCGGCGGCGTTGCTCCGACACCGGATGACGGTGGCCGCCGGGAAGAGGGTGGAGCAGAAGATGTCGTTGACGCTGTTTATGAAGTATGGGCTGGTGGTGGACGTGAAGCCCAGGGATTTGGGGCCCATTTTGGAGAGGGTTAAGGGTAAAACTCAGGGGTGATGGTTTTTTTTACCTTTTTACTGTGGTGAAAGTTTGCTAAGTTGGGAGTTGGGGGGTGAAAAATGGTTAATAGTTGATACCGTGGGAGGGGGTATGTGAATATATTGCATACTGGTTTGTGTGTTTGGACATTTTATGTTTTTTTTTTATATATTTATGTAATTTTGAATAGTGATTTCTAAATTCTAATAATGGAATTATGAATATGATGATTATAAGATCATTAAGACTATGTAATGGAATACATCAATGAAATACTATTGCGCTATTTTTGCAAGAGTGTGCATTGAATGCATTGGATTGGGTTGACTTTTGATGCTTTCTGATTTCCGATTATGATATAATTAGCTTAACCTATTTTAGTTTGTCGTACCAAACCTATATATACTTTGTCATTTCTAGCACAATATCAACGTCCTCCGCTAATTAATTAATTTAATGATATAATGAAATAGGAAATGGGTACAAAGAACATGATGTACGTATCTCATATACATGCGTATGATTTAAGGGAGTTTTGGTAAGAATTAAGTACATTTGATGACGAAAGTAATCAATTAATAAAAAAATGAAACAGAAATTTCATTGGAATTACAATAATCACACGTGTGATTAAAGAAAAGAGATTGGATTTGACCGGAAAAATCAATTACGCTTCCTCAGTCAACATGCAGCTAAACAATGACGTAACGTGTTGTGGCCAAGTTCATTAAGGCCGGCCCATTAATCAAGCACGTACAAGCTAGTGCCAAAATTTTGCTCCAATTTTGGGTGAGTTCAATTTTATACGTGGTGTCAGACTGTCAGGTGTGCAATAAAATTAACCTGACTGAATTTTTCCAGTGAAAAACTTTTGTTTGTTGAGGTAGATTTCCCGATTTCTCACCCTCATATTCCTTAGCATTCTTGCATAATTCTGTTGGGTGAGTTAAACTTTTGCTTGTTGATCCAACAAACATTAGAAAGAATAAAAAGATATACATCCGAGAGCGTCGCAAATCGAACCAATATAAGCCCGAACTCTAGGCCAACCCGACCCCTAGGGCTAGAACAACCCAAACCGAACTAAAATCTAGGTATACGGAAACTGAAACGGAAATCGGAAAACACAGGATTTCCATGTTTTCAGTGTAAAAGCGAGTTTCCAAGTTTCCATCAGAAACAGGAAATTCCACCCTATATATCATAGTTTTCGGATAACATTTTTTTTGTCGAAAAGTTTTCGGATAACATATACTGAAAGTAAAGATCGAGTGTTATTCTAACCGGGATAAGGTCGATCCCTTATTTGGAAACAATTTACTGGAGTATACCTTTTTTGTGGTCACAATTTTTATTTATCACAGTTTATATCAGCTGAACGAATCTATCACGGGAAGTTGTCAGTATAATAGTGGATGTGATGTGTCTGTGCTAAATTTGTCAAGCAAATTGGTCTGAGTACATCTCTGAAATTGCTGTTTGTGAATGTGCAATCAGCTAAGAAACTATATTCGGTTTTCATCATCTATTCATAATGATTTACTAACTTGAATTCTTCTTCAATTCCTTACGTACGTACTAGATTTTATTAGAATGGACTGTGTAGCATTGTACATTCAGATCAATTTCCTTCTTAGCTTATTAATCACTTGGTCAGACCAAATTTCTTCTTAACCCGTAGTTGTGGTGAGTAAAACATAAACAAATTTAAAAAAAAATTGCATTGAAAATAAAAACGAGCACAACACACTCAAAATCCACAATTACCACTTGGGACATTTACATAACAATCTTCGCCAAATCCATAAAAGACACAAGGAGGATCCTTACTCAATGCTTAATTAAAAAAAGAAAAAAAGATGGCCAATTAGGCATGAATCTCTTAATCATGATTACTTAGCCTTGGATGAGAAGAGAACTCCTCTAATGACGAGTAGGTGGTAAGCAGCCGCCAACGCAGCTCCGATGAACGGTCCGACCCAGAAGATCCACTGCATTATTCGTAGCCAACAAATTAGCATTCATCGATTGTCGCTCTCAAGTCATGAGATAAAATAGACTAGTGTATAAGTTTATGGGTTATCATTAATATTGCACGCCATGTATCAAACTTACATATACATATACATAACATCCGATTTATCGTCACACGAACTTTAACATGGTATCAAACCCTAGTTTCTCGGACCGAGGACTTTTACATTAACTAATCTAGTTTGATTAGTTAGTTGATTGATTATGTACTTACATGGTCACTCCAAGCATGGGCATTGTTGTAGATGATTGCAGCTCCCAAACTCCTAGCCGGGTTAATGCCAGTTCCTGTGATAGGGATTGTGGCCAAGTGAACCAAGAAAACTGAGAACCCAATTGGCAATGGAGCCAAAATCTGCACAATTTGTCACACAAAATCATTAGTTAATTATTGGACTTTTGAGTATAGTCCAAATCAATACAGAAAAGAGATGGGTTCATGTCCATATAAAGTTTTCAATGGTCCAAAATGGCCCAGATGAGGTGGCAACTACAGCTCATGTATTATACACATTCCATACAAAGATACATACACTACATGGCATGAAATTAAAAGATGTGGCCTACCAAAATGACATTATTACACGTTGTACAGCAATCTTGAAACTTGACTAGATAAGGTCACCAAATATATGGACCACTAGTGATTTTAGACCTAAAAATTAAGGGCCCGTTTGGTATCCAATGGCGGAAACGGAAACGGAATGGAATTGAATGGAAATGAACCTAGTCCAATTATGGGTCACTATACATTAATTGAAAAAAATATTTTAATTTTAAACTTTGAAATTTGTGTGTCTAGAGAAGGGATGAGGGGAATGATTGAGGTGTTTTGTCACCCCACCCTTAGATTAGGGAATGATTGAGGTGCCACAAGGGTACCGCAAGCCCCCTTGAGGTAGTTTTTGAATGAAAATTGAGGTGACTCATCATATATCATGATGCTAATGTGGACTAGGTTCGTTTCCATTCCATTCCATTCCGTTTCCGTTTCCGCCGTTGGATACCAAACGGGCCCTAAGAAAGCAACCATTCATCTAACTAACATAATAAAGACGACCAAAATTAACATCCAAACAAAACACAACCCATGTTCAAATGCAATCAAGAGAGAAGAACCCAAGAAAAAGGATTTTGACAACTCACAGGAACATGAACATTCTTGGGCTTCTTCTTTGCATCAGTGGCTGGGGAGAAGGAAGTCCTCTTGGCATGAGTGGCTGAGAAGACAGTGTAACAAAGTACAAAAGTGCCCACAATCTCGGCGCCAAGTCCCTCGCCTTTCGTGTAGCCGGGGTTCACAACGTTGGCCCCTCCGCCCAACGTCTGGTATTGTGAAGGGCGGAGGCCCTTCACGACCCCGGCTCCGCAAATGGCTCCTAAGCATTGCATTACCATGTAGAAGATTGCCCTTGGTAAGGACACTTTCCTTGCTAGTAGAAGCCCAAAGGTCACCGCTGGGTTTATGTGTCCTCCTACTCATCAAAAATTACCCAAGAAACAAAATAAACAAGTTTGTTTAACATAACTAGAGCACTATAAAGACTTACCATGAGCCTTCATCTAAGCGGTTAAGCTTCTAAAAGTAGTATGTAAAGGTAATCAATTCGACTCTCATAAACAGTGCCCTCAATCCAAAAATCACACTAACAATGATTTGATTTGGAAAAGCCTACGACGTCCACCAAAATGTTCAAGGCCCACAAATGTTCATGATTTTCAGGTCACACAAAAGCTCACAATATCACAAAAACACATCCATTCTTCAAGTGTGAGTGTGAGGGTGTCCAAAGTCGGTTAACCACAACGCGTGTTCGTTAACAAGTTATAGATTTCAGCTCGTTTAACCATGTTAAAATTGTTAATATATCACATCTAGAAATTATATTCACCTACTATAGTATGCGATCCAAGTAGATCCTACGAAAATTATATTGGTTTGAAAATCTATGCATCTTTGCCCCGAAAAACTCGAGAGGATGTATTAGAAAGTCCCAAACAAACAAGGGCAAGAAAACACAAGAAAACTAATTAAATTCATCCATAGGATCCATACCACAAAAACTACAAAATTTTGTTAAAATGGACCATAAACACACACACCAATAAAAACTCTATTTATGCTAACCACTACCATTAATCAGTATTTCAATTATGCAAGAGAAAGAGATGGAGGAAACAATTCAATTACCTGAGAGACCAGAAGTGCAGTAAACAAGCACAAAGATCATACCACCAAAAGCCCAAGCAATACCCTCAATGCCCACAGAAGAACACAAGGACTTTGACTCTTTGACACCCATAACAGTCAAGACTGACACATAGAGGAACAAGAAAGTTGAGATGAACTCAGTGATTCCAGCCCTGTAAAAGGACCATAAGTTGAGCTCTCCCTCCACGAACAATGGCGTCGGAGGATCCGCGTGTTTGTAGTAGTCGTGCGAAGGCGCCGACGTCCCCAAGGACTGCCCTGAGAACTTGTTTGTGCCCAACCTTGTGTCCTCTTCCTCATCTTCCTCCCTTTCTTCTTCCCTTTCTTTTCTCATGGCTAAGTGTTTGTGTAAGCGTTACTAAATTTAGAAGATATAAAATTGAGATAGTGAGCAATAAAAGGAGGCTCATGGTGTCATTTTTATAGCCAGACGTAGGAGTCCATTTTCACATAAATGATTTTTTTTTGTATTGATATTGATATTTACTATGTATGCATCTATGATTCTATATATCAATTATTTTTATATTGAATTTTGACGTCCTATACATAATTGCATGTCGATCGGTAGAACGTTCCTACATGCAAAAGATTAATAATTGAATCAAAGTTATTAGATCGGGATCATATATAGAATCAGATTATTGAAGATCTTTTTGATTGAATGGTAAGATTGAACTGCACCGCTTTGTTCGGCAGGACAGGTAGCGGAGAGTGGAAGAAGGAAAACGTTTGTGGAATCCAGTTTCCTTAGGGGTACAAGGATACTATTTTTTGGAGAATTTCGCTACCCATTCTACTAATACCGAACAGAGCCTTAAAATTCTACATTATAATGAGAAAATAACGTCATGTATAGAATATTGTCTTACATATAAATTGACAAATAAAATTGAACCCGACATATAATTTAATCGAGATGAGGCATAAGCATAACTTTGAGCTTTTTAATACGTGGTAACATATTGATATAGTCTTATAGTAGAATTGTAAGAATCATTTGAAAAATCGTTAGACTTGCTTGTAGGGTTGATAAAATCATATGTAAATTTGGATCGATTTTTTTTAAAAAAAAATTATATAATATTCTATTTGAAATCATTGATCTAGATGGTAAGATTATTAGAATTCTAGAATCGAATACTATTACTTTTTTTTAAGGTTAATATCTCCTGTTGTTAAGTACTACTTGTCATATAGTACTTGTCATTTTAAATATTTTAACATTTTTTTTCTATATTGTCCTCGCGAATTGCATATACTTAAATTTAGTAGAAAATTTTAAAAAAAAACCTTTACAAGATTGAGAGTATTTAAGTTAAATTATTTAACTTTTAATTTTTATAAGACAAAATTTAAAACAACATGTCTATGTCTCTCCTAGATAGGGAGCATTAAACTCATAAGTTTTTTTTTTTTTTGAGCAAAAACTCATAAGTTTAATATGAACAAAAGGTGGATCTCAAAGAGTGAAAGCTTGTGATAAAATATTTGTAATTGTACATGCATGTATGGAGGCATACGAAGATGTTTGGAAAATATATGTAACGTACATTTTATAATAAATATATATATGTTTATTGTATTGATAAAAGTGTGAAATAAAGATCTATGATAAAAGTTTAAAAGTCGAATGCATTGCAGATTTGTACGATAGCGAATATAATGCATGGCGCTCAGCCTATGCCATGTAATGTAAGTGATGTCGGCACACATGAGAGTTGAAAAAGAACAAAGTTGTTGCTTTCAATACAATCTTAACTACTATTATTATATGTCAATATTGCACTATGTTGTTTTTGATCGAACTATATATTATTATTATATATGTAATATAAATGTATGTTAGTAATCATGATTATATATCATCATGATAAAAATAACGATGATATTGTTTCAGCTTGGAAAAGCATAGATAAAAAGATGCAAATTTGAATTCTTAAACAAAGGAAATTGAAAAAACAGGATGATTTTTATTGTCAGGAGTTACATAATTGCGAAATGATTGGGTCACAATTACTCATAATACCTTGACAAACTTAAGTTCTTAAACAAAGCATATAGTACTATTAATTAACAAGGTTTTTCACAACGGCGATGGAAAATTAATCGTAAACGCTCTCTATGTCTGTTTCTCTCTCTGAGTCCGATGGTTCGAAGGCTCCGGCCGTTCCGACGGCAATGGCAATTGATCATGCCAATGGTGTCCGACCGCCTGATAAACCTCCCGATCAACTGTCTTCATGGAAAGATGTTGTGTCTGGAGGGGCGGTGCAACTCAAAACTGAAATTGATGAGAACTTCGTCAAGGGAAGGATGTCGCTATCTTTCCCCGAGGGGAAGGAAGGTGATCCGGAGGTCCTGATTGCCGAAGATTTGATGGACGCTCTGTCAAGTGTATGGACGACATCGGTGGTGGTCAAGCTATTGGGACATCCGGTGGCATTTCCAGTGATGGACAGGAAAATTCGTGATATGTGGCGAACGGATAAAGCTTTGCAAATACTGGATCTCACAAAGGGTTGCTTTCTTGTCCGGTTCGAACGTGAGGAAGATTGCATGAAAGCTCTAACTTTGGGTCCGTGGACCGTTTTTGGACGATGCTTGACGGTCAGGAGGTGGAGTCCAGCGTTCCGTACTACCGATCCAATCACTACCACTCCGACGTGGATCCGTATTTTAGATCTGCCGGTCTCCCTTTATCAAGAACATGTTTTACTGGGTATAGCGGAAGGGGTGGGGATCCCGTTCAAGGTGGATAGGAAAACTACGTGGACTAACAGAGGTAAGTTTGCTCGTATTTGTGTTGAGGTGGATTTGATGAAGCCGTTGAAAGGAACAGTTGGTGTTAACGGAGAGAAATTCTTTGTCGAGTATGAAGGCTTGCCGACTATATGTTTCGACTGTGGGAGGTTCGGTCACCTCAAAACCAATTGTCCGTTTGGTCGAATCAAGATGTGATCTCACTGCCAATTCAAGCTCAAACTTCTCCTTCGAGTCCTGCGGAGACGAGTACCAATGGAACTGCTAGGGGGGAGCCGGAGGCGAGTAACAAGGCAGCCGTGTCAGATGATTCTCCGGTGCCGATGACCGCTCATGAGGCGGCCAGGACCGGCAAGGGTACGTACGGGGAATGGATGAAAACGATTAGGAAAGTTCGACCGGCTAAGGAAAGTTCAAAATCCGGAGCGGATTCTAAGGATGGTAAAGGAAAAGATAATTCCAAGATGGGATCGGGTAGTAGAGATGGAAAGAGTGGAGATCACAAAACTTCGGTTAAGGCAGGTGGAAGCAATTCTGCTAAGGGAAAATCGCCTGCTACTTCTCTCGTTATGGAAACTAACAGATTTGCTGCGTTGAAGGTTGCGATAGGAGTGAAAATCCGGGTAAGGAAGGTGATGGGAGAAGAATTTCGGTGTCTGTAGAAAATCAAGGGAACAAAAAGATGGATAACGGGAAGAGTAATAAGGGGGGAGGATCCAAGATTGATTCTGGCGAGGCCAAGGATAACGCAGAACAGAATGCGCAAGAATCCCAAATTTTAAGGGCGGTTACTAAAGATTTGGTTGTTACGGTGGGGCCAGAGAATGTTCAGGGGAAGGTGAGCCCGGTTTTCATTTCGACCGGACCGATCACTAGTGAGTCGGTTTCGAAACCTGTTTCGCAAGGAAAGCGTGGAAAATTCAACCGGAAACAACCATCAAGATCGTCGAAAACTGAGGGTGATTTGGGCCTAGTGGAAATGATCAGTGAAAAGAAGACGGATATGGAGATAGCAGCTCGTATGTCGAGTGGCAAGAGGCGTAGGCAGACAGAGGGCGTGAACTTTGATGGGGATCCTCAGCCTATTCCTACGAGTTCGACAGTTCCAATGCAGCAAGGTTTTGACCCGGGGGATGTAAGTAATGGTCAAGACTCTGTGATGACGCAGGGAGCTACGATGATCAACTCGAATCCTCTCTTCGTCATGGGTGAAGGCGGTATTCAGGAGTCGAATGACACTTCCATGGGTGATAGCGATGACGCTCAATTGGGCTCATCCTGCTGATTTCTTTCGACCCTTTCGGTTCCTTTTTTCTTGTGTTAATAGTTTATCCATGAATCTTCTAATGTGGAATTGTTGTGGTGCAGGAAAATCGGGTTTCCGTCGTGCCATTCGTTATATGCATAAACATTTTGATATTGATGTGGTGGTTTTATTTGAAACTAAAATCTCTGGTGCTAATGCGCAGGCTGTTTGTGATAGACTCGCGAAGAATGGATTCTCTGGCTGTTGTCGGGAGGAGGCTAGAGGTTTTGCTGGCGGCATCTGGGTCCTTTGGAAGAGTGATAAGCTGCATTTGAATGTGGTGGCTCGTAATGACAACTTCATGCAGATGTCGGCTAATTTACAGGGATCTACTCTACATCTTTTCTTGGTGTATGGCCCCCCTTCGGTGAGCAGAAGAGTGACGTTTTGGAAGGAGTTGGAGGAGGCGATTGCGACTGTTTCTGGCCGGATTATTGTTTGTGGTGACTTTAATTGCATCCTTTTCAATCATGAAAGGTCTGGTGGAACCGGTGGTTTGCATGTTGATACTCATGTTTTTCACAAAATGGTGAATACGCTAAATCTGGTTGATATGGATTTTTCGGGTCCTAAATTCACTTGGAGTAGGCGTTTATCCCCTTCCTCTGTGGTCCAGAAGAGATTGGACAGAATTTTTATGAGCATTGAAGGGAGAGTTGCGTGGCCAGAAGCTAAAGTCAGACATTTGCCCAAGTATTGCTCGGATCATTGCCCTCTCTTGTTGAGTCTCTGTCCGGTTTCCAACATGAACAAGTCTAGGAGGCCTTTTCGGTTTGAGGCGGCTTGGCTTTCTCATCCGGATTTTCACAGGAAAGTGAATGCTAGCTGGAGGAATGGAGAAAGAACTACTACTGCGCTTGCGAAGTTGAAGGAGGATCTTGTTATCTGGAACAGAGAAGTTTTTGGCAACATTCATACAAGGAAAAAGGAGTTGATGCAGAGTCTCTCTAGGGTGCAAAGTGATATCGCTAGGGGAGTGTCGGATGATCTTTTGGACAGGGAGGCTTCTATTCAAAAAAATTTAGAGCTTGTTTTGGAGCAGGAAGAGATTCTCTGGTTTCAAAAATCCCGGGAGCAATGGCTTCGTCATGGTGATCGTAATACGTCTTTTTTCCATACTTCGACTATCATTAGAAGAAAACATAATAGGGTTGAGGCCCTTAAAGACGATGATGGTTGTTGGGTGGACAGTAAAGAGGAGTTGGAGAAGCTGGCTGAGAACTACTTCAAAAAGTTGTACTCTAACGAGGACTCCGGTAGTGGTGGTGGTTTGTCCATTACCCAAACGTTTCCTGATATGGAAGAGGGTGTTTACAGAGGGCTAACCGAAGGTATCAAGGATGATGAGGTTTGGAGGGCCATCAAAGGCATGGGATCTTACAACTCGCCAGGGATTGATGGTTATCAACCGGGTTTCTTTAAGAGTTGCTGGTCTACGGTAGGAGATTCGGTCATTAAGTTCGTTAAGGATTTTTTCGTTTCTTCTCGCCTCCTTGATGGGGTGAATGATACGTTGATTGTCTTGCTTGCTAAGGTGGCGAAACCAGAGAACATTAGTCAGTTTAGACCCATTAGCCTCTGCAATGTGATCTATAAGGTCATAACCAAGGTGATTGCTAATAGAATTCAGCCTCTTATGACCAATATCATTGGGCCTACTCAGGGTAGTTTTATTCCGGGTCGACTCATAACCGATAACATTGTGATTGCGCAAGAGGTGGTGCATTCAATGAGGAAGAAAAGAGGTCATAAGGGATGGATGATCATCAAATTGGATCTCGAGAAAGCTTATGATCGTTTGAATTGGGACTTCATTGAAATTACTCTCAAGGACGCTGGCTTCCCGAGTGGTCTTATAGGCTGGATTATGGAGTGTATTTCGACGCCTAAGATGCAGGTCTTGTGGAATGGAGAGGTTACCAAACAGTTTCCGGCTTCGCGTGGTGTTAGACAAGGGGATCCGATATCCCCTTATATCTTCCTGCTTTGTATCGAACGTTTGAGCCATATGATTCTTAGTGCGGTTGGTGAAGGGTCCTGGAAGCCTATCAAGCTGACTCGTTCAGGTCCGAAGCTTTCTCACATTTTCTTTGCGGACGATATCCTTTTGTTTGCGGAAGCCTCTGTGGAGCAGCTTGAAGTCATAAAGAAGTGTTTAGATAGGTTTTGCTCAGCCTCAGGACAAAAGATCAGCAGTAGTAAGTCGAAACTGTTTGTGTCTAGCAATGTTGATAGCATATTGAAGAGGCGGCTGCAGGCGAAGAGCGGGTTCGCTGTTACTTCGGATCTATGAGTGTACCTAGGAATGCCGATTCTTCACAAGGCTATATATAAGAACACGTTTGGTTTTCGTTTGGATAAGTTCAATAAAAAGCTTGCAGGCTGGAAGTCGAAAACTCTTAGTTTTGCGGGAAGGGTCACATTAGTCAAATCTGTGCTGAACTCGCTTCCGGTCTACTCCATGTCTTCGTCCTTAGTGCCGGTTAGTGCCTGTAACAAAATTGATAAGTTGACGAGGAGGTTCCTGTGGGGAGGTTCGAATGATCAAAGGAGAATTCACAAAGTGGCGTGGAATGTCGTGACGAGACCGAAGGAGTTGGGAGGGCTCGGAATAAAAACAATGAGAGAGCTTAATCTTGCTTTGGCTGGAAAGCTTGGTTGGCGTTTTCTCATGGAGGAGGACAGGCTTTGGGTTTCTGTGTTGAGCTGCAAGTACACTAATACTGCGTTGGGAAAATCAGCTGGCTGCTCTAATGTGTGGAAGGCTGTGAGAGCGGGGCTGAATGAAGTTGTGTTACCGGGAACTAGATGGATATTGAAGGATGGGCGGTCGATCAAGTTTTGGAAGGACGTGTGGCTTATAGATACCGCGTTGGAAGAGGTTGCTATTGCTACTGTGGATCCTGGCAGGTTGGATGACTTTGTGAGCGACTATTGGACAAGTGCCGATTGCTGGGATTGGCAAGAGCTTACTCTTCTTCTTCCCATTACTGTCCTTATGAAGTTGGCTGCGGTGGCTGCTGATCGTGATGGCGAGATGGTGGAGGATGAGATTAGTTGGAGATTCACGGCGGATGGATGCTACTCGGTGGCTTCAGGATACAATACCTTGCTGAATTTTCATAGTTATAACACTAACGATGTTCAGGTCTTTCGCAGGTTATGGCGGGCTCGAACTCATGAGAGAGCCCGAGCCTTCGGATGGCTGGCTTGTGTGGGCGGTGTCCTGTCAAACCATGAAAGAAGGCGTCGACATCTCACCAACAACGGTGGCTGTGTTTATGGCTGCGGCGTGGATGAATCCCTTGAGCACCTCTTCAGGGATTGTAATATGGTCAGACCTATGTGGATTGAGATGAACGTTACTAATTTTTATCCTGAATTTTTTCAGGATGATTTCGCCACTTGGTTTCGTCAAAATCTCGTTAGCAAGAAGAAGGTTGGGAGTTTGGACTGGCTTGAAGTGTTCTTGATGGGTTTGTGGTGGACTTGAAAATGGAGGAACAATATGGTGTTTAGAGGGGAGGCCACGACGATGGTGCGCGCTACTTTCGTTGATCTGCAGGTGCAAGAGACTTCCAAGGCTATGGCTGATGTCGAAGGCAACAGGAAAGGGAACAAGGAAGAGGTGTTGGTGAGCTGGCGTGTTCCAGAAGAAGGGTGGCTAAAAATTAACTCGGACAGAGCGGTTAGAGACGGTAAGGCGGCTGCTGGAGGTGTTCTTCGCGATGAGTATGGTAAGTGGAGCGGGGGCTTTGTTCATAACATTGGGATTTGTTCGGTTCCAATGGCGGAACTTTGGGGGGTGTATAATGGATTGAGGTTAGCTTGGGACTTGGGATACCGAAAGGTTTATCTCGAATCCGACTCTCAATTGGTTATACAATTCCTAAATTTCGGGGTGAAGCAAAGTCACCCGCTTAGTAGCTTAGTCGATAAGTGTCTAGGCTTTATTCGTAGGGATTGGGTCGTCCAATTCCGTCATGTGTATCGAGAGGCGAACTCCGTAGCGGACCGTCTCGCGTCTAGTGCTTTTGACTTTCCATTAGGCTTTCATGTATTGGGTGCCCCGCCTGAGGGGGTTTCTTTATTGCTCTTAGATGATGTAAGGGGTCGGGCTATCCCCCGCGTGATGACTACTTAGCCCTCTTTTTTTTTCGTATTAATAAAACGCTCCCTCGCGAGCCGGAGAGTGCCGCCTCTCCTTCGACCAAAAAAAAACAAGGTTTTTTTTCTTCTAGTGTATGCATGTACGTGTTTAACAAATAAATTAATTATATTTTAAGTTCAAATTATTTTTTATGAATTGACTTAAACGATACTTTGAAAATACTATTCTAGAAAAGAGATTTATCTTTAGAATCAATCATAATTTCATAGTTTTTCTTGTTCAAATTGCAAATACAGGTACATTCTCGAGAATAGGGCAAATAACCATCCTGGAATTTCAAATCCGAGACCTCGTGTAAACACATATGTGCTCAAACTGTAAGCTAATGCGCCAAGCGTTTCGTAGTTTATCTTTTGAATGCTAAGGTTAATGACGGAAATTTCTCTTAGAACTTTCTATTAAGATTGTAAACCCTAAATTACTGTTTTTCTTTTAGGACTTTGATTTCTAAAAGACAATATTCTTAACCGTTATTTCTTACCCACACTTTTTCACTTTCACACGTACGTCTTAATCTATATTGTCAAGAATGGAAAGGCTCTTTAATCTTTATAGATTAGTGTCCTAATTAGGAGTTTTACCGAAACACATCTAAAATCAACAACAATGGCTAACAAAAAAACAAATTAAGATGCCATCTCTTCATTCCTAGGGGAGGCAAATCCGAGTCAGAGAGCCAAAGATGCACATTTCCAGGGTCCCTTCAAATCAAGAATTGCATGACAAAATTGACAACGTAACACTTCATCACAGCCGTTCACTCTTCATCCACCTTCCACGTGGCATCATCCGAACCGCCTCTCAGCATCAACACCTAATAGCCATCAAATTATTTGCGTTCTTTCATAATAATGTACCTATAGCATTTGAAATTTCAGAACACACCAAATTTTGCAATAGTACTTTACAGCCAAGAGTTGTCATGTGAAGACTACATTTATTCATAATGCATTTGAGAGGATCACGGAAAAAGCTATGCTCATTTCTACTCTTTAACTTATTACAAAGATTGAATCTCCAATTCAAAATTGTTTCACCAGAATGTAGTGCAAAAGAAAACAAATCAATCAGTATCAGTATGAACTCTAAGTAGGGGAAAAAAAATAAGCTCTGATTAAGCAAAGTAATCAAGATATGACAGCTAAGAAACCAAGCTCTGATTAGTGCCCTCTTCAGCTTGAATATTTGAGATGAGAGTTGCTGAGGCTAGGAAAAGTGTTCTCTTGAGCCAAAAACTCTGACCCATTTAGACCCAGATTATGAACATTATACGCGCCTTTGAAACCCAGATGGCTAGCGGACGAGAACCCGCCATAGCTTCCCATGGAGCTACTCATTGATGCAATGATCCCACTTCTGTCAAAATCCCTTTCTGATTGCAGACTCATTCCTTGATAAAACCCAGCAGATTGTTGTTGCTGTTGTTGTTGTTGTTGTTGTTGTTGCACACTAAATGGATCCTTGTTAGAGTTCAGAGCAACGGGTTCGAGCCTCAGAGTGCTCGTAGAGTTTGGCTTAACCAAGTAGTTTTCAGCTAAAGGTCTAGGGTTCAGGTTGGGCAAATTATGCAGATAGCTTGAAGCTGAAAAACCCATGTTCGGATTTTCAGTAGACACTGTCGACGTTTTGCAGAGATTTGGGGCCTCTTGACCGGGATTTTTTAGCTCTTCTGTTGCTCTATTCGAACCGTTAGCATTGATTCTCTTGGAAGGCGATTTCTTGCCAGACTCAGACTCACTTTTCTTGGTAATTCGCCTCTTCCCTTTCTTAGAGGGTTTCAAAGGCGAAGCACTAGAACTTTCCTGAACCAACTTGTTCAGCTCGTCTTCCATCCATTTCGATAACCCCTCTCTAGAAGTCTTCATCTCATTCACTAACACATTCACATGCTTTTCCAAGCCTTGTATTGCAGATGCCAGGTTGTATTTGTAGCCACTCTTCTTACTGCCTCCCTCGGTCTTCTTTGTATTCTTCTTAGGGTTCTTCTGCTCTCGGGTTATCACTGGAGTGGACTGTTTTTTTGCTCTCTTAGGAGGATTCGGTTCCAGGTCGTGGGTGATTTCCTCCTCCTGGTTTCCGTCCTCAGCTTGAACTAAGCCGAGAAGTTGATTGCTCTTCTGTAGTTTCCGGTTTCTGGCTGAATTTGAATCTTTCTCGTCGCTTGAAGAATCCAAGTCGCTTTCCTTTCTCCTAAACTCCCACCTTTTTTCATATATGTGGTCCTTACTCATCTTCCAACCAAGCACTATACAAAGTTGTTTTCAATTCAAAAACCAAATGAGATCACACAGCAAATTGGACTTCACATACAAAGCAAAAAAAAATCACTTGACAGGAAATCAACCATGTTAAGTATGGGAAATTTGCATATAAGAACATATGAAAATCAACATGTAGTGAACAACTGAAAACAAGAGGTGGAAATAGATTATCACATTAGTGAACCCTAGAAGGATACTGAATTGACTCAACTTGTTACACGGGAACGGGAACGGGAGAGGGAAACGAAACGGAAACGGGGAAACACATGAATTTTTTGTAGTTAGTGTAAAAACTAGTTTCGGAGATTGAGTTTCTAAGTTTCCGTGTTTCCGCACCTGGTTGGAGTTTCCAGTTAACAACAACTACACCAGATCCCTTTCATGGAAAATCAACTAGCAAGAAATATTTCCACAGGCGAACATGATAAGAATACAATCAAATCCCATATACTGAAGAGATTCAAACCCTAGAAAGCAAATTCCCCCAAAAGAGTTGCAAGCTTGCAATCAGCAATGAATTTTAGCACAAACCCTAGACCACTCATAAGCTTAAATGCTACTACAAACTAATCGAATTGAGAACCACAAGCCCTAGAACAACTTCAGCAGAAATCAAAACGAAACACACCCATACAAATCCATCGCAATTTCACACATAGATAAAGCAATTCAGAGTTCAGACAATACGACCCGCCAAATTAAGGCAGAAACATGAAACCACAAACTAGGGGCGCGAAAGAAGAAGTGGGAAAATAGGGCATCTTACCATCAAGAACTCCAGAGAACCCAGATGAAGAAGAAGATAAGCTCTGATCTGGGAGAAACCCAGTTCATGAATTTGGTCTTAATCTAGATTGACACTATGGGCGTTGTTGATTTTGCAAAGAAGGAAACATATAATTTCTCTTTAATGAGAGACTCGTTTCCGTCTGTGTGCGGAATTGGCCTGTGTATGGCAGGGCGTTGAATGGCCGTGGACAGTTGGACTCTTGGGGACTCGTCAGGTTGCAAAAAAAAAGAAAGAAAAGTTGAGGGGTGATTTTTGTAAATTATAAAAGTAAGGGGCGGATTTGGTAATACTTGTGTATCTTCGGCAGTTAATGCAAAATATAGGGCGTAAGATCTAGTTCCCGCCAATTCCTAAAACCCCAATCTCTCTCATCCTAAAAGTTGGACTCTTTTTCGGTTGATGCATTTAGATTCAGATTGCTAATGACCTTAGATCATGAATAGGTATTACTTTGAGCACATTTTCCTTGATGATGTGGCTCAGAAAATATGCAACGACATTGGAGGTATAAACCGGATTGTTCATCTTTGGGCATCTAGTCAAGCGGTTAAACCCCTGAGGGTAGTACCCAGAGACTACCGGTTCGACTTTCGTGCTAAAAGGGTCAATCATAACCGTCATCAAACTAACTTTGTTAATAATCAACTTATGGTGTCTATGTTATTATTATTGCAAAAAACTTGCAAATGTGTTTTGTGATTGTGTGCTCATTGCCGGTGTTCTAAGGCTTCAGCCAGTTAGTTTGTTGGGCCTGATTTGAGCCCAATCCATTTATCCAATGCTTTGAGCCCAGTAATAATTTCTGGGCTGATTTTCATCCAAACTGCTCTTGTTTTATGTTTTCTTGTGTGAAAGAGATATGGTGGACATATATAGTGCTTCGCTAGTACAAACAATGAACATGAGGTGTTGAAGTTGTTTATAAAACATGTTAGTATACAATTCTGTAATAAAATGTATAATTTATTTGATACTTCTGTTGGTTCAAGTGTGTGACTCAAAAAAAATAACAAAAAGTGTGTGTGTGTGTGTATAAGAGGATTCACAAGATCTTAGATTTCTAATTTAGGAGACTTGCTGCAATTTCTGTACACGCCTCAATGAATTGTCTACCTATGATCCATTTATCCCGCGGTACAATTTTGTTTTGTAATTTACGGTTTCCGGACTAAAATACTACAGTATTTTTTAAAAATAACCCGGGGAGAATTGACCACCCGGGGGAAAGACAACAACAAGTAAGATCTGAGGGGTCAGGATGAGGGCATTCTAGACCTAGATGAAATGCGTTCAATACGACCCAAAAGACAAGGACCCGAACACACTCAACAAACTTTACCAAAAAAACCTAAAAAACCGACAGACAAACAAAAACCACTACTAAGGCTAAAAGAAAAAGAAAAGAAATAAAAAGAAATATAAAACTAAGTTTAACAGAAACAAGTCCACTAATTAAGCAAAAAATCCACGGTCGACACAAGATTAAAAGGCTCCACTAGTTCATCAAAAAAAAGGCTCCACTAGGCTTCAGTCCACCATCAAGCTGACTAGTTGTCTGTCACGCTGATTCTCTCTCTCTCCAACTCTCCCTACATTGAGCCAAATCCACGGAAATCCCTAGCCCGCCGATATCCTGCCTTATGCTGTCCATCTAGCGCTTCTTCGGGCCGATATCCTGCCTTATGCTGTCCATCTAGTGCTTCTTCAGGTGGCCTCTGTCCCTCCAGTAAGCCCCTAGATCCAAACGCTCGCACCTCCTAACTGCCGCCTCTGAATATGGCCAAACCAACGCAGCCTCGCTTCCCGCAGCTTGTCTTCTATGCTAGCCAACCCATGCTTGCCGCTGATCTCTTCATTCTTAATCATGTCCATCCTCGTATGACCACACATCCACTTAAACATCCTCATCTCCGCAACTGTGCAAGGGTCAACGTCATATTCCGGCTCGAATCTCTGGTTGAGGCCCCGAGCCAAAAGAGAGCCCCCTCAATATCCATCACCTCTCCTATTTATAGCCAAGGCCGATCGTGTATTGTTTCGACAAGTGGGAGGAGGTAGAGCAAGTGTAAGAAGGTAGGACAAATGCCAAAGGTCAATTGCACCAACATGCAAAGCAAGGGTCACTGTATACGAGCGAGCTTACAACATGGTAGAGGTTATCGCGGTAGTAGTAGTGAAGTAATCAATCCGGTCAGTATATACCGCGCTTGTTGATGATCTATGTCCGTACGTGGTGAACAAAGCGGATATTACCTATGAATGTATGTATAGTGGAAAGTAGGGTTACCATCGCCTTCGGACATTTAGTCAAAACTGTTAAGCCTCTAAGAGTAGTACCCAGAGATCACCGGTTCGACTTTCATGGACAGAAAAGTAGGGTTACCATCATTGTTATCATGACTTTAATCTTGACACATTTTTCATTTTTCACCCAAGAATATAATATAACGTATTTTTTTCATGATAATCATTGCTAATTTGTTATCTCTATGATTTTTTTTTTTCAATTTTGAAACAAGAAGAAGTAGTATGCGTTAGCGAATAATACTACTAGTAAGAGTATGCAAATTTTTTAAAACGTGGGGGCAGTTCTAGCGAATATACACAGCACTGGTATATTTTATTAAATAGTTATAGTTTTTTTTTTTGGTCAAGATTAAATAGTTATAGTTAATCTTATTGTTAAACATTTTCGTAGGGGAAGTCAAAGTTTATAAATCATGATCTACCCATTGCATATTGTTCTGTTTCCAAATTGTCATGACAATTCTCGAAAGAAAAAACAAACAAACGTGTGGACATAAGTTGACTCCTAAATAGAGTTTTCTTGACGATGGATAAAATGATTGTGATCACATTTTTGTTCGGCCGAATGTGATCACATTTTTTTTATCAAGTAAGGATTAGGGTCTTTATAAATATTAATCAGTATCTACGAAGGTAAACTATCGTCCGTACAGGGTTCGAAACGGTGACCTCAAAATTCTATCCGAAGTACTTAATGGCTAAATAAGATATCCGAATATTGATCATGATCAATAATAAATGAGAGGAAACAGAGGAAAATTAGGAGACATTTTTATGTTTTTGTCAACTGAAAATTTTCTTATTAAGTCCTGTGTAACTTGGTCATCATGATGGAAACGTGAAATCTTTTCAATCTCATAAGCTGCCTATTTTTTGTATCTACATTAATATTATATGGTAGAGTTGGTAATGAAATATCATCAAATGTTTTTCCCACCTAATTCTTCAAAAGCATCTTATAAGTATTGAATCCTTGATACTGTTTTAGTATGACTTTGGCACTAAGAATGTTAAAAATAGGTTAAATCAATGCTTGTTAATATCATGGAGTATTACTCATATGTTAGTTCCTAACTTTCTATCAATCTTGCCTCTTATTATAAAATTAAATAATGCCATAAAGGCTATAAAGTGCCCCTATGACCTAAACATGAAATCAAGCACGTAAAAAAAATATACTAAATTAGTCTTTGATTTCCCACCTTGAAGGTCTCAAAGGATATTGGATTAGTAAAACCCCCACGTAATCATTTATACTTTATAGACTTTTACACAAAATTCAATCACGTCTACAAAACTAAATTTGTTATACTTTGTAAAATTGTAGTGATTGTTTGGCTACATGTGGAAATTCCAATTTTTAGGAATTTAAATAATGGAGTGTTATTTTCTATAACTTATAAATAAATTGAGAAACTATATTTGAGTAAATTTAATTAATTCTTAGAAAGTTACACCTGCATTAGTAAAATGCATGGAAGTTAAAAATTATGCATTTTTTTTTAATAAAAATCTCCAATTAAATGCATATATTTTATAGATATTTTATACTCTAGTTTTTAACTTTTTAGGAATTTATGTGTCAATCAAACAAATATATGTAAGCTCTCTTGCAGAAAACATAAATAGGTACTTTTCAACTTAATCAAAAACATAAAAAAATGAATTAATATTCTATAAGCAACGATTTTGGTCGAAACATTTAATACGCAACTATCATGTCTTAACAAATGAATAAAGTGAGCATGTCTACACGAATTAAGCATATATCAAGTTGATAAGAGAACTACTAATTTGGATTGGTATGAATATAAATATACATTTATCTATCTAATCTTCCAAAGAAGAAAAAACTGAGTTGGATGGGATGTTTTCTAGAAAAGGAAAAGGTTTTTTTTTAGGGGAAATTGCATTTAACCACCCCTTATTTTACACTTATTGCATTTAACCACCCCTTATATTATTTTTTGCATTTAACCACCCCTTATTTACAAATTATTGTATTTAACCACCCTTTATATTTTTTCCTGCACTTAACCACCCCTTATTTACAAATAGTTGCACTTAACCACCCATAGTTTATAAAAAAAAATATTATTCCCTCTATTACATGTTCTGGCTGGTTCATTTCGGGTTAGTTCACTTCAATTTCGTATGAATTTGGATTGACGTAACTATTAATAGAATTAATGTTTTTCAATTATTATAATAAAAAAAAAATATTATTCATGTATCCATCTTACTTATAAACTATTTAGATTATTCAATTACGAATGATATATTATTTTTACAAAATAGTGTTTCGGGTAGATCCATCAGATCTTGGATTTCGAGTTTTATCGAATAAATGACCTAGTCGAGTCTCTCTTTGACGTATTGATTTCAGATCGGGTCTCAACACAAAAAAATTGTACAACGTTAGAAGAGTTTTAGGATTTAAAAATATTTTTTTAGTTAGGAGATACAATTCGAGAACCAACTATACAACTTTAGAGGAGTTTTAGGATCCGAAACTAACTTTTTTCATTTGGGAAATACTATATGAGCTTAATAATTATTTTATTTTTATAAAACAAAAATTAAAAATAAGGGGGAAAATGTCATTTTTTTTGAGAGAATACCATTTTTGTCAAATGGGTGGTTAATTGCAACTATTTACAAATAAGGAGTGGTTAAGTGTAGAAACAAATATAAAGGGTGGTTAAATGCAACAAGTGTAAAATAAGGGGTGGTTAAATGCAAATTTCCCTTTTTTTTACCACCGAAAAGAACTTTTAACTTTTACCCCTTTATTTCAAGCCGCCAAATGGGTAATTTAACAGCATGATTGCCCTTTGATTGCTTTGTTCCTTTGCACTTTTTTGCAACAATTTCATTAACATGCTAGTATCTAGTTGTACTGTAATAAGTTTGTAACAAACACCATGGTTAAATCATTTTACATTCCATGGTTTGTACTAATAAGATTTTACACGTAAAAATCATGAAAAACAAAAACAAAACTCAAAATTCACTCAAACCCAAAATAACCTAACTTGGTTAAAATGTTGCCTTACAAGCTTGAAAGAGATGTGACACATTTGCATAATTGCATTGCATCCTTTCACATAAATTGTATGCAAACAAAATACCTTTTCAAACTTCACCAAACCCCACTCTGTTTGCTTTTGATGATTGTTACACCTCATTTTGCTTTCTTATTGTTCTCTAGAAAGATTGATTTTATAAGTGGATTTTTTTGGTTTAGCCATAATCACAAGAAGCAAACACTAATGCTTAGCTAAAACCTGTCTACATTAATGCAATCACTTCCTTTCTTAATACAACAAAAGCAAAAGCAAGGAAGCAAGCAATTTATTTGGACTAGTAACTCTCATCAGCCTAAAATATGTACAAAACTCTAAACTTGCATGGCTAAGAGCAAGAGCAAACTCATCCAGCCTTCATTACAACTCTCTGTAACACCTGCCTGATCTTCCCTGCCGACACACCGCGAAATCCTTTGATCTGCAGGAAACCCAAATATTGGAAGTTAGTATCACATTCATACAACAATTTGTAGCTCTTACAATCAAGAATGTAACAAGAAATGAATTAACAAAGACTGTACCTTTGCTTTGATGGTTAGAGACAGAAAGCTATTTGATGTAGAGGATTCAACCGAGTGAGCATCAAGTTTAAGGCTGCTCAATGCATCTATGATCTCAAGCAACAAGCATTCCTTCGACGGACACCTTAATTCGATCAAAACATCGCTTTCGGTCAAGCTGATGGATAGGTTGTTCTCGGTGGAGCTTTGTCTGAGCCCTTCGTCGGCTTTTCTCTTGACACCGGCTTTGTTGTTGTGATAGCTCTCAGATGTCCTCTCAGACATGTCTTGAGACCTTGTTTGTATTTTCCTTTTGTTGCATTCATCAAGTTCTTGAGATGTTTCAAGCTCCTCAATCCTCCTCTTGAGCTCTCTCAAGTGGTTTATTGTGTCATCAAGTATTAACTCCTTGTCAACCTACAAATAGGTGCAAAAACAAGTTAAAGTCTTTTTCTTGTAACAAAAAACACAAGAACACAATGTCAAGAATATGAAATGGTGTTATTACCTTATCAACTGATGGGATCAATGATTTTAGTGCAGAAAATTTGTCATTCACTGTCTCCCTTCTCTTCTTCTCTGCAACCACATGGTTTGAAGCAAACTCATCGTTTTCGGGCCTCAATAGCTTGTGCTCAACAGAGGAGCCATCATACATCCTAGGAACAACTTCAGTTAGAATCTTCTTCAAAATGCCTTTTGAGCTTCCATTTGTATGCTTGTGGTTAGAATTTATGTTTCCCTTTCTCCACCTCACAAAACATGACTCTTTCTCATGGTTATTAGCACAAGGCTCCAAGATCAAATCATTATTCTTGAAAAGGGTGGAGAGAACGTTCTTGTAGTGGAGATCATCCTTGAAGTAATGATCTTGAATGTCTTGTTCTTGAGGGCAAATTTCATCTACAACTTCAATCTTTGCATGAGGCGTAGGATTTTCAAAGTTCATGAGGTTCTGTGATGTGCATTCACTTGAAGGCATAGAGTTGTAAACACCATTGCTCAGCTCATCATCCATGAGCTCCCCGTTTACGCCCTCAACCATGAAATCGGTTTCATCCACCGGTATAACGAGTCCAAAGCCGAGTGAGCTCTCGTCAGGAGACTCTAACATAGGCCTCTGAAGAAATGCAGGACAATCAATCCCTAGTAGAGTAGCTTCAACGTATTGGATCAAAGAAAGGTCCTCTAAAACCATGTCTGTAATACCCAGCTCGATCACGCCTCCTAGAAAGGGGAAGCACACAACAGTCTGGATTTTGAAGAGCACTTGATTAGATTTGGTCAAGATTGGGCATTGAAGAAACAAAAGGATAAACTTTGTGTAGAGAAAATACTCTTGAAGTGTAAGTACCTGGATGGAAGCACTCTGATGAAGGCGGTCGCCATGGACATTGTTGTGAAATGAAGGATTATAAAATGAATGAGTCTCAGTTTTAAATTAGAACAAACATATTCCAAAGGCTCATGAAAAGGCAAAGACTTTTACCTTAGCTAGAAGTGAGCGGCTGAACACCTTGCTATCCATTTGGTGGGCGTTGCAAAGCCAGATTGGCTGACCAATTTCTAGAGCTCTTCCTGGCAATCTGATGAATGATCAAATGAGGACACATTCTTAGTAAAACTGTAAAACTGTAAAACTAGAGTTCTTACTTTTACCATGGAAGATCTATGGTCCACTAAAATGGTAGGTGAGCAATAGATACACTAGTAACATCAGTTCTGATCATCTTGCAGGAAATTTAAATCTTGTTTCTATAAAAAAATACTTTTCTTTTTCATTTTCAGACAATAAAGAAGGCCATGATGTGATTTTACCAAGCCATGAATCATTTTTCACTACCAATGACGAGCAAACTTAACCAGACACCAGGATTCATGAACCATAGGCTTAGTGCTTACCCTTGGCCGAGATTAAAGACGAACGACATACAAACCAAGTAATACCATTCGGTATTCGAGAGGTCTTCAGGAGATAAGGAAGCTGAAGGCCTTCTAGCTTGTGGGTTGGTTTCACCAGCCAAGAGTGACTCATAAAGCTCCCTCAACTTATCACTCCTCTGTAAACCAACCTGGTCTACACTGAATTCCTCAGCTTGGACAGTTTTCCTTGTCTTGATTTCTCCATTGTAGTACCCTTCACTCCATTCTAACTCCCTATAACATAATAGTTGTTATAATCAGTAAACTGAAACAAACCCATGTGAAAACTTGCAGCCAAAAATGAGTTGGAGACAGCAAGCACTCAAAACTGAACATAGTGAAAATTACCCCATGTACTCTTAACAGTCAGAATTGGACATCAGAAGAAATGTCATTAATTAAGCAAGAAAGAGTCAATCTTTTTGCAAGTGAGAGCATTAAAACAAGAACTAGATGACAGAAACACAAGCAAGAAAGAACACAATCACTCTCACAGAAATAGCCTGGCTCCAAATTTATTACAAGAAATAGTTTATGAAGAGACCAGAGTAAGAAAAATCACCCTGGTTCAGAAGGGGAAATTGACCAGAAAATGGAGTAGCTCCATTGAATGCTTCTCACAGCAAGAGCAAGCTGTCTTCTGAGGTTTTGCTGAACTTGTTCCTCCTGGTTTTGGAACCCAGTTTCCATTGTTGCTCAACAAAAATGGTATTTTCAGCTCCTCCTTTTATTCACCGATCCACATACAGGAAAGGGGAAAAAACATAGGACTAGAAAATTCTTCTGATTTCAAATGATTCAAAACCCACCACTCAAGCAGACATCAGTATTCACCCAATGGAGATAAAAATTCACCCAAAGATTTGACTTTTCACCCTCCAAACTACACCAAGAAAAAAGGGTACATTTTGCAAACATAGATTTTGAAACTTCATTGATTTTTGAAGCTAAATAGCAAGTCTTTGTAACATCCTTGGAAAAATTCAATCTTTTTAGGTATTAAACAAAAAGGGGAGGTTCAGTATGAGTTTGGGACACGAAATCAAGTTTCAAGCTTTAGCAAAAAAAGTGAGAATGAGGGAGACAGATGCTAAGCGGTCAAAAAAGGGGTTGCAAAGAATTGTTCTTGAATGGGGTTAATGAGCACGTTCTTTCCCTTCCTCTTCCCTTGTGAATATAGGTCTAGAGTTCTTGAATGCACACCAACTTGTAAGAATTTATCTATTTATTTTATTTCTGGGTTTGTCTTATTAAAGAATTGAAGGGGGAAAATTCCCCATTTTTTTACACTTAAATTTGAAAATTAAAATTCTTTGGTTTGGAATTCTTCTTCTGTTTTTTTAATTCCACCCTTGTGCAGATTAACGTATCGTTTCCGCAGCATGAGGAAACTTGTTGGATCTACACTGACCACAAAATTGGTTGGTTTCCGAGTGAACGTGCAGGGCAAACAACAAAGTTGGTTTTAGGCCTATATGTAGTAATATGATTTAATTATGAGTAGTTTAGGCCTATATAATTACTAAATAGATTAAAAGACCCTTATTATAATTAGTGAGCCCTTATAAATATTAGATATGATTAAAAAAATATGATTAGTGAGTAATTTAGGCCGCTTTTAATTATAATTTAATTAATTATGACCAAAAAATATGATTTAATTATGAGTAATTTAGGCCTATATGGCTATATGAATATTAAATTAGATTAAAAGGCCTTTATTATAATTAGTGAACCCTTATAAACTTGAAACTACAAGGGAAATTGTTTCTTGAATCTTGGCTAACATGTGAGTAAATTACGACTAATAAATTAATTTAAAAAATTCTTGAATGTACTTTGTAGCATATATATTAATTAATGACATTGATTAACATTAATTATTTGCTGTCCTAGTGTCCAACTTGACTTTTATATAGTGTGGGTGACTAGCAAACAATTTTCCATTGATCATTTGATGAAGCTTTCTAACCCCGTAGCTATCAAATACTTTGTCAATGAATTAGGTAGCAGCCCATATTATTAGAAATATATCATACTTAACTCCTTATTTTATTACTAACAGTCTAACAGTTTATATTAACGTAATTAATTCTATGTATTACTCTCTCTTTTTCTTGCTTTTCCATAGTAAACTTGCTTTTATACGTGCAGAGATATTATTTATCTTATAAAATCAAACACTCAAAAGAAACATCATGTATTCGTAGTTATATGATAATTGACAACGAATAGTTATGATTTATAAGTCATATACAATTAATATTTACAAGTGTGTACATTTAATTATAGGATAGTGTAAAATTCACTTTTTTCAAAAAAAAAAATATAATATGTTGATGGCTTTTCGATTTTTTTCACACATAATGAAGTATTGAATCGAATTGTTATTTTATCCAATATCAAATAATTCTCATACGTTCTTATTTCTCTTTTGAGTGTTTATTCTCACTGGACGTAACTCTATATAATTAAGAACTAGTTTAACTCCCGTACAATGTACGGGTAATGTGATTATAAATCCAATTTAATATAAATATGTAATGTCGACGATCATGTATAATTATAGGATCATATATATTTATCTTCGTATTTTGATTAGTGACTTTTTTATCAATAGTAAATCATCTCATAATATAAATAAGTTGAATTTGTTTAAAAATTACTTTATGATAAATATCACGTTTTAGTAAATAGTAATATTTATGGGAAGATTATAATTAATTCTTGGTAAGTGATAATTTATAATTTTTGGGATAGTTCATAATTTTTGGTAAATATTAATCAATTTTTATTGGATAAGATTATATGAGATTCTAACTACCTAAATTGTATAAAGGAGAGTCCGGCTGATTATTTTATTGTTGAAATGACACGTGGCGCAAATTTTTTTTGAAGATATTGTCTCCGCTTTATACTATAATAAGTAGTATAGATGTGGTAGGAGGATTGTCTACGAATCTCCTCCAAACTTTGGTATAATTTAACACAAATATTTTATAAATAAATTACTTTATCTTCAATCGGTTGTACATTAATGCAAATTCTAGATCTCTACATACTATTATTGTTAACCTCTTGCTAATCCAATAAGAGAAGAGGGATGAGAGGAGAATAAGGTCCAAACACAAGTATATATATATTATAATTTATAACCCAAGATCCAATAACTCTAGGCCTGAAATATATATATTCGAATATCAGTATAGAAAAACACTAAAAAAGAATGTATATTATGCTTTTGATGTGAAAAATAGTGTGTCAATAAATGACCATAAATTGGACATATGCATGTAATTTCCAATGTCTATGGACTATAGGTTTCATGAACATAGCTGCTAAACTTCACATCATATTTTCATTTTCTTCACATTTTACCACTTTTTTTCCGATAGAACCCTTGATCTAATTTTAGCAAAAACAATCTATCATATAGCTATAAAATATATGGAAATCTACTCAATCTTTACCTATAAAATCTCCTAGATATAACTTGCCTTAAATAAATCACCTACATATGATTATTATATAGAGTATGATTTATGTAAACATTTCTTTTATTCAATGAGGGTTTAACCTTTTTCAATAACCCTAATAATTTAGCTTTAAATTTTGCTACTAAAAAATTACGTTGAAGAAATTTGAGTAGTTTGCAAAATACGTTATTATTGTTTTTTTACAAATTGTTGAATGTTAGCATCAAAGTTAGAGGATTGTTATTTATAGGTGCTTTTTTTTAAAGGGGCAATTCATTCATTTTTTAAATATTTTGTTTTTTACTAGGTCCGTTTTTATTTTTGTTTTTTTTATTATAAGTTAAAAGTACATGGTTAGAAATTTTTAGCTAAATTACCGAGAATTATTATTTTAGAAAAAATTCATTTTTTTTTATTTTCCAAAGATGGTTGATATGGTGAAGTCTAGCAAATATGTTTATTACTAGCAAGAATCTTATGAGATATCTTTATATAGTTTTTCTCCAATTTTTGTTATTTGAAGAAAAAAGGGTATTAAGGTAATTTTAGAGTGTGATGTATAGTAATAGAGTGTGATGTATAGCATCTCCCTTCATGAATTGATATTTTTGACAATACAACTCCCAACTTCATTTGCTCGTACACTCGTATTTAATGCACATATCTTACCTTGCCTATATTGCTTCAGAACTTCAATCACCAAATTTTAAACAATACGTAGATATGTCATATGTATGTGTAAATATTTATTTAATTTTTTTAATGTAGGTCTACTTATGATTGTTTAATCATGAGACAGTGCCTTAACTTAGATCCAAACTTTCATTCAAGCTCATATATATTTATTCATCGACCGTATAGATCTTGAGCTCGTATATATCTTCAGAACAGTAAGATATCAACTCTTGTTGTTCGGCTCATTAATGTGTAGACTGTAGTTGGTATTTTTTTCGGCCCTTTGTTTAGATTAAACTTACTTTATTTAATTGATTAAATTAATGTATGATCTGAAATCTTATTGGCATGTAGACTGTGGAGACACCTTGCAATTAAACTTTGAACTTGTAGCTCTTGTCGTTGTTTTAGATTCTCATTAATCATCTGTCAACGGAAATGATCAATAAACATCAAGACAATTTGTCAATGTGAGTGGTAGCCCTAACGTGATAATCTGCAATTATATTTCCCCTCAATTTTTTAATTGATTAACTTAATCTAGTTCGTACTGTGTTACCAGTCTCGGCAGAAAATTAAAAATTAATCGGATGTGATCTTCTTTAGTGCTCAAAATTAATGTGCTCTAGTTTGCAATCTAGTGACAGCTGTGCATGGTAGCCCAAAATCAAAAGGCCCATTGGGCCCAATCCATGTTGACCAACAAGGCCAAGTGCTTGTGTTCATCAATATGCAATTACCTCAACTGACAATATCACGGCCATAATCTTTCAAGAGACATGTTTATCTTTATAAGGATCTATAAACTAGCAAGATCACAAAATCATTGTCCATAGAGGATTCATAAATAGAATATAAGTTATAACCAGCTTTGCAAGAATGAAGCAATTCATTTATTACATGGCCTGACAATTAGATCACTCACTCTAGCTTCAGCCTAATGAGTTCTTGAGGGGTTCTGTAGAGCAGTATTTTACCTTAGTGTGTGATGTCAGTTGATCCGAAGCAGACGATTTACAGCGCTGTCCAAAGCATCCACATTCCTCCTCAATACCTTTCTATAGAAACGTTGTCAAGGCGAAAAACAAGGGATGGGAAGTATAGAAATGATAGATGTCTAAAGAGATCATAATGAAATTCAGTAGTTCTGGTAGGCAATGTCAAATGTAAAGGCAATAAGGATACAATTGCATGGCCAAAGCATCAACACCCTTCATTTCTCTATTTAATCTGTTTTGAAACATAATGTTAGCCATAGATCAATCTAAAAGGATCTTTCTCAAAGAAAAGATGTTGGAACTGCACATTTTCCATTAGGAAATTTGAAACCATCTGCCATGTACCTGAGGCAAGAATTTACTAAACGGTTCCCTTTAGTCGACGCCTCAATTGCTGCAAGCAAAAACAAACGAGTGAGGCGACAATAGATCGAATTCAAACGAGATCATGAGCTTGACACATCTCAAGCTATTCAAAGATTCGCAAAACAAATCATAAGTGTCATTGAACTGAACAATAAGGCATCCACATTGATCAGACTATGACAGTAATATGAAGCCAATAACAAGCCATGACCAGCAAAGCTATGTGGCTAAAGACTATAAACTACCTGAAATTGTACATGATATTCAGATTTCACATTGATCATTCATTCTTCAATTTTGAATAGAACTTATAGCTCTTACATTTCACACCAAAACGATACACAATGCTCTCCTAAAACAGCGTTTGCACAAGGCACATTTCGCCAGAGTCAACAGTGTATGATCATTCATAGTTCAGAACAGCAAAGAAGAAAAACCGAAATCCCTAATTACAACTCGCAAGCAATTAACAGTAATTCCTTCGTGTTGAAACTCACGCAAACAAGAGATTTACCAGACTCTTGAATCCGACCAGCGGCGTCACTGAAACACTCCATATGATCCACTGTAGATCCAGTAGACTGCAATTCCACACAATCATTCAAACAAGCCAGATCTCAATTGCGAAACATGTAGAAGAGATTGAAAACAAAAAAATTCGGAAACGAAAGAGAGCGAAGTCGGCGGACCTCAGAAAGGGCTAATCGGAGGGAATCGAAGAGGGAGGTGAAGCTCTCGGCAATGGCGACGGAGTCTCTCTCCACAACTTCAACCGCTTTCAAGAGATCCGTCTGGTTGAACGATGATTCCGCAGGAGGAGATTTTTCCGATTGAGGTCCTCCGTTTTCGGCGTTCGCAGAGTTTGCGAAATCGGAAGAAGAAGAAGAAGCTAATCCTTGCGAAGAAGTTGTCGTCGATGATGATAATGGATGATCGATCGAAGCCTTGGTTCCCCCGATCTCCATCGCCCGAGCTCGAATTTGAAAAACTGAAGAGTTAGTTGTGAACAAACTCGTCTGGCATAAAGCTACCGGTCAGTCGTCAGCTTTCTTAAGAGATTTTAGGCACATTTGGATCGGATTAATCATAAAATGATTTTTTTATAAGAATTTTTAATTGAAGAAAATCTCGTGATTTTAAAATTTGATTTATCCATAAATTATATTAATAAATTTGCAATTTGTTCAGCTATTGATTTTTGAGATACTATTTTATAGGATCGGTCATTTGTTTGGAATATTGACTCTCAAATTACAATATTATTCTCTATTTTTTAATTGTTTATGTTTCATAATCTGTAGTATTATAGTATATATTTAGTTATCCCATTTTAACCTTTCATAATAATTTTTATTCTCACTTCATATTAAATTAGTTATATTTTTAGAATAAAGTACTCATATTTATTTCATAAAAAAATGAAATTATTTATTCATATCTATCCATGCAAAGTAGGTACCTTGACCCGTTTCAAAAGCCATTTTAACATTAACATACAAGGATCCAAACGTACCTTGACCCGTTTCAAAAGATCTTCGGCATTGCTGTCATTGGCAATGGCAAAGTGATCTTTGGCATTGTTGTCATCGGTTCTACCTGCAGTATCTTAGTTATTGCTTTCGACAACGCGGGTTTAACATCCCCTGGATGGAGCTCTCCGCTTTCGCCTTCAATTCATCAAAGCTCTTGTAGGTCCTGAAACAACAATGTCATCAGAATAAAGCGCCACGGTTACCTTATAAAAAGCGGTTTAGCATCGTAAGCAAGAAGTCGGTACTACAATGCGACGGTTACTTGGCTTCCGTTCGACTGCGAATTCGTTGAACCATGGGAAAACAAGGTACTGAGTGTACGTACTCCAGACATGGGTTCTTTTCTACTATCTTTGGTGGACAGTAGGCTTTCTTTATCTTCGCATTTACTTCAGCCTAGAGCATCATCTTTCAAAAATTACACACAATAGACATTGATTCAGCACATGAAGGCGAAAAAAACTGTTTCTTGTATAGATTGTTAGATTGACCAAACCAATATCAAATGTCTGGGTGGTGTAGTCGGTTATCATGCTAGTCTCACACACTAGAGGTCCCCGGTTCGAACCCGGGCTCAGACACTTTTTTCCCCAACAGATTTATGAATAAATTATCATTATAATTTTGTTGCTCAACAAAGTCGTTGTAGTATAGTGGTAAGTATTCCCGCCTGTCACGCGGGTGACCCGGGTTCGATCCCCGGCAACGGCGTATTTTTTTTGTTCCTTCGTTCCATTTAGTTATATCAAATTGCTGTATCAATAACATCATTATTTTTCTTCCTGGTTTAGAGCGTGGAAGATAAAATACTCATAGACCAAGATGCTCTTTCAAATTTAGAGTTTCATTGTCAAAGCTGCAAACTTATACTATTGAGGAATGACAAAGTACAGAAAAATTGATTTACAAGTGCTGTCTTCTTCTTCTTCATTGGCTCCACTAGAGGTACAAATCTAAACTGCTGTTTTTCAAGGAACCATTTACATTTTACATAATCTACTCCTCCCACCCTGTATATAAACATGAAAATTGAATTGGGAAAATATAAATGAAGGGTTCTAGGTAAAAAGTAAAAAACTGACATACAATCTCATGTTATCAACTAAAATTAGATTATGAACAGTATAATATTTTTCCCCCAAGATCCATTTTACACCACTGATCACCAGCCAGTGTGTTTTTCTTCTACCCTTTGGCAATAGGGGAAAAGGGCGGGTTGAGAACGAACGAACGCGGGTGATCTCGGGTTGCTTGTGTAGCTCTTTCCCTCTTCTTGTACTTGTCTTCTTCTGTGATTGCTTCAATGAGGATTTTCACTTCATCTTGAACAATGGCTTCCTTGGAGCTCCATTGCAAGAGTTGCTTGTGCTTTTCTTGGTCGTCTGAAGAAGAGGCTTCCGACGCGTGCAGGATTGAAACGCAGATGGCGAACGCTTGTAGCGCAGAGAGCTGTGCATGGAAATGGATTGAATAGTGCCCCTTTCTGGTGTGTGTCATTGTCAATGCAGGAGTTTTCTCCTTTGCACCCTGTCAAAACAATAACAATTGTAACAAGTTTCAATCATCATACACATATTTTCTTGTAGCAACACTTATTGGTAAGTACTAAAATGAAAGGAAGTTTCATAGGACTATGAAGTTTACCTTGAGATATAATTTGAAAGGTTGATGATTCTGCAAAAGCGAATGCGGTTGCTCTACATACCGGGCACTTAAATTGTCGAAAACAACAAGAGGACAAGCCATATCCCAGCCACCACAATCACAGCCTCCACCAAGCCTCCATCTCTCGAGCAAAGACAACGGCCCTTTACTTTCACTTTCACATGTAGGCAAGCCATGATGGCCCAACGGCGTTACCACATTCACAATCGTGGTGTCGTCCCTTAGTGTTTGTTCAGCCAAAGATATATCAAGTAGAGTTGGATGACAACGACTACTAAATGCATCACTTGATCTGTGTTTCAAGCTCTCTCTCTTCTCAAATGGAGCTTGGATCACAACAGCTGCAATCTCATGGCTTGGATCAAGATCTACTGATTTTGATTTTGAGTCTGATTCTGATTCTTCAGCTGCTAAGCCATATAACACAAACTCTGTCTTCATCAAGTCACGAAAACTCCCACCTTCTTTTAGTTCCGAACAAAGATGGCACGAGACCTGCATCCGACCCACCATGGAAGAAGAGCCTTTGTTGCTCTTCTTCCTGCCTTGAAAAGAGTGAAATGTATAAACCCAGTTCAGCACGTGCTCGGCTTTCCATGTTTTGGCAACCAAAACGTTATCACAATGTGCAAGCGACAGCTCAAAGCGAGGAACTCCATGTTTGTGCTCCAATTTGAGATCACCATGTAAATGAGCCGGCGAGCACGGAGCAAAGATCTCCTCATGATCTACATTTGGCATAGCAGAAGAGAAATCATGCAGCAAAGACTTTCTAAGAGTCTTGTTCCTTGACCCTAATGATCTAGTCGAACCATTATCCAATTTGGCGTCGAGCACCTTTCTAACAGGAGTGAATTGAACCCCTAGACTCCCCTTCGAGCCATCATCACTTTCTAAATGTGTTGGAGAATGGGGCAATGCAAGATTAGCTGATAAAGACTTTTGCAAGATTTCAATGTCATCTTCCCTGAGTATGTTGGCATTGCTTGAAGGGCTAATCACTTCATCAGATTTGAACTTGGAATTCGCGACGAAATCTCTCTCAGCCGACCTAGAACTATTCATTTCCCTACCATCCAATCTCAAAGAGCTTGGTTTACTAGAACAAGGTTCCTCTTCTTCGTTTTCGTCGTCTGATCCACATATGGAATCAAGAAGGCCGAAAGAGAAAGGAGCACCGCCACTAACAGAGAACTCAATTTTCTTCCTTCCATCAACACAACCAGATGATCTCTTAAATGATGTCCTTTCATTAGAGCTCTGATAAACTGAACCCCTCTTGCTATCCACTGGAAACTCTTTGTCTTTTGTTGGAAGAGGCTTACACGAAACGCTACGGCCATAGTTGCGCAACTTGAGCTCCTTAAACCCTTCTTCCAAGCTCAGTTGATTGTTTTTTGAGCTGGATTTGGGTATTTGCCTTCTCCTTTCATGCGTTGGATGATGATGCAGAGATGAAAGCACAGTTCTTGGACTCTGATCCACTTTGCAGTATTTTTCGAACTCGAGATCCATGTCTAAACACAACTTCACATGTACAATTCTGAAATGAACAAACAACAAAATTAAAAATCAGCAACTTGATTGTATCGAACTTCCAAATGCATAAGCCATTGACACAGAATACTTTGATATCTAGCTTGATCTAAGTAACATGGAATTCAAGCTTCAAGTACAATAGATGCCAAATTCAAGAGCTAGAGCCATGAAAATAAACAATTCAACTCCACAAAGGTGAAAGCTTTCAACTGTTTGTAGAAATGCCTAAGAGAAACTCAGCACATAAGAACATATTACCACATCTGAATTTCAAGCCCAAAATCCAACACCCACAAAACAAACTTCACAGATTGACAACCATCAACAGCAAACAAGATCTACAAACACAATTACACAACCAGAAGCTAAAAAGTAAGCCATGGGTGTTCAAGCACTCAACAAGATCCAACTCAAGTAATTTGAACACATACCCAGGAAGAAACAGGCATCAAATCACATTATTTGCTCTCTTCCGGACCTCAATTGCATTTCTTCTAAATACCCCACAAGAAACAGAGGACCCAAAACCCTTAAAAATCTATGCTTTTTGCTGAATTATTACTGGAAAAAAAATGGGAGTGTGACAGAAAGAAGGATACAAAATGGTACAGAAGAGATATAGAGAGAGGAAGAAACAAACAGAGTTTTATTCAGTCTGATGAGAACAGTAAAGTGGCCATGTCGCTACAAGAACCATTAATGATTATGCTTTTTTTCAATCTAATGGTTTTTGGGAACAGCTAAATTGTGATTTTCTTCCCTTTATTTCTTTTTTCCTACTGTGGAACAAGATCCTTAATTAAGCTAAGAATTGTACGCCACTATTGAATGAATAGGAAAGAGTAGATCTTGGATGGAAAATGACGATTATATCCTTAGTTCTACACGGATTCCATTCCACAACTTTGGAAAAAATGAGTTGGAATTCGAGGATTTCATAGAGCTTGAACAAGATATATTCGGCAAGAAAGGGATCGTGAATTGTCAGTGTCGTGTTGCTTTTACTTTAAGCTAAAGTGACTAAGTGAGCATGTTGAGCTGTGATTTTTAGTGGTGATTAAGGGTGAGGATTAGGGGTAAAATGGTAATTAATTAAAGAGGTAAGCATGTGATTAGGGTTGGAGGAGGCAAAGCTCTGCATTTAACACCCACGGCAAATGATCTCCAGTCTCGAATTTCTAGCACTTTTAATTATGCAATTAATTAATAAATAAAATATAGTATTAGTATAATGCAATGTGATTTGTCTCTAGTTTAATAAGGGCGTTTTCATGATACCCACGCCACAAGGGCATGACCGAGAAAAGGGTTTAGAAGACTGAGATTTTTCACAATATTCAATGGATGATTCATTCTTGATCATTTAATTAATTCATAGAGTATAAATTAAGAATGGTAGCTTCGTACGGAGTAGTATAAGCTAATCTAGTAGTATATGATAAATATATTAAAGCCACCAATTTCATTAAATAGAAAGTTATAGAGATCTAATTAGCTCGAGGCAGGAAGTACATTTATCGGAAGTTATATTTCTCGAGATAATGGAACATTACTCGGTTAAAAATAAATTTCCTAACAAGCAATGTTAGAATATAACCTTCCATAAAGATTGATAATTTCCAATATTTAAGAAGAAATGTGTTTCCTAAATCATTTTTAAAAAAAATTGGATACAAATAAACACATTAGAAACTACATTATGAGAGTTCCATTTTCCAACGTCTAAATTTTTTTAGTATAAATAATGCAACCAAACATATTTATATTACCACATCAACAATAAAAGGTTAACATAATTAAGATTATAAATAAGATAATTCCAAGACTGCGGTCTTTGCCAACTAACTCTCACAAACTCCCATCACATTGATTCTACAAAAACACAAAATGACAAGCAATGGTGAATTGGACCAACTTGAAGTTGTTAGCTGCAGTAGTGGACTCTTTTTCCTTGGCAATTTACATTAAAATAATATATTGCATTAATAATTTATATAGATTTTTTATTGTATAGACAAAGGCATGCAATGTTGAAGGCGATGTTTTAAAACATTGAAGGCGGGCAATAACAGAAAAGGAAAGGCCAGTCAGATTCTTGTTGCCTTGTTGGCATGCTATAGATGGGCCCATTGCCCCATTGTCCCTTATTATAGTAAGGTGGTTTTGGGCCTCATGGCCCACATGAAGATAAAGCTGTTTTTTCCTGGTTATATTACATTTTTTATCATCGTCATCACGTTGAAGCTTAACGGTTAAAATGGAACTTAACTGGGATTGGAATGTCCGGTTCCATCATTGTCTTTAGGAAGGTGAATCTTATTGTCACGTCCTCGTTAGCCTAGCATTTTTTCTCCCTATAGGTCTTCACTTTCTTGAGCATCCACCGGACTCCTCTGTTTCTTTGTTGTTGGACGACGCCAGGGGAAGAGTGTTCCCTTGTCGTATTTATAACTGACTCTTCTTCTTTTTAATCGTATAGGCTTCGGCCTTGTGTTCACAAAATAAAAGGAACTTAATAAAAGCCACGAAACAAAAATAAAGATATCAGGAGGACTTTCTTAGGTGTTTCAACCCTAACTCAAGATGCGCATGACGTATCAGCTCATTAGTTGAGCACTCGTGATAGTATCATGAGGTCTCGGGTTCGAGACTCTAGGACGGCGGTTTGCTTTACAATCATCCCTTCTTGATGATCTAGGCGAGCCCAAATAGTACAGTGACCCTAACTCATTTCCTTATCAACAAAAAAAACTCTAACTCAAGATACTAAATTAAGTCTAAATACCCTTATTAGAATAAGGTGATATTCGTTTTGGGCCTCATGGCCCACATGACGATTAGCTATTGTCTTGCATGCAACGTAGAAGTGGACAAGAAAATGGTCAAAAAGACATATTGGGTACTCAATCAATTCTCTTATATCTTTGGTCGATAAATGGGACCGCGGTATTGGTTGAAAGCTCCACTACACAACTATACAACTATACAAGTTTATGAAGCTAACCAAACTTAATACGGATCCAACCCATCCAAAATTTTAATTTTAACCCAGAAATTTAAACTCGAAACCTATTTCAACTAGATAGTTGAATCCGGAACGACCTAATTCTAATTTAAGCTCGATGGTTGAATCACTAACGCATTTGGTTAAAACCCGAAGCCGATTGGATGTATCCCGTATTTTTTTCTCATATCAGTCCTTTCACAAAATTGATCAGGATATTCCTCAAAAAAAAATTTATCAGGATATGAATTTATAATTTATATCCCTCTCAAACCAAACAAACATTAGAGGTGTGTTTGGTGATATCTAGATATGAATACCAGACGGGCCTTTACTAATATCAACTAAATAGTAATGCTAGGCTGTAGCATTTTTGTACCAGGACTTCTTTTTTATAGTTGTTAATGTTTACTACTTATAATTTAGCTAGGTCTAGTACATATAAAGTTATCATCATCTCTACCAAGCAAATCTAAAGATCTACTCTGGATTTTTAGGCTTGTTGTTGAAGGACTTCCGGTTTTCCAAAGCTGGAGTCGGTTTCATTGAACCGTTGGCTTTGTCAGGTGCATTTGGGTTCACTGTCTTCTTCTTTCCCACACTCTCAAACTTTGAAGTTGCCAATGGAGCAGTGCCAACATTGCTGGTAGTGCTTGGCCTGTCAATCGTGAGGGTGGCTACGTCATCTCGGGATGCATACCATGTGTTCCCACAAGAAGCGCATTGAAGCTGCGGTTATTTTAGCATAATGTAAGAGGAAAAGAGTTCAATTAGCATAAAACATCATACTTAACTTCATAACCAAGCACTAATTGCAGTATCTGCTCTATGGCTTGTGGATATGTACACATGTTCTTCCTTAGCCAATATTACTTGTTCATTTTCATTGTCTCACTTGGTTTTTCCTTACTCTCTTACTTCTTTTATTCTCATCATTGATCTGATGTAAAGATGAACGCTTTTGTTATATAAAGGACCACAGATGTTAGCATTTTGAATATTAGATAGTTTAGGGACAGAGAAGAAAAAAGTTGCCAAGTCCAGAGACGTAGATTGACCTTACAGCTTAGGGATCAATAAAAAAACGGCTAATGATGATGTAATTTATCCAGATAGATATGATTGCTTAGAGCGAAGAGAATTTGGCTAGAAAAGTTTGAACAAACCTGATATCGGTCATCATGTCCTGCTTGAATGATATCAACAAGACCGACTTTCTTCTCAGTGCATCTTTTGCAGCGAGCATCAGTCATCTAAAATATTGCACAGCAGAACTATTTGATTAGTACTACAATACAAACATCATAAGTAAGCACTAGATAGACAAGCAATTGTAGCTACCTGCATGGGCGTTGATTCTTCAGTTTGATTTTTGGCTAGTTCTTCTGCAGTTAAACCTTCCTGGGAAACGAATTTGTGGTATGAGTTAAAGCAATTACTAATAAAGATTTCATAAGATACTTATCTCAGGCACCAAATGACTAAAACTATTTGACTGTAGCAAGAAAAAGAAACTCCCTACTTCATATGACTAATGACCTAAGCATTAAGTATGACCACAGATATTCTCTACTCCAAAAACAAGGATAAAACAGAAACACTAGGCTCAAGCATGGGATGCTAGATAACTAATTAACAGTCAGTGTTCAAACTGATTTAACCATATCCTCATTCCTTAATCTCTTTAAAAGCACATATTCTTTCATATGAGGTAAGCTTAATGTGGTAGGGGAAGAGGAGAGGGTGAAAGCAAAGGATGTAAATGCTGCCGATTTGTCAGAGTGTCCACCCATGCAGATAAGTCTGTGTATTTCCTTTAAGAACAAATCGACCTGATGGATGATGACTTAGAGAACACATGAAACGTGCCAACATAATAGTTCTGGAATGACAAAGAACAATTCCAGACAAGTTCATATCACTAACATCACAGCACCAATTAAAGCGTCAAGGGGGACCAATGCACACATTTGTAGTTTATGTTGATCTAGAAACCACATTAATGGTTACTCATAACAAAGTGTCTACATTATGCAGTTTTGAAAATTACACACAGATTCACAAGCTAGGACCAAAATACACTCAAGGACAAATGCACAAGTTTATCAGTGATTTATCAATACCTTCAACTCATTAGGCAACATATTCAGTATTGTTGATGGCTGTAGCTCCCCCTTTAGCAACCGTTGAGACAAAAGTTCGGTATTCTGACAATGGAGTCACATTAGCAAATGCATAAAAGTACACATGAAGCCATATAGCAACTAAAACAAGGATGAATTAACAAATCAGTAATATCTTTGATGGATATCAGCCACTAATTCAACCCATAAGAAAAAGCAACATGGAAAAAAATTACACACAACTTGCCAAAGCATGAAAATGTTGGATGTAGTATGCATTAAATTGGGTAAATTTAATGATTCCTCCAACAAACCCACCCTAGTATAAAATTTAGCAAAAGTATCATAAGATGTAAATATTCATAAACCAGGCCAACCTTGAGATTGAAAACCAGCTGCCTCAACTTCTGATTATATTTTGAAAAATCCATGGAAAGTGCCTCATGTGAGGCCTGTTCAAGGGCAGTCACTGCAGAAACAGCAGCATCTGGCCAAGTAAGCTGTTCATCACCCTGCAACATAAACACCTCTAAGCACACGGCAATTATACAAAACGATGGAGATTTTTTGCATGTATTAGTTGAGAAAATACTAGCCAAAGACCAAAATACCACCTACCTTCACATCCTTTTCTTGAACCTCACCACCATTTAAGGGCTTATCACCATTCAAATCGTTAATAGTCCCATTAGTTTCCTTTTCCTCTTGTGTACTATCTGACGGGCTACAAATATATTCAACACTTTGAAGAAGCTTCTCCAACCATTTGTCTCGGTGCGTTTCCTTGGTCAAAGCATTGAAATTGTCCAAAATAGTATAGTATGTGGACACATTTACAGGGGTTTCTGGTTTAAGATGTTGATCAGATCGAGTTGCCTCCTCCTCCTCCTCCTCCTCTGAATCATCAATACGTGATAAGGTCCTCTTCCTTAGGAGCCTTTTACCTTTTCCCGGCTCTTCTTGGTCCAGCGGAGGTGTATTCTCTGCATCAAGATCAGGAAGACCTCCTAGACGTGCCATTGTTTTGTTTACAAGGAGATCAATCTCATGCTGTTTATTGTCCTCATAGTCCTTATCAGTCAGCTTAAACAATTTCCTTTGTTCAGTGTCGTACACCTTCTGAACAATAAAACCTGGAGCTTGTTTACGTTTCGGAAGCTGCTTATGCAACGGAACAAAATGCACAACGCATTTATGCATTACAGATTCTGCAGGCACTTCATCACGGTGAAAGCTGTAGAAGAGCTCCCTCGTATCACGTGGCTGCCAATTACCGCCTCCTTTCTTCTCAGCTTCCTCCGGACGGTAGAACCACTGTCCAGTAACCATCATACTACCATCTTTGGTACTCTGAGTAATGTCCTGCCAACAATATGATAAAATATAAGTATGCCAATGCTCGTACCAACACGATGATGGATAACAGTGAGTGGTTACTATGCAAGAGACCCATAATTTAAGACAAACAACCCACATATATGAAAATGAAGCTATAAATCAGCATCTTTGGAGAGTAAACTTGCAAGCATAAAATATTAATATCATCAACAAAAACCTCTTCGAAGCTGTGCAAATTCTTTTCACACCCTGCAGTATGACAAGTGACAATGGGTAGTGATATTTTATGCATGAACATTTTCCAGATCAGCTTTGGAACCCAACTTTCACATGGTTCTCATAATTTTCTTTTCTTCTAAACAGAAGGGATTGAGATGAAGGCTATTACATTCAAGGCCAAAAAACAAATCTACATTTCAATTTCATCAACAAGTGTGCCACACCAAATTTGCAAGCAACAAAAGACACCACAAATTAACCTAGTGCCCTATCCTATGTCCACAATCCAGTTTAATTCGCATGCATCATTTTCATGCCATGCTCCTTCCCTCTTGTATCATTCAATAACACATACTACATAGTTACAGATCCCACAACGCTCACACTGAAAAAGATATTACACTGTCAGCAATCTTCACCAAAATCCTTCATTCCTAAACTCTAGCCATCGAATTCAGAAAGAAGTACCTTAAGTATAGCCACATAAGGCTTCTGTTTCTCATCTTCAGGAGTTAGCAACACAGGATCCTCCTGCAAAAAAAAAATCCAAAAATCCAAAATCCC